>JAUTXW010003832.1:610000-643267 GCA_030620095.1 Kuschelorhynchus macadamiae | reverse complement strand
GGATGATTGTTTAGCATCAGTTCCAGAAAATAAAATAAAAGAACTACTTTTCGCATTCAATAATTTCCATCCGAAACTTCAGTGCACTCTTGAAGTTGAAACAAAAAACAAAATAAATTTTCTCGACCTTTACTATAATAAGACAAAAAGAAAATAATTTAAAAACTAAATGGTTTACAAACTTGGTCTGGATGATATCTTAATTTCAATTCCCACCATCCATACAAACAAAAAAGAAGTGTTGTGATTGGTTTAGTTGACCGTGCCATATCTTTAACGTCACCAGAATACCGTCCTGAAGCCCTTAATAAAGTTAAAGAGACCTTGAATGCAAATCATTTCCCAGAAAAACTGATAAAAAAAATTATAAACAAAGGACGTACGTATATTATAACAATAATAACGAAAACGTAAAACAAGATAATACACAAAAAAATATATTGCAGTGCCATACACATCTCAATTATCTGAAAAATTAAAACATATCTTCGGAAAATATAACATAATTGTGTGTCATAAAGCCCAGAACCTGATAGGCTCCCTATTTACAAAATTAAAAACTCAAATTCCTAAAAATAAAAAATCCAATCTCGTATATGAAATTCCTTGTTTAAACTGCCCTATGAAATATACTGGTATGACAACCCAACTTTTAGAAAATAGAATAAAAGGGCATAAGCATACAAAGAATGCATCCACTTCACTACACAAACATGAAAAAATCACAAAACACGAATTTAATTTTTCTGAAACCAAAATCATTGATGAAGATAACCTGTATCAGAAATTAATTATCAAAGAAATGATTCACATAAAAAAAGAAAAAATGCAGTAAATGACAAAGACAAAGACACAAAATTTAAGTCAAATATACCACAATTTGATATTTTAGTATAGTTTTAACTTCGTCTAAGGCGTTATTTTTAAAATGTAGTATATCATTGTGAATGTCTGATTCTACTCTAAGGTTTAAATTAAAAAATAGCAAAAAATTATCTTTAAATTCCTCAAAAAAACGTACTACGATAAGAACACCTTTTTACCTAAAACTGTGCCATGAGTTGCCTCATAATCAACATGCATTTTTCGAGGTATGTAACCTTATTTTATTAGTTTTGGAATAATTATTGTCAATAGTGTAAAATTTTAAATCAGTTTTAGAAAAATTGTAAATGTCTTTTTATAATTAGACCACTAAATGTTTTTTAAATTAATTGTAGATAGGAATGGAAAGCCTTATATACCAAAAGAAAAATAAAGGAATGAACAATTTTTGAGAAAGCCTACTATGATAGGCGAAACGTCAAGTTAATCCCATGGTTTGATTTTGCAAATAAACCTATACCCAAAAAAGAAGTCCAGTTAATATATACCGGGTTTAAGAAACAAATTGAATAATTATATATATATATATATTTATTTACTTATATATATATATATATATATATATATATATTTATTTACTTATATATGTATATATATTTATATATATATGTATATATATATATATATATATATATATATATATATATATATATATATATATATATATATATATATATATATATATATATATATATATATATATATATATATATATAAATATATAAATATATTTTTCGTTTTTTTCTACTTTAACCATATATAAATATTTTGTTAATTATTTTCCTGGGTATAGGTTAACTCATTGAGAAGTAAAACTATAATTTAACCGACGTTTCGCTCATTATATTGAGCTTTCCCAAGATATTTATTTTCTAAAACGAGACCAATTTTTTCTTTTTTATCTACCAGATTTCCAGACGTGTCGAAATTATTGCAATCGCAAAACATTCGTAAAACTGACATATTTCCAAGGTACGTACTCTGTATAATATTAATGTTGTTTTAAATGTATTTTTGTATTCATGATCGTAGTTTGTTTTAAATGTAATGTTTTTTTGAGTGATGTTTTTTCAATAATGTTTTAACCAATTTAAATACTAACTATACATGTTTTTATTGTAGAAAATAAGTATCTTGAGAAAGCTCAATATAATGAGCGAAACGTCGATTAAATTATAGTTTTACTTCTCAATGAGTAAACCTATACCCAAGAAAATAATTAACAATATATATATATATATATATATATATATATATATATATATATATATATATATATATATATATATATATATATATATATATATATATATATATATGTACATATATTTATTGTTATGGGAAAAATAAATCCTTTTTGAAAAATGTATGTAAATATAGTTACATACATTTATAAATAAATTTAAAATTTAAAAAAATGGCAGCAAAATCCAATTAATTTTCAAAAATTATTTTCAAATTCCTGAGAGAAAAAATTCATCGGATGGCCATCTTAAGTTTTTTAAAAATGGTATATTTAAGCTAAAAGTTTACTTTATACCGGATGACCCTGTATATGGTGAGCTCATCTGCATAAATTATCCTTGACGATTTTTCAAAGTGGAGGTAGTACAAAATAATAATATTTAGTATATATTTAGATTCTGAGCCTTAATAACCTGAAAATAGGCAAAAAAAAATTGAGAAATTTTAATTGAAATTGATTTAATAATAAAGAATATAATAACCTTTTTCATTACAATTTATTTGAGCTTAGAAACCGGGGCTATTTAGTATTTTTAGCAGTTTCTTAATTCTAATTAATGCTTCCGAGAAAACGAATTTTTTATTCGCTATTTTTTTATTAGCAAATTCTGTTTGGCTTTAAAATAACATTAAAAATGAGATATTCAAAATCAAGCATTTATTAATTATTGTAGAAGGTCGGGTCTGGTGCCTGCCTAATTGAATAAATAATTAATATTTCGTTACCCTTTCTTGAAAAGTTCAGCTTTTTTTCCGGATTCAAAAGGAACGAGCAATTTTTAATACATTCTATAAGGCGGTATATATTGGAGTGAAAGTTAGATATTACGTAATTTTAATTATGTGCCATTTTTATGACTCCTGGGAATTTTGGGTCCTAAGAAACTATAGGAACAAAAAACTATATTTATAAAACATCATATAAAAGAGTTATCTGTCAAAACTACTATCGTCCATTAACTTCGACGATAATACAAATAATATTACAGATCTTAAATGATTGGATTCTCCGAAAAAAAAGTTTGAAATTTAGCCTGCGGATGTCGGTGAAATGGGAAAATATAATACATAATTCTTTTAATTGAGCCAAAACGGTCAATTTGATCACAGAATAAAATTAGGGACTACGTTATGTAAATTGATTTACAGTTCTAAAAGTATATCCGGACCTTGTAAATTCTATTGATCGAAAACTCGTTTGTCTAAAAAAGAAACGTCACAAGAAACTAGTGATATAAAAAAGTCTGAAAAATTTATTATGCACTGAATTCCTAAATTTGATACTTGATTTCGGCATGTTTGGACATCTATGAGCTGGTAGTATAATTAATCATAGGCGGTTGGCTGGCGAAGCGCCATATAGTTATTTATATTATAAGGGATGTAAGTAACATTTACCAGTCGAGGACGAGTTTGCGCCCGAGCGATAACGAGGGCTGGCAAAAAAGTTCGACACCATATAGTATATAACATTTTTCTCCCTTCCTGTATTTGTGTCCTGTGTTTACAAGAAAATGCTGGATATATTTTTGGATTTTCATTATCATTACATTTGGTAGCATTCTCATTAAATTATGAAGGCAGCCTTGATCCGTTGCAAGAGCAACATAAGCAGTTTTTATTTTATCAACAACGTCAAGTTGAAGTTGACAATTCATAGCGAATAGTTTGAAGAAGTCGAATTGTTTGACTTTGTGTGGACAAAGTGGATGTTTCAGACATAGAAGAATTAGCGAATATTGCTTTTTTATCTCTACTAACGCAAAAGTCGAAAAAAGGTATGAAACAGCATATAAATCCTTTAAGAATTGGTGCCAAAGCAAGACGGCTACTGCAGTCTCAGAAATCTTGTTTTTGGCATATTTCCACGAAAAAAGTGGTATATTGAAGTCTCCATCAAGCATGGTGTGAGTATTCGATGTTGAAGTCCACTCTTTTTATAGAGGAAAATATAGTATCCAAAACTTCGAGCATTTTGGAAAAGAAAAAATGATGGTTATTGAGCCAAAAAATCGAATGTGTTTAATAGGGTAGATGTGAATAAGTTCACGCTTGAAGCCCCCGATGAGATATACTTATTGATGAAGGTCGTAATGATAATGGGAGTTGCTGGAGCGTGCCGTTCTAATGAACTCTGTGAAATGAAATTGAACAATGTTAAAATAAGTTAAGAAGTCATAATTGTGACCATTCCTGACTTCAAAAATGGAATGTCACGTGCATTTACAGTGACAAAAAGTGACGACACTCAGGTTGGTCATTTCAAAATATTTCAAAAGTACATTGATACAAGATCCCACATGATGACTATTAATCCGCGCTTCTTTATGCGATATCAAAATGGAAAGTGCTTAAACCAGCCTGACTCTATGTGTTTTGTTTAAAATCAATGGAGATAGAAAAGAAAAAAATAACCAGCTATTGCTAAATGTTTCGTTGCTCATTTAAAAGTAAATTCTTAATGTATTCATTAAATTTAACAACTGAAAAATTCTTAATGTGATTAGGAAGATTGTTCCATAACTGGATTGCTACAAAACTAAACGATTTTTGAAAATTTGCTGTTTTTTGGGGTGGTATAGTAAAATTATTTACGTTTCTACTAAGATGAGAGTGATTATGTGTATTAAATAGAGCTCTTAATTATGGGGACTGGCCAGTTTTCAAGACTTTATAAATTAGAGACAGTAAATGACATTTACGCTGGTTTAGCATTCATAAAATTAAATTATTGTTAAGATATGGAGTAATGTAATTTCTAAAGGAAATATTAAAGAAAAAACGCATCCATGCGTTCTGAAGTTTTTGTATAGATCTGATAGCACTTTCATTTATTGAACTGTGATAAACAAAGTCACCATAATCTAGAAACGATAACACAAGCATATTACATAAATAATATTTAGCCTTTTGTGGTAAAAAAAAAATAAAAAATTTGTTACTCTTTCTAAGCGCATGTATGCAACGCTAAGTTTATTTTTACATGCTATTGAAAAGTGGGATCAATATAAAAATTAACTCCCAGGTTCTTGGCTTCAGCAACCACATGTAAATATGTATTATTTATTTGTACTTTAAATTTAGACGTCGCATGTGTTATAATAGACTTATTGCTCCCAACAAACAGTATAGCAGATTTGGATGTATTTAATTTTAAGTTATGTTCCTAGGTAAATTCAATTAATTTTCCTAAATCATTGTTAAAATTTATCAGAGATGTTTGCAGTTTATCAAATGAAAATGACATATATAGCTGAGAAGCATCAGCATATTGTTGCAGTTTAGTATATTGTAATACATTATTCATATCCGCAAAATATAGTGAAAAAAAATTTGCCCAACTATTGAGCCTTGTGGGACACCTGTTGTCATAGGTATATATGACGATTTAAAATTGGTAGATGGCCTCTTAACAGATACACAGTGATATCTATTTGAGAGATATGATCTAAGAAATTTAACTGTATTTGATACTTTGAATCACAAATGTTACTACATTTACTACAATATACATATAGGTCTTAAATCATTGCGATTTTTGGAAATAGCAATCTTAGGTAATGGTTTAATAATACCTTTCTTCCAGATATCTGGAAAAACATTTTCCAATATGCAATGATTAATAATATTTAAAAAGGGGTTTTACGAAAAAAGGCAAACACAACTTTATATCCTTTAAAGAAATTTCATCTCCACCTACGGCATTACTACTCATCCGATTAATTATTTTATATACTTATATGTCGCCAATTAACTTAAAATCGAGGTCATGAGTTACGTTTGGATGAATATTTTCTTCATACACTTTTATTTTATCTTTTGATGTAGGATCTACTACATTACTGCTTTGGGCATAATAATTATTAAGTGAGGCTTCGTCTGCAAGTTCACGGGGCAGTTCATTAGTTTCAGAATGTGTTAAATTTAGTTTTTTCGCACTTGCCCAAAAATCTTTACCTGCTTTATTAGACATTTGATTAAAATATATAGCTTTCTCTCGTGCTATCGCAAGTTTCGTATAGTTCCTAAGTTCTCGATAATATAACAGACGGCCTTGTCTCCTATTTTTTAAGTATTTACGATAAGCTTTGTCTCTGAATTTTATTAATAATTTTATATTGTCTGTTATCCACATGATAAAAGGTCGATCGTGAATTAATTTACGCTGCAAGAGAGCATGCTTGTTAATCAAACATAAAATATTGTTATTAAAAATACTAAAACTAAAGTTAATATCATTAGCTAAATATAATGTATGCCATCGTAGTAATAGAGCATCCTGTTCAAAGGCATAGATAATACTATTATTATCTCTGTACTCTATGTATTTTTCTTTATAAGGTTTTCTAGTTAGTTTGAATACAGTATATATTGAGAAATGGTCAGATACTATTTCGGAAATAGGAATAACGTCACTTTTTTGAATGGCAAGATTTTCATTTGATATTACAACATCGATAAGACTATTTGTATTTGCAATCATATTTATCCCTGTTGGCTTGGTTATATGTTGCTTAAGATTTAAAAAAAAATGTTTGTCCTTGTAGGAGAATTCCGTAAAAAATCAATATTAAAAAATTACGTAGTCGTAGGATGGCACTGTGAGACTCATTATATCCTAAATGCATTCGATAAAACTATCAAAACTTGCAGAGGGCGGGCGGTATATATTTGTAAACAATATACTTTTTTTGTTAAGTGCTAATTTTGAAGTTAAAAATTCGCAGCTATCCGCTGTCACATCCAGCTGGTCTATCTGAAATTTTATGTTTTTCTTTATATGACCCCCTACACCTCCCCTGTTTTATGTTGTCTACCAATAGCAAATTCGCAGGCTGCGGGAATACATACCTGCTCATATTTCTATTTTTGATCCGTCATCATATGACTTATTCCTTCAGCGGTAGCCAAGGATGATGCACTTTGCGGGTTTTGCGAAAGATTTGGAAGAAATTTAAACTATGCCATAGTTGCAAGTGCCAGACTATTTAGGATGTTTTTCAACTAGCAAGTGACTTGCGACAGCCCCATAAGCAATAAATTATCTTATCATAGTGAGGATTGTCCATATGACTCAAATTTTACTCCCCAGGTGTTCCTAAATTTTACTCTCCAGGTTTTCCTAAATGTGTAAATTTGTACAATAATGATGGAACCGGTATGGCGGGGACGCACGGGGCGAACGGTGTGCTGAACACAACATGGCAGAGGAAGATGCTTTCGGAGGTGGGAGTGTTACCATATAGGGTCGAGTGGGCTCTAATGGAATGACTGACTTATTTTTGACAAACAAGACAGTCAATGCGGAAGTTTATGCAAGAATTAGAAATTATGTGGCCCCATTTGCTGTGGAGTATGGGAAGTATGGGAATATCTATTAACTCAAGATAATGCCCACCCTCATAAAGCGCGTGTTATAACAGATCTGTTCCCACAACTTAACATTAATGTTGTTCGATTTCCACCAAAGACGCCAGGTCTAATCATTATCGAACATGTCTGGAGCTATATAAAATTAAATAAAAGAAGTCGCGATAATCTTCCTGAAAATCTTCAGGAGTTAGAAGTTATCATCGAAAAAGAATGGAATAATGTGGCCATAGACTTTATTCTTAATTTGGCAAGATCAATGCCTCGTAGGTACCAAGAGGTAATTAATAAAACTGGTGGACCTAGGCGATATTAGTTTGTTGTTTAATTATTTGTTTGTTGTTGTGTTTATGTTAATAATTAATTGTGTTTTTTCTGTTGTGTTGTTTTTGTTATATTGCTGCGAGTACTTACTACGCCACTGAAAACTATAATCTAATAGGTAGTTAAAACTAAATAAATCAGAAATTAAGGTCGATTTTTAAGGGACTATTGCAAATTTGTAGAAAACTGTCTTATTTGATCATTTGCGTTAACAAATACCGTTGTAATTACCTACCAAATAGAAGTTGGCGTATAATTATTTGCCTGAGCGTACGCCAATGGCTTTCAACTAAGAATTTTTTTGAGGATTTAAACCGCAACTTAATATCTGTCTTAGTTTAAAAGTTACAGAATCTTTGTCTTGTGATTCATTTTGCCATTGTTGAAATTACATGTCATTGCATAATGTACATTTTCAGGTAATAAATCTGAGTGTTTTTTAAAATTAGCTTGTTACTTTTGTGTTTATTTTTTGACTTTTCGGGTTATGTTAATTAGAAATTATAATTAAAGCCTAAATTATTCTTGGTTCATAGAACTTTATTACAGAACAGTGTATTGATATATTATATTTTCTTTCCTTCTTTATATCTAACTACTAATGTTGGAGGCGCCCAGTGAAATAAATTAATAATTAATTTTCTAATTTAACAACATTTAACTAAAATAAACTAAAGCAAGTAATCTCAATCAATAAATATTGATAATAATTATTATTTTAATTTATCATAAAACATGAACTGCCTCTTTGTTTTACTTTGAAATGATCTTAAGTAGTATATAAAATGTGGTAAATAAAATATTGCATTTTTTTACCAAATTTCATTGGTACTATATTTATGTTGTATTGAATTTATTGAAAAACATAATGAACTTCGCGATATGTGAACATTTATAAATTTTTTTTCTACCTACTGCCAGAAGAGAATTATGGTCGTTTTTCGTATTTAGAAAATATTTTTTACAGGGCAAACAAAAATGTTTTTAAAATTGTTATACTTTAGAGTTAATAAATTTAAATTTTTAATATTCTAAACATATACAGTGTGTCCCATTTTTAGCGTAACACTTTCGTTACTTAGTTACTAACTATAATTAACGCAAATACGTTCTTACAAATAAGTTTATCAGAAATTATTTAAATTTTACTTTCATATCCTAGGAGTTTTCTAAGGCTTTGATGTCCTAATTTAATTATTCTTCTTGATGTGTTAGCACAATTATTGTTAGCATTTCATTAAGAATAATTTTTTTGCAAAAAACGAAATGCTTCAATATTTCTTCCCTTAGAAATTTCAAATGATGTCTGCAGTTTATCATTTTTTCAGTATTTTACTGGCTGCAGAAGAGAAATTTGCAAATATCCTCTATAAGCCGAAAACAAAATAAATCGTACCCAGTTAAAGAGTTTATGCTTTCGGAAATAAACTGACAAGGTTCTAATGTTCTCTTACAGTTCTTTAAATTTAAAAAAGTAAAACGCTCAAAATATATTTTGAAACGCACCTGTAACTCAGCAGTTTGCATTTCAGTAAAGAAACTGGGCATCTCGGCTGTAACTTCGCAGCTGAACGGTCCGCTTATTTCCCTTGACACGTCTTCCAAGACAATCTTGGTATCTCTTGATTCACTACGTCGTACTTTAATCCCTGCTAAAGGGAACACTTTAATAGGCTCAACTTCACTCGGGGTATATCGAAAAAATTCGTATTCTCCCCTGTACCTAAAAATTAATTAAAACTGATTACAGTTTAAGGGTATAGAAATAATAATTACTACGTGTATTTTCTGTTTCCTATTTATCAATTTTATTCTATAAGATAATATATTAATTTTTTAGAGATTAGTCCGTTTCTATTACTAAAATATGTCACACTGGTATACTTGTCTAAAATCAGCTCTGTAATAATTTTAAAGTATTTACGTACACTTTACGCAAATACAGCTGACTTTTAGTCAGTAGTTGGTATACACCTGATTGTTCGCGTTTATCAGATTTTGCTCTTTTTTTTTTAGTGTACATACTTTAAAAAAATGATTGATTTATATGCTATTCTAATATCTAAACCGTTTAGAAATTTACCTGTTTTAGACTTAGAATTACCTATATGTGATAAAACTTTGTATGCAGTTGTATTTTCATTGATATTAAGGAAAAATATATTTATAATTTTTTGAATACCTTTTTTGCAGAATTTTATTAATTATATTAATTGAATATCCATTGTTTATTGCAATTAATTGTGTTTAACACGGTCCGAAAATAGTTTTATTTAGAGGTAGGGCGATTAGTCTGTGAATCAAACTCTGAAGAGCGGCTAGTTTATGTTAAATTGGATAAAATAAGAAAGTGTGTATGGTAGTATCCGTATGTGAAGATTTATGACACAAAAAAATCATGCTTATTATTTAATCTTTTGATGGTTAAATCTAGAAAATGTATCCCGTTGTTGGATTCTAGTTCAATTGTAAATTTTATACAGGGTGTCCCACGGAAAAGTAACAAATTTCGCGACTTAGTAGCTCGAAAACGAAAAATGATATCGAAATGCGGTTTTCACCAAATGGCTTAGATTTGCCTCGAGTTTTTTCTTATCAATGTTGCCAAATTTTCCCATTTATTCTGAGATCGCGGAGAAATACCTATTTTTTGGGACTAAATTAATGTTTTATTTTAAATAGGACACCCGATATATTTTTATGGTCTTGGATAGCCTGACACATCTTCTTTTCAAAAATACATAGTTTGAGGATATTTATTTTAAGTTCTGAGATTTTACAATTAACTTTGAAAATTCTTACTTTGAACCTAATTTCAAATTTCTTTATTGCCACAAATACCTATTTTTTGGGACTAAATTACTGTTTTACATTAAATGGGACAACCTATATATTTTTATGGCCTTGGATAGCCTGATATTTCTTCTTCTATAAAATACATAATTTGGGGAAATTTATTTTAAGTTTTTAGATTTTAAAATTAACTTTGTAAACACTTGCATAATAATTAACCTTTCTGTTTACATGAAATGTTGCTTCGTCTGGCATTATTAATTACGCATTAGGAAATTGTCTCGTTAAATCTAGAACTGTTTCACATGTGTATCTAGTATCTTTGTTTGTAAGCGTGGGGATAATTCGTTGAAATGCTTGAATTTTGTATGCGTTAGATTTAATAATCTTTAAAAGTCGCCTTACTTTTCGACGTCATCTATCGCTATCAATTCTTCGTAGTTATGCGACACCATAACTATCAAGTGTGCTTTGGAACAAAAGTATGTAGACGTCGTCCTTTCGACTATTAAAAATAAGTTTGTTGTCAAATGAATTTTTAAAATGTTTAATCAAATTGAAAAAGCATTTTTAGTAAACACATATGCGATCACATAAACGAAATCAATAACAATTTCCAGACGCAGAATTCGTACAGTACACTAAAAAAATCCCCCATCCAGAAAGTCGATTTTGTTATGGGTGCAACGGTTTAGAGATACAGGCTCTTTGGAGAGAATCAAGCGACGTGGCAATCGGGCAGACGTGCTACTGAACGAAGTCTAAGCTGTAAGGGATTTTAAGTAATAATAATTATAAATTATCTATTCGTAAAATGGCCAACACATTGATGATGTTAAAAAGTAAAGCAGAGCGACTTTTAAAGATAATTAAATTTAAGGCATACAAAATTCAAACATTTCGATGAATTATACCCGACGCTTACGAATAAAGATTCTACACATGTGAAACAATTCTAGCTTTAAAAAGACAATTTCCTAATTCCTAAATAATAATATCAGACGAGGCAAAATTTCATTTAAACGGAAAGGTTAATAAACATAATTGCCGCATATGGGGAGAGGAAAATCCGCGAGAATTTGTCGAATTTAAAAGAGATTCGCCAAAAGTAAATGTTTGGTGTGCGGTGTCGTCCACCAAGGTCTATGGACCTTTTTTCTTCACGCCGTCTTTTGAGCTAACTACACCGGTATTATTTTATCCGCAACTTGAAGAAGAAGGGATAATTAATGACATATATTTCCAACAAGATGGCGCCCCAGCGCATTATTCAAATATTGAGAGAAATTCATTGGTTCATCAGATCGAGTTTTTTCAAACAGCAGGATAGGCAGGGGAGGTCCTATACCGTGAGCTCCATATTCCCCAGATTTAACGCTCCCAGACTTTTTTCTGTGGGGTTATGTGAAGGAAGCGTGCTACAATCCTCCACCACGAAATTTGGAAGAACTTAAAATTAACATAAGAAATATTATAGAATTAATTCCATAGGAAATGTTTCAAAACTCGCATTGAAATATTCACTATAGATTGACTAAGTGTGTGGAGATTAATGAAGGTGACATACAACAATTGTTATAGTTTTTATTTATCTTCACGAAAATAAAACTTTTTACTTTTTGTTATTTTACTAAATTGTATTTGTAGCAATAAAGAAATTTGAAATTAGAATCAAAGCAAGAATTTACAAAGTTGACTTTAAAATCTAAGAGCTTAAAATAAATATCCCCTTACTACGTATTTTTGAAAAGAAGAAGTGTCAGGCTATCCAAGACCATAAAAATATATAGGGTGTCCCATTTAAAATAAAAAAGTAATTTAGTCCCAAAAAATAGGCATTTCCCCGCGATCCTAGGATAAATCGGAAAATTAGGCAACGTTGGCAAGAAAAAACTCGGGGCAAATCTAAGCGATTCGGTGAAAACTGCATTTCGATATTATTTTTCGTTTTCGAGCTATTAAGTCGCGAATTGTGTTACTTTTCCGTGGGACACCCTGTATTGGGATGAAGATTATTAATATACTTGAGAACATTATTTAATTGCCGTTCAGTTCCTGTAAGACTACCGTACACAATCCCTCGTGTCATCCAATTCAACACAAACTAGCCGATTTTCAGAGTATGATTCACAGACTAATCTCCCAACCTGTAATTAAAACTAATTTTCGGACCGAGCTAAACAGATCGAACAGACTGCAATAAACAATGGATAGTCAGTTAACATAATTGATAAAATTCTGCAAAAAAGTTATATAAAAAAATCTATAAATATATAGGTAGTTTGGTAAAAAATAGACGAGCACTATAAATGTTTCATCAAGGGAAAAACCGAATCCCATTATGCAAACCACTTAATTGAGACCGGTCATACCTTTGATACAAAAAGTCTTTAGAAATAAATAAGCTCTAACGTTCAAATTGTTTGCTAAACGATTAGGTAGAACTCAAAAATTCACCTCTGTTAAATATATTTTAATAATTTTAGGTAATTTAAGTTTATGGCTAGTAATTCAAAATTTCCAGACTTTAAAATGTTTTAAACATTTCCGAATGATCACAATACACCAAATACTCCTTTACTCTAAGTTTATTCATTTGAGATGTAACGTCCGAAGAAGCTACTGTGTAACGAAACATGTTACATGTTGTTAACAAATATAGTGAAAGTGTTTACGAAAAATAGTTTTGTTTTTACATTTTACGTAATTTTATTATGGACTTCCACCGAGTATTGGCTGATAATCGTATTTTTAAACCAATATTATCTCTAGTACAACATTTGTAGCCTAAAAACATATTTTTATTTGACTCGAGTGTTATCATACTACCCTAGTAAATCAAGATCTACATCAAAACACTTACGTAAAAAAATACTCAAATAAAAAACTTAGTCAACTTACCATTTAACAGAATATAATTTTTCCCCTTCCAGATCAAATGCGCATTGAAGTTCTGTATCTTTTCCCCTGACAACAGCTTGCGGTACCTTAATTTTGACATCGCGCAGAGCCAAAGTAACTGAAACAAAATAAGTCAAACAATATTTTTAGGTAAATTGTACACAGATTTTATTTTTATACAGAAAACCACATTCATGTGAACGTCGATATTTTTGCATGTATTAGCGGACTATAAAACTCTACATTGAGAGATATTATAACAAATATATATTATTTATTATAAGTAAACCACGGGTCAAAAATAAACGCGTTCCATGAATACATTTTGTAGCGGGTTCCCATCTTACATTTAGTGTATATTCAGGTTTGTTTTAACGGAAGCTCTAACTTTTGGAATAACAAAGCCGGTTCCAAAGAACATTAGCAGCTTATTGAATATCCGCAAGAGATTATGAGGTTACTAAGGCATGAAATGGATATACTACCAATTCGATCTCCTAAGCGTTTCCTTGCTTAAATAGAGTTTAATTTTTTTTCCATGCTGACTGTCAAAACTTATAATCTCACCTAGAAAATCTCATTAGATGGTGCAACGTGAACGGCGTGCTCTTCAAATGTTAATTAATTAGTTTCACAAAATATCATAATACATTAAACTCTTAATATGGTAATGATGGTCAGCCATTAAAAAAATTTAGATACGATTAGGGTCCATAGCGTCTTAACGGATGCTTCCTTAAACTTTGCCTCGCACATATCCGATTTTAGATTAATTTAGAATACGCTTCTTGATTGTGGAATTCTCGTTCTCTACATTAAGTAGCAATACTTGAGTAAGTGCGACGGCATTTTTTCGCTTTAAGAATTTTAAATTCTTCAATAACCACCTAATGTCATCCTTAAATCTAAGAACCCTTTCAACAAGAAGGGAACATGATCACCGAAAAATAATGTTTTATAAGATATTATTCTCATCTGGGTTATATCTTTGCATGTTTTGATTCACTTCCACGTTCATCATTCACTTTCTACAATCCACTTCACAAAACAAATTATAGCGCAAATCTTTATCTATTGAGATAAATTGACTTTGCAAATAATACCTACTTTCATCTTGGATTAATTTTTGTTCTTACTCTCTTCACTCAATAGCGAACTTGTTACGTTTATTCCGCAACATTGATTTTGATATTTTTTGATACTGTTAACATTTTGCATCGAATCTTTTTAGCAGTATACTGGTTACAGTAAAACAACATATAAATAAAGCCTCCTTTTGTTCAGAAAACGCCGACGTTTTGAACTTTATTGAGTCTTTATCAAGGTTATTTTAACAAGAAAATAAATAAATATAATACAGGAATATTAAAATGACTAACTTACATCCATAAAACAAAAACATAGTAAAACTCATACCTAATGGCTATTCACAATCGAGTGTTGACCGATACTGCATTCTAGTTATCAAACAGATACCAAAAAATCGTTATTTTCATATATATATATATATATATATATATATATATATATATATATATATATATATATATATATATTGTATTGTATACATTGAGGTTAGCAAGAGTTGTTGTTGTTTGTTTTCGTCGTGTGATTTTAGTTAAAATATTAAAGTTAAGTGCTTTATATTTGTCATAGTAGTATTTCATGACGTTGATAAAAGTTCATTCCAACCTGGAGAGTGTTTGTGGCGCCTGGAATTGTGAAATAATAACAATAATTAACTAATTATTTTCGGCAAAATATCCCGCTAAAATTATAAACAAACTGACAATTGCATCTGAGGTTAGGAAGTACTTCTTCTTCATAACCTTAAAAGGTGACCGGAAACGGGAGTGGCTATATACCCATAATCCGTAAAGCAATTTCACAATCAAATGCCCGAACAGGGAAACTGTTCAATTTGTGAGAGAACCCTGAAATCAAATCAGCACGCAGTAGAATGCTCGCGCTACTGCTCATGGATTCACAAAGGGTGTTCAGGCTTGTCCAATGTGGAATTTGAAAAAATTTGCACCCAAAACAAAAAATCGGGATCACACTCTTGGGTATGCAAAAACTGCTTACATAGTGAAGTAAAACGCGTTTCCCTCGGTGCTCCTCTTTCGGGCAATACTTCTAATAATGCCCATGCTGATCAATGCGGATCTAACCAGAATCGCTCAAAGAACAAGGCAAACAACCAAACAGATATTGAACAACTAGTAAAATCCATAAAGGACCTTAATGCCGATATTCGTGAATTAAAGAATGATGTAAAATTCTACGCTGAACAATATGAAGAACAAAGATTGATTAATAAACTTTAGAAGAGAGATAGATATACTCAAACGAGAAAATGAAAAACTGAGTGGTGAACTAATAAAACTAAAGAAGCCCATTCAAGAACATGATAATGAAAAAAGGAAAAATAACTTGCTTATTGTTGGCCTAAAATTCAAGACTGATGGTACAACAAACGAAATTATACAGAATGCTACAAAGGCACTGAAATATGTAAATCCTGCTCTAAACTCTGCAGACTACTCAGTCAGGGTAGCAAATAAAAACAAACCCAACTCTCCTATTATAACCGAATTTAAATCAGTAGATTTAAAAAATAAATTTATGATGTGTCGAAAAGATAAAGGAAGAATCAAGTCTACTGATTGTGGTATACCAGGGGATGAAGTATATCTGTACTTTAATGATGACCTGACTAAGGAGCAGAATGACCTTTTTAGAAAAGCCCGTGAATTAAAAAAAAAGGATATAAGTATGTCTGGTGTAAGGGAGTTTTTATCAGAAAATGCGATCAAGGTGAGGTAAAAATTGTAAAGCAAGAAAGTGACATAAATATTCCACTATCAAACTAATTTACTGCAAACTTTTACTCCTCATAAATCCAGTAGCTAGTGGTTATAATATATAGTTATAATATATACTTATTTTTAACAATGGCTGTGTTTAACATATTAGATGACTACCAGCAACCTGTACTTAACTATAACTGTGATGACGTTAGTGAGATACCATTTTTAAAAAATAATAAAACTAACATTAATCTTGTACACTTTAATATACGTAGCTTAAACAAAAACTATGATAATTTGGTTGCCTTCATGCAGTCTAGTAGTATTGACATGGAGGTTATCATACTCTCAGAGACAAATAGAATTGTGAATCTCCAGGATTTTGCACTGGATGGTTTTGAGATTTTCTATAATGAAAGTCAAACAATATTAGGGGTACATGGGGGGTGATTAGGGAAGCTGGCAATGACTAAAAAAATAATAATTCTGACATTAACTATATTGTAGATAATGGGAAACAGGTTAAAGACAGTAATATGATAGCAGACATATTTCTTGATTATTATGTTAATATGGGTAAGTCGCTAGCAAATAAAATTAAGGGCAACGACTATAAATTTAAAAAGAATATTATTGTTAACTCAATGTTTCTTGCTCCAATATCTGAATCTGAACTGCTTGATCAAATAAATAGCCTAAAAACAAAAACATCCTGCGAGTATGACAATATTCCCTCGGTAGTGATTAAAATGAATCATGTGGAAATAATGAAGCCACTCTTACATCTAGTGAATTTAATCTTTAAAAAAGGCATATACCCCGACTCTTTAAAACATTCAATTATTACTCCGGTGTGTAAGTCTGGTGACAGAACAAATAAAGAAAACTATCGACCCATAGCGGTAACAAATTGTCTGAATAAACTATTCGAAAAATGTATAAATTTAAGACTATTCAAATTTCTAAATGAAAATAATATTCTATCATCCTCGCAGTATGGATTTCGTGCTGGTATTAGCACTGAAAATGCGATTCAACATGTAACAGAGTATGTAATTGAAAATTTCAACAAGGGTTATAAAACTGTAGGCATATTTCTAGATCTAGCCCGTGCCTTTGACACTGTGGATCACCACATTCTACTTCAAAAAATGGAAAATGTTGGAATCAGAGGAATTGTACTAAAATTGTTTGAATCATATTTAAATAATAGATCTCAATGTGTAAAAATAAACAGGATATTAAGCAAAAAGGGTGAGGTAGAATGCGGTGTGCCGCAGGGCACGGTACTGGGCCCTATTCTCTTTTGTATTTATATAAATGATATAACAAATATACTGCCTGTGTCAGATTGCTCCTGTGTGTGCTATGCAGACGATACCGTTATACTGATAAGAGATGTAACTTGGCAGCAAGTATTTCAAAAATCTGAAAAATATATCTCAACCATTAAGCTGTGGCTTGATCAAAACTTACTAACCCTAAACCAAAATAAAACACATTATTTAGCTTTTTCAACTAAAAATAAGTTCACTGTGACTTTACCTTATTTACGGATCCATGAGTATAAATGTTTGTTGAATGAGAATCACTGTTCTTGTAATAGTCGCATTGAAAGCAAAAAAAGTATCAAATACCTAGGATTGTATATTGACTTTAATTTAAAATATAATGTTCACATTGATTACATTACTCAGAGGATACGAAAAACCATATATAAATTTTATCAGTTGAGAGAATTCTTATCTCAAAATCTCTTAAAGATGGTCTATCAATCATTGATTGAATCAATTATTACTTATGCAATTAGTGTCTGGGGTAGTACGCACAGTGGCATTATGGATCATCTGTTTATAACTCAAAAATATATATTGAAGGTTATTATGGGGAAACAGAGACGTTATCCTACTGAGCAACTATTTATTGACTCTGGACTGTTAACATTAAGACAGCTTTATATAAAAAATAAAGTAAGATATATGAAAGTATCCAACAAATATAAAAACCCTGTTCATCACAGTATTGTCACCCGTAATATAACTAGTAAAAATCTTATGATTGCTGGCTCCAGTCATGCATCAACACAGAGACACATATTATTCATTGGCCCTAGAATATATAATTTGATTCCAAATAATATTAGGAATATAACTAATGTAAAACATTTCATGTTCCTTGTTAGTGAGTGGATTAGGTGCAATTATGCTTTTATAGTTGGCAAGCTACCTCTACTGTTATAATTATAGGCAAAAAAAAAAAAAAAACTACTATTATATTGTTAAGCAGAAATTTGTTACAATTAAAGAATAGATAGCACATATTTTAGTACTGTTTTGTACCCTAGGCAAGTTACTTTGTAACTTATAGTGTACACAATTGTAATAGGTTATACTATATAAGATGTATTTTTTTTGGAAATAAAATAAAATGAAAATAAAAATAAAAAAAAAATAAAATAAAAATGTGTGTGTGTGTGTTTTTCTATTTGCACCGAGTAAATCGTGGTTCACTTTCAATGCAACATTCAGAAACCCCAGATTGATTAAATTGAGCAAAGTTGCGGACTACTTGCGATAATGTCTGTGAAAAAATTAAACGTCATTTTTCTTTTTATTCTTTTAAGCTGCATTTTAGGAGATATTACAAATATAAATTTTTACATCTTCACAGTCACCTTTTCTCCTCTACAACATGGTATACTCAGATTTAAAATCTAAAATTCTACGTTTCGTCTTCGAGCTCTCATCATCAATTTAATTTTTTTAAATATTTCAACATATTTCATTTTTAACAAGCACTTGGTCTCCCAAATCCAGAATACAATGCACTCATAAATTTAGATTATTTAAAATTCCTCTTTCTTAAGATTCTGGTTTTCCATCTCTCTCTAACACATTCTCTTATCTGAAAATCTTTAATCTTTGTTCAGACACAAAATGGTTGGTTTTGGCAGGTTGATAGATGGTTGGTTTTGAGAGGTTGAACGCTTGTTAAAAATAAAATAAAAAATCCAAGTTTTTGAAAAAATTAAGTTGATGATGAGACCTTCAAGATGAAATGTCAAATTTTAAATCTGTTGTACAGGAGAATAAGTGGCTCTAATAATATAAAATTTATTTTGTAATAACTTTTTAATTGTAGCGTCCAAAACATAAAGTGTTTTTTACGGATATCTTAGGTAGTAGTGGGAATTTTCCAACTCTGTCAACGGTATACTATATATCTCCGGTAATATGAATTTCAGTGGCTTTAGCACGGTCGCATTTTCTTATTTTAAAGTGTACTTTCAATAATTTTCTATATATTTTGCTCGCTCGAGGCAACCGGAACGATCGGACAGGCAATATATAAAGAATAACAATTTTCAAGCGACATTTCCATATTTTCGACCAACTTTGAACCGCTAAATCTACGAACTTTATTTATGGTATCGAGTTCTATGATCAGCCATTTTCAGTTTTTGTAATTAAAGAGAACATAAAGGTTTTTATACAAAACAAATAAAACCGAGTTCAAAAAATGGACTAAAAGTGAAAAAAAAAACTTCTTAATCGAAAAAATATATTTTTGTATTGACTGGTTTGATGAGTAATACCACGAGTAAGAATGGGTGGAGAAATAAAATATGTCGATAGGTGATCTGCTATCGCCTATCGACAGGTTAAATCTAATATTGCTCATATTAGTGTGGCGCGAGATACTCTCAATTTACACCTGTAATGTTTTATGTCTCTAAGAAATAACCTATAAATGTAACAATTATATTACATTTTCTTTAAGATTCGTGAGTTGAAATTTAAAGCTACTGGACATGCAACTGCTTCTCCTTCTTGGAGTATGCCTCGAAACATGTATTTGTATCTGGTTCCTTTGAATTACTTCACTATTAGAGATGGGCTTTTAATCATTACATCAAAAATTGTCCGACACGTCGACTAACAATAATTAAGTAAGAAAATATCGATAAATCGACCACCATCAATAGTGATCCAAATATATAATTTTTTGCTGTTCAATATATTATCGCTCATCCCTATTCACTATACTATTATACCAGCCAATGTGTTCTACGTAATGGTTTTTGGTGCCTTCTGCGCGATTTTTCGGGTAGCGTATTGAGTAAACGGCCTTGGTACTCGCAGTCAATCATAGGTCTTATTCTTTTTATCTCAACAAATAAACCTTTAAAAAGGTATGTCCAGAACTAAAAAATCCCTGCCGTGGTAAGTCACGAAGTGATATAGTCGAATGCGGTCTTATCGTGCGGGTCCAAAGGTGACCAACATTATGAATTAAATCAGAAAACACAGTGAATACCAAAATGTTGTGTGATTCTTTTATCGAGCTGTTACATCTCGATGGGCTATTTACAAATATACAGGGAGAAAGAAAATAGTTTTTTTTATTATGTTACGGAATATTATTAAGATAGCCACTTAATATTATTTTATATATTAAATGCCGAGGGACTAAATAAGAAAATTCGCTAAATATGTATTTGGTTAAAATTTTTTGGTTGGCAAAAACTGAAATACACAAAATGGCAAGCGCTTTAATAAAGTCGGAAGGCGGTTCGAATCAGTGAAACAATTAGGATATGTTCTGTTTATACAGCCACTTAAGGGAGAACTGCACGAAAAAAGTGAAAAACCAGGTCTAGTCGAGTTGAAAGTAAGATGAAAAGGTACCTACGCATTAAAAAAAACTTTCTGCACGGGCGACCTCAAAAAAATGTGTTATGTATAGGTAATTTAAATTACATTTCGGTTAAAAATGGGTTCAAAAGGGTTGACGCGCTGCAGAAATATAAAGACATGAATACGATTTACCATATCAAATTTTGCAGTTACGTAGGGAAAGGATCAATGTAAGGCGGTAAAGAGCCATTTTGTGAAAAAAAAATTATATGCGAAGGCATGTGCGTCAAAAAGTGGTGAAAAAATGGTCGTAAATGGACAAATCTACTTTTATTTTATATCTCTAGATTTGATTTTTTCACAAAAATTTGCATTTAGCGCCCAACTATACGTATTTCCCTATCAAAATCATATTGAAGCAAATACATATCTCTTATAGTTTCAGCATAATATTGCAGCGGCGGAAGGCTTGCAAATGATCCATATTACTGCGTGTAGTTCCCCCTTAATGAAAGTGAGATTTTTTTATCAATCACCAAAAATTATTATATACTTTTGTTAAAAACACAACATAATTAGTTACTACTTCCCTCGTGAGATTTTTTCAGCAAAAAATTATATATTTGGATCACTATTGATAGTGATCGATTTATCGATATTTTGTTACTTACTTATTGTTAGTCGATATATATATATATATATATATATATATATATATATATATATATATATTTTCATATACATATATATATATATATATATATATATATATATATATATATATATATATATATATATATATATATATATATATATATATATATATATATATATATATATGTATATATATTTATATATATTTTACCGATTTTTATATATCAAATTTTGTCTTATAATTAATACAAAAATTTACTTATTTTAAACACGCTTTAAAACTGGAACAAGTATTCTATAATTATTTATTTATTGCCTACAAAATTACAAATGTACTAAAAAAGTAAGCAAAAAAATGGTATCAAATGTAATAAAAAAAATTTTAACTTAAAATTCACTGGTTAATATCCAGGAGCCAGTGGCAAAAGCTCTGAGAATCGGTATAAGGAATGTACAGAAACTTGTACATGAAAAAAAAACGTAATTTACTTCTGTAGAACCAATTTATTTCAAATAGTGCACAAAAATCAAGTATTACGTAGGAATCAACTGGTAAAATTTTGGTACGAATCCGGTTGGCGTCTTAATAAAATATTTAGAAATTCAGCCTTAAAAAACTACTTAATGAACTGATTTCAAATTGTGTGCCCAAACTAATTATAGTATTGAGATGAACTACTAAAAGTGTGGTACTAATTCAAGATGGCGGAACAAAATGGAGCCAAATAAAATTTTTGTAATCCGAAAAAAAATCACCTTATAAGGTTTTACATATATTCGCGTTTTGGCGTCCCTAGATGCCAAAAATATGTTTTATCAAGTCCGTCAGTCCGTCTGTTGGTTTGTCTGTCTGTCTCTACTAACTACTGTCTAACTACTCATCAGATTGACTTTGAAATTTTGGACAAAAATTAAAAGCTCATATGGGGATGTCCTCGTATAATTTTGGTAAAAATATGCCAGAACAAGACGGCGGACTAGTGAAACTAAAAATTATCCTCCAATTTACCTCAAATTTTGCAAAAAATCAAGTGTTACATAAGAATGAACTGGTAAGATTTTGGTATGATTAGAAGACAAAATGGCGGCCTAATAAAATATTTAAAAAATCAGTCTGAAAAAAAAAACTACTTATTAGATTAATTTAAAATTTTGTGCAAATGGTAAAAAAATTAACGTAAAAAAATTTTCTTAGTCAATTGACTGAAAAATTTAATTTGATATAAGGATAAACTGCGAATTCAATATGACGTAACTAAATCGCGGTGTGTGTCAATGTAAAAACCACTTATTGAATTCATTTGGTTTTATGTTTTATCAATTCCATGGGTCCGTCTGTCGGTTTGTATGTTTGTCTGTCAATTCGCATGGCTTAAAAACTACTCATCAAATATTATCTAGGAATCAACTGGAAAATTTTTATACGAATCCGAGATGGCTGAACAAAATGGCGGCTTAGTAAAATATTCAAAATTTAGCCTGAAAAAACTACTTAATGAACTGATTTCAAATTCTGTGCTATAAATAATTGTTGTATAGAGATGAACTAGTAAAACTCTGGAATAATATGTTTTGTTTAACAAATGTTGATTATTCACGACTACTTGCGTAAAAATAAAAATAGGTATGAAATAACTAGTATGTACGAGTTAAAAATGTTTAATTAAAACTTGTTTGTCAAATATTAGAAGTTGCCGGATAATGGCTGAGAGGATTTTTGTTTGGCAAAATTCTATTAGAAATCTTTCAGATAACAGTGAGGTATACACTCAACACATTCACTAGTTATACTTGTTACCTTGAACATTGGCTTTAAAGCCAATGCCAATGAAGTATCACCACTTCTTGATGTTTTATCAGTCAACTAGACGAGATCATGTAACATCAATAACTATCTACCTTCAGGTGCTGTGACCAAAAAATTTATAAATTACAAAAGTAATTTAATCCACGTTCCCATTGACCCATGGGACAAGCAAAATCAACGTGTTTTACTATGTATTTTCTTCTATGAATTCTGTACCTTTCGCATAAAATCACCTATAAACGAGGAGAGATGACTTCAGCAAAAATGTGATCGAAATGTTATGTTTTCAGTTCTAATTCTGACAGTAGTTTACTTAAGAACAAGAACAAAACAAAATAAAAATCTTACTAGATTAATAGATACTGTATTTCTTTTTGCACAGGTTACGCCATCTGTGCAAGCTTTTGCACACTGATTACGGATAACTGGGAGTAAATACTGATTAGGAAAAGTGATATTACATTTTTACTGCCATGAAAATCACACTGGAACCGTATTTTGAATAACTTAATAAAAATTAGTTATTTTCATGTGTTGAAGAAGAGATTCCCATACAACAGATTAAAAATTAGACTCTAAAAATTCGTTTACACAGTACGATTACATCTCTAATAAAATATTGAACACAGCCTTTTTACACACTTTAAATCTAGTTTCTACCTTTAAATGGTTTGGCAGCTTATTGAAAAACTTAACACAGACTTATGCGGAATTCTTTTCAGTAGCACTTAGTCTGTGAGTTGGAACATTAAGGCGATTATACCTGGTGTTAAACTGATGCCGCCGAAATTGAAGTTGAGAGAACTTGTCCTTATTCTTGAATAGAAAGACTAAGCACTCATATATGTATAACACTGGAACAGTGAGAATTTGTAATGCCCTGAATTTTCTCCGGCATGACTCCATCCACTTACGGGAGACGATTTTGCACCACAAAAGCGCGCTGAGCGTCCAGTCTTCCCCCCAGGACATAACACTAAACCGAAGTACAGAATAGATAGGTGCAAAGTACACAACTCTCAAGTTACTACGATCTAAATATTTGGGCATTACTCTTAGCGACTGACAAGCTGTGTTAAGCCTTTTATAAACACTCGAAACTTTCCCAATCCAGTCAAGATATTGATATACAAAAATGCCCAAGAATTTTGCACTCTTAGCCAGCTCAATCTCCGCGACGGTTACAATATTTATAGTATCCCACCTATAAATTTCAATTTGGAAGAAAATATTTTATATTTTTCACAGAATTTTAGGTGATTTGCATTTTGAATAAATTATTCTATATTTCCATGTGCGTTAAAAAAACCAACTTTATTAAATGGAGCTGGAGTGTTCCTCTCATTGTTATGCTGAGAGGGACCAAAATCACAGAATTAAAATAATTTATTTGCACATAATCAAGTCTGTCGCCGAACCATTTTTGTATTTCGGGTATCCGGTACATTTCCATTTATTCAGTCTTCAAAATTAGTTTTTAAGCCTACTGGGAGTAGGAAATAGTATTTTATTTATTTAGGAGTGGATTCCCTATCTTTTTCAGTTCCAGGTGATACATTTTTAAATCTAAAACGTATGTTTAAATAATGGAAAAAAATGTACAAATCAAAAGTACTTATTCAGAATACTGACAATTTATCACCAAGGCTTAGTAATTTATTGTAGAAAATCTTTATAAGAAACTTAATCTTAATCCATTTTTTCCATAACTAAACAGAAATAAATATTGATATGGCATTTAGAACAGGAGTTTAACCTGTTAAAAGTATAAATTACTTTGGGATTTTTTTTGATCTTTCGCAATGTTAAGAAATATGCTAATACATAATAAATAGAAAATAGTATACAAATGTAGACTAATCTGCATATGATAATTTTAGACAAACATAGGTAAAAGTAAAAACCTCTATAAACTAAAAAGTTAAGGTTAATTAAAATTTAGCTATATTTTTTTTTGGTTTAAAATTGTATTTGCTGAGATACAAAATATTTTAAACTATTTTAATTTAATACGTATTGTAATAATTTTTTTATTGCGAAAAATACAAAAATTAACCTTAAAAAATTTCGAATTCCACAAATAATCCTTTTACGTAAAAAAAGTCGGTAAATTCGCCTTTCTGGAACTTTCCTCGTACAAAATTCCACTATGTACAGACAACACAGCTTATATATGCATATAATTATTTGGTACTGTCTATACAAATCCTATAAAAATATATATTTTGTTTCAAGGACCCTAGACGTCGAAAAACATTTTTTCTCACTTTCGTTGGTCTGTTTATCTATTTGTCTGTTTATGGCATGGCTAAAAAACTATATATTCGATTGTCTTCAAATTGTGGTCAAAAATTAAGGGCCATAGGGGGATGACCTGGTAACATTTTGGTAAAAATCTAATATGGCGAAACGAAATGGTGGCCTAGTGAATTGTTCAAAAAATTATTACTAAAAAATTACTTATCCAATTTATTCTAAATTTCGCACACAAATCAAGTATTATGAGAAAATGAACAGGTAAAATTTTGGTACGAATCCAAGGCGAAACAAAATGGCGGCTTAATGAAATATTCAAAATTTAACATGAAAAACTATCTAATGCTTTGATTTCAAATTTTGCGCAATAAATAAATATTGTATATTGATGAACTGGAGAAATGGTACGGATTAAAGATGGTGGAACAAAATGGTGACCAAATAAAATACTTTTATTCATGATAAATCACGAAATGTTACATATCTTTACAGCTTAGCGTCACAAGATGCCAAAAAATATAGGTTTTATTCATTTCGTGGGTCTGTCTGTCTCTTTGTCAAACTTCAAATTTTGTTCAAACATTGAAGGCATATGACCTGGTAATATTTTGGTACAAATTTAGTATTCCAGAATAAGATGGTGGCCTAACGAAATGTCGAGACGAAAGGCGAGAATCTCCTGTCTCGGTGGCATCACTATTGATAGCTCTTTATTTCTAGCTCTTAAATTTTGCCACGCGACGTATATAAGTTGGGGCACAATTCAACTATAGGATCAATAGCAAGTTTTTGTTTTGGTTTATATAATAATAACTTTTTGTCATTTGAACGGTTTACACAAAATAAATAAAAGCGGAAACCTAGGCCCATCCAAAAACTTACAAATGGCATAATTGTGTCAATTTTCATTGGGAAATGGGATAAAAAAACAAGCACTTGCAACAATTGATCTCTTAGTTTAATAGGGTTCCACTCTGTATAAGCCACATGGCAATAAGAGCTAGAAACATAGAGCTATTGAAATTTAAAAAAAAATACAAAATTCGATTAATTATTTTTTTGTTAATCGATTCTTGAAAGTAGATGAAAAAATACATCTTCCATTTCAATGTTTGAGAAGATTATATTAGTGAATAGTTGTTAAAATTTATAAATTGAGATGTGTGAGACAACTTTGTAGAGAAAAAAATACTGTGTCAAAAACGGCCATTGCGACACTACTTTGCGTATCGAAAAATATCTTGAGATTGGAAATAAAAAACATTTAGTCAACGCTAGTGAAATTGGAAAATTGTTTTATTGTTCTTTATTTAACAAATTACTTTTCTTCACATTTACCTTCATAAATATACAAATTAAATTTAAACAGTCCTTTAAAAAACCCTGTTTTTAAAAATCATAAATTTGAAAGCTAGGTAAAACATGATACCAAATATTTCTAAATTAGAAAGGTACTTACTGTGAATAAAAATACAAATCACAAAAATAATACCCACACTTTTATGTATATCCATGGGTTGTTGGTCCAGGCGCAGGTACGCGAAGAAAGTAAGATATTTTTGATATAACTAATAACTAATAATTTAAGCATGAAATTATTAGTAGTAGTTTAATTAATATGTATACAGTTCTTATCTCATTTAACCAAATTAACATTTGCTACTGCGGATAAAAATATGTAAATATAACTACTGTAATCATATTCTTCCTGGTTATCTTTTTGATTTTATGGAAACAAATAATTGCTGTTTTACTTTTAAAAAGCATTATCTTTGTAATAAACATCACCCATTGGCGATTATTCATTCATTAATAATATCCAATAGGTTCACGGCTAAATGTAGATAACGTGTGTATCCAAATGTATTTATCTATATCTGCAATAATTTGGTCATAACATAATGCATTGATTTTAGTTTACTAGGTCAACTTTTCATATACAGAGTGATCATATAACGACGTTTAGTAAATCTTGTTTCTTTTTACGTTTCTTTGTTCATTTTTATAAGAGAGGCCGTTAGAAGTCGATTTTACTCTTATTATTTACCTTGATCATTTATTTTTTACTTCGACTTGCAATTGTTTTAGGTTATACAGATTGACGGTTTATCTGACCAGAACCTGATGCTGGCGGTCCACCTAATAACCCAGTATAGTCACATTAACCTGATTTCTTAAATTTAAAAGAGATATAGTTACGTTATACATGTTACGTCAGTATTGTAATATAAGCTTCCAACTACTTCATATGGTGTTTATTTGACATGTTCCGCAAAGCCTGATTATGACGTCTCCTCATTAAGTGTGTACGTAAAATGCTCGTGGGTCCGAATTCTTGGATTAGGAGAAAGCTAACTGTGTTGTTTTTGGGTGAACAACGTGCATTTATTTATACAATGTTGCAAATATTAATCCAAAATAAAAGAAGTTGAATGACATTTTTGTCTCTTTTGACAGTATGGCAGTGTACTATCGTGAATATGTGAAAGAATAAAAAAAAACGATTCGCTAATTGTTTTTGGCTAATTGTATAAAAATTCTATTAATTTAAGGCCAAATAGGGTAATTATTTAGACTTACCATCGCCAATTCTGATGATTTTTGGTACACCGGTAGATTTTCGGCTGCGGATCATGAATTCGAAATCAGATTTTTTCGGCATCAGATTTCTTTGGGCAAAGATTCGTTTCTACCCACCATAAAAATGTTCAATATTACTTTTTACGATTTTCACCTTTCTTTTTTATAAAAGGCACATTGGCTAATTAAACTAAATTAATTCATTTATTTGGTGTATTATATTAAAAAATTGCTTTAATATAAAGAAAAAACGTTGTTATGAAATATTTAGTGATTTTGCATTTTTATGTTGATTAACTTCTCTAAATTAATTTCTCGTACAAATTTTGAGTAACACTCGAAAATTGAAAATGAATTTCACCTTGGCATCTTTCTTCATTATCGTGACAGAAAGGGATACATCCTTTATACCTTTTAGTTAATAATTAAAGTTGAGGATATATTCTTAAAACTCTTATACCTATATATCAATTTGCGTTGTTTTCTTCTTTATTATTTTTATAAATTATTATATTTTTTAGGTGCTTTGTATAAGATATCTAAATATAAAACTTTACATTTTACTTTAAAATAAAAATATTATCCGTCCGCAAATGAAAAAAAATATGGGCCGGTTTGGTATCAGTTGCATTAATATTGAATAGCCACCGGTATATTTCGATTTTGGCTTTAACGATTGTTTTATTGACTAACTGTGTGGATGCACCTAACGGTATACATTGTTGATTTCAGTGACAGCTCTACGAGTATTTAATAAAATTATACTAGATTGACTCTCCAATCACGTATTCGTCATTCGTAATATACCTCGTTCAGCCGTTCAGTTCTCGGTCCTCCCGTTAATCAGCCTTTTTTAGTATATAGATTTATTGCTGCGGAGTATAAACAAGATTTGTTAAATGTTCGTTGTGCTAGCTAATAATAAGAAGAAATACATTGAAAAAGTCTAACAAAAAAATACACTAATATACAGTAAACGTATATATTATGACTATTGGTTACTGAAGTTAGTATTCAGGTATTTATCAAAAAAATAATGAACAGCTTGTAGGAGAATATGTTTTATTTTGTTTCTTCAGTTGGTTCTAGGTAGGCCCTCTATTGTGACTGGTACTTTGTTAAAACATCTTGATGCAAAATAGTTGATAGAATATCGACTTTTGGTCTAACGGACAAAATCAGGAACTATCAGTGCTGCACGCCGAGTATCATAATGATGAACATTGCCATGATTTTTGAAAAGTTGATTATCCCGTTGAATCCAAATGATATATCGAAAAATATATAGAGAAGGAAGGGTCAGAATTTTAAATTTTAAAAATTCTTCTCTTACATCAGGATCCAATGGCTTTCTTTGCAAGCTGAAAAGTTTTTGACAATGTGGGGAATGTCCCCATACAAGGATACCGTATGATAAGTGAGAATGAAAAAGACTGTAGCAGGCGTTCAAACAGGTTGGAAGACCGGCAGCAGGACGTAAGTTTCTCAGAACAAATAGATTTCTGGATACTTCACTGCATACATCTTGGATATGTGCATCTCATATTAATTTCTGATCCATAACAATACCCAAGAACGTCACAGCCGTCTACTTATCAGGCAGTTGTCTCTGATTGAAGAAAATTTTTTCAGTTTTAGTTAGATTTAGACACAACTGTTATTGAACCACATCGAGGCTTCCGACTGTGCCATAAATATGCCATGCTTGAGCTCGTTAGAATTGTTGCTTGTATTAGCCAAAGATCATCTATATAAATTAAAAAAAGAACAGGGCCCAAAACTGAACTCTGTGGTACACCAACACTCACAAACCCTGGCTAAGAAAAACTACTTTTATAATATACACTCTGAATTCTATCTTGGAAATATGATTGTACAAGGGTAAACTTATGGGACTGAACTCATAGTGTGTAAGTTTGGTAAGTAATATGGCATGGGAAACACAGTCCAAAGCCTTTCTGAGATCACAGAAAGTAACCTCAGCAAAGCTTCCACATTCAAACTCATACACACACTGGTACTGATCAGATTAAGGATTGCCAGTCTTGTATTTATATCTGATCAAAAGCCATACTGACTTGCAAATCAAATGATTTCAAGAAATCATTTATCTACCTACAGAGGATTATTTCAAAAATTTTAGATAAAACTGGAATTAAGCTGATGAGGCTGTTAGACCATCTTAAGCACAAAGGAAAGTGGCCTTCTTTGACACATCTGTTAAACTGAGTTGTCAAAAGAAATATAAGCAGATTTTTAAGGGACTTTATCATAGATGTGTTAAGACCTTATATATATATTTAGAATCTGTTTTTTTTTTCAGACAGTCTATAGTTCTAACTAAATTTGGTGTAATATCTGAAAATTCAAATTCATGGTGATTACGATTTGTAAGAAAATCTGTAGGTGAATGACTGGATTTCTCTATATCACTAAAAAGTATGAGTTAATTTCATCAGTATCGAAAGTCCCCAGTGAGGATGTTCTCTTTCCAGTTGGCCTGAAATTGTTTAGAACATCCCATATAGCTTTTACGTTATTAGATTTTTTGAGTTAATATACCTTTCATTACCAACCCTCTAAACATTAGCTATTCTTCACCTGTTATAGTATCTAAATTCGAGGTACAATTTTTAATTAAAACAAGGAGCTGGACTTTTTTAGTTTTTTTTTAATAAAACCTATACTGTTAGGTATAGTTTGTCAATAAACTCAAACATTAAAATCATAATAAATAATAACAATGTGTATTTATACTAAAATAATAAATATTAACACAATATTATGTTGTGAGCTGTTTCCAACCGCTTTGAATGGCGGGTCCGTCTGGTGCAATTAAATTCTCGTGGCAGTCCTAGATGCATAAGGCAAAATTACCGTCAGGTCTCTATTAGGGCTTTATTGATAAACCTTATGTTAACCCGGATCAGATCTACCTAACCGTATCAAATATTGAACATATGGGGTTTTCATTTTTTATCTAAAGACCCACTAATTTTAATTTTCACTTAAAAACGTTCTAGACACTAATAAAAAAATCGTTATTACTGTAACATTTTTGACTATTTAATTTTGAATACTTGGGGGTTCTTTAATTGACTGACACTTTCAAGTTATGTTACCAATACAGAAATAAGACATTTTTTTATTATTTAACTTTGCATGAAGTTTTTAATATAAAAACTAGCTAAATCAAATATTTTGATTTCTTCAAACAAAGTTGGAATTTTAGTGACCGAGTCATTATTTCTGATCACTCATTGGTTAGTTACCATTACTTAGAGCGGGTGTTACCACAATGAAACCAAAAGTTATAACTTTTCGTGTTTTTAAAAACTTTAATTATAATAACTTTTTGATCGATTTTTTTGATTCAACTTTTTACCAATTGTTAAACTACAATAATATCAATGATAAAGTAACGTTGTTTTCGGATATTTTAACATCTATTTTTGACATACACGCACCAGTACGTACTGTTGGAGTATCAAAACCGCACGCACTCTGGCTTATATATGCTCTTAAAATATTGATAAAACAAAAAGATGCAGCTCTAAGCAAATATAGAAATTCGAAATCGTTGCATGATTGTAACTATTATAATTTTTTGAGAATTTTTTCACTCACAGCAATTCGCAAAGAGGAGAAGATCTACCGTAACAATCTTTTTGCATCTAGAAACTCAAAGCAACTCTGGAGCGGTTTAAAGACTGTAACAAAGTGTAACAAATCGATTGATTTGCCACCTAATTTGCAAAATGTAGAATGCATTAATGACTCTTTTCGGTTTTGTGTTTATTGAGGGGATGGTGAATGAGAGTTTGCTTCATAACTATGATAACAGTTTTTTCTCGAAGTCAGAACAGAGTAAATTCAGTTTAAAACTGTTAACTATGGAAGAGGATAAAAAAATATTGTTTTCCGTCAAAACTAATACTTGCGGCTCTGATGGTATTTTAGCAAAAATGCTGAAGTATAGCAGTTCTTATATTGATATTTGGTTAACCCATCTTATAAACTCTTCAATTGAGTGTAATATTTTTCCAGAAAACTGGAAGGATTCTTTGGTTAGGCCTTTAGACAAGGTATCAAATCTTTCAAATTTGTTCGATCTTAAACATATAAGTATTCTTCCAGCAATTTCCAAAATATCGGAAAAAGTAGTTTATGGTTAGATGGTGGCATATTTAAATGAGGAAAAGATTTTCCCTGAAAACCAGTTCGGTCACAATACCACCACTGCCTTAATTCAGTTAACAAATGATATTGTTCAAAATATTGATAATACAAATTTAACCGCATTAGTGGTGCTGGATTTTTCTAAGGCATTTGACACCATCAGTCACAGACTTATGTAGAGCAAAATTAAATACAATGGATACTATTGAAACAATTGAGTTCTTTAAATCATATCTTGTGGGTCGGCATCAGAGGGTCTGTCTGGATAATTCTGTGTCTTCGGCCAAGATTGTTAGATCTGGTGCTACGCAGGGTTCGATATTGGGTCCCATTCTTTTTACTTTATATACTTTTACCAGAAGGCTTAACTAAAATGCAAGTCTATGCTGACAATACTCAAATGTGAACGTGTATTCAAGACTTTCGAACAGGCGGACTTGAACGCCTTACATACTCAGTGAAACATCACCTTACGTTAAATCCATATAAGTCACATTTAATATTTTCTTGGAAATAAAAAATATCGTGAACATATTTTAAACAATTTCAGAAAAGTTAATAACGAGGAAATTCAAAAGGTTGACCATATAAAGAATGTAGGTATAATATTCGATTTAAACTTCAAATTTGATGTGCTTATTAAGCACTTGCTACAAACATCATTTCGCATCCTAAAGATTTTGTTTTCGAATAGACATGCCTTTTCCCAGCCTCTAAAAAAGCTTTTGACTGACTCTTTGGTATTGGACAGAGTAAATTAAAGAAAAATTCAAAAAGTACAAAATGCCTGCTCTCGCTTAATATTTGGACTTGAAAAATATGATCA
>JAUTXW010003831.1:120000-639690 GCA_030620095.1 Kuschelorhynchus macadamiae | reverse complement strand
AACTTCTAAATTAATAGAGGCTTTAGATTTTTATTCGTCAACGCTTGATAATGATAGTCAACCTTCTTTAATTAAATTTGTTTTGAAAACGCGTATTTCTAACAACGCCAAATTACGATTAGGTTTGACTTATAATTCTGTAAATAATTTAATTCTAGATATGAAAAAACATCTCTTAACTAAAAAATCAGATACGGCCCTTCAGGCACGCTTGTTCTCGGCTAAACAGGGTGAAAAATGTATAACGGATTTTGGTAAAGAGTTAGAGGATATTTTTGTAAATTTAACCATTACGCAAGCAGACGGAAATGCCAATGCTTTTGATATTCTAAGACCTATTAACGAAAAGGTTGCAATAAAAAGGTTTGCATGCGGACTTAAAAATCAAAGGCTGGGCACAATTATATCTTCCAGAAATTTTGAATTCTTAAAGGACGCAATAAGGGCAGCTCAAGATGAAGAGCTGGGTAATCAAAATAATTCAGGACACATTTTTAATTTTTCTCACAGAGGAAGGGGAAATTTTAGAAATTTTTCCAGAAGACCAAATAATAGAACAGGAAATTCTGGTAGATATAATAATTATCAGAATTTTAATAACGGAGGAAATAACAATTCAAATTGTCGACGAAACGCTTCGACTAATCAAGGTAATTTTAATAATCAGCGGTTTTCTAGAAATCACGGTGGTCGTACATTTACGAGCGGTAATAGGAGAGGATCTCGGGCAGTAGGTCACCGAATGCATTTTGCGGAGCACACCGGAAATTCAGAACAATCCTCAGCTGATATACAAGATTCAACATTTTTTCGTGCCTAAAAATACTAAAAATAAACAGTTTAATAATATTTTTACCTATTCAAAAAACTACTCGAATGCTGTTTCTTTTTGTGTCAATGGTAAAAGCTTAAAATTTTTGGTAGATACGGGTGCATCATTAAGTGCCCTTAAATTAAGTTGTTTAAATTCAAAAATACAGTTACACAAAGAAAATATTGAAATTAAAGGCATAGGAGGTAATTTAATATCTGTGGGATATGTTTATTTAGATCTTTGTATAGAAAATGCGATATTTAAGCAAAAATTTTATATTTTTAATAATTTACCATGTCAAAGTGATGGCATAATTGGAGAAAATTTTTTGAAAACTTTTAAGGCTAAATTAGATTACGAAGAAAATACCTTAACTATTTTAAATCAGTATAATAAAATAAATACATTAAAATTAAATGCGGATAGTGAGAATATATTAGTGTTCCCCCTAGGTGCGAAATTATACAGTATGTTCCTACAGGGTTAGAGGATGAATGTGTACTTATGCAAGGTGAATTATGTGAGGGTGTGTTCATGGCTGGTGTAATTGCACAACCGATAAATGGTAAAGTACCAATTAAAATTTTGAATACAAGAGAGACAGAGGTACATTTGAGAAATTTTTCGCCAAAAGCGGAAAGTTTAAGCAATTATGAGTGTCATCAATTTAACAGCCAAGAAAATTCGGCTACTCGAGTTAAAGAACTATTTAAAATTCTTAAGCTTAATCATCTAAACCGCGAGGAACGAGATTCTATAGAGCAAATTTGTGCCAAATTCTCAAATATATTTCATATGCCAGGAGATAAGCTTACAGTTACTAATTTATATAAACAGTCAATTCAAGTTAAACCAGATACTCAGCCGGTCTATAGAAAGCCATATAGGTTACCTCAAGTACATAAAGAGGAAATAAATAGGCAAATTTCTCAAATGTGTCAGGATGGAATAATTGAGAGTGCGCAGAGTGAGTGGTCTTCACCTTTGTTGCTTGTACCAAAGAAAAACGATACGAATGAGGGAAGAGCTAGGTTAGTATTGGACTACAGATTTTTGAACCCATATATATTAGATATCAAATTTCCGATTGCGAGTGTAGTCGATATTTTAGACTCCCTAGCAGGTGCACTTTATTTTTCACATCTAGATCTTAGCCAGGGCTATTATCAGGTCGAATTAGAGGAAGAAAGCAGAAAATACACAGCTTTCACTACAGATCGCGGTCAGTGGCAAATGCGAAGGTTACCAATGGGGTTAAAAATTAGCCCTAGTGCCTTTTCAAGGTTAATGACCATAGCGATGGCGGGCTTAAATTACGAAAAGTGCTTTGTTTATCTTGATGATCTTATAGTATTTGGCAGAAACCTTAATGAACACAATAAAAATCTAATAGATATTTTTTCTAGATTGCGAAAAGTAAACCTAAAATTAAATCCTGCTAAATGCGATTTTTTGAAAAAAGAAATTCTGTATCTGGGTCATATAATAAGTTCTGAAGGAATATCACCTGACCCTGATAAAATAAAAGCTTTAAAAGATTATCCTATTCCAAAAAAGGCAGATGAAGTTAAACGCTTCGTGGCTTTTGCCAATTATTATCGAAAATTTATACCACATTTTTCAGAAATTACAGTTCCTCTAAATAAATTATGTAAAAAATACGCTAGGTTTGAGTGGACGGACGAATGTGATAAAGCTTTTAATTGTCTTAAAAATTCGCTGATTAAGCATCCGGTGTTAGATTATCCCGATTTTTCGAATGAAAATGAATTTATTTTGCAAACAGATGCGTCTGCTTTTGCTATAGGAGCAGTGTTATCAAATAAAAATAATAAACCAGTGGCGTTCACTAGTCGTAGTTTAAATAAAGCAGAAATTAACTACCCTACTATACATAAAGAACTTTTAGCAATTTATTGGGCTGTAAAGCATTTTCGACCATATCTGTATGGCCGTCGTTTCAAAATTTTAACCGATCACAAACCATTAATTTATCTTTTTACGCAAAAAGACCCTGGTAGCAGATTGACAAAATTTCGTTTGTGTCTAGAAGAATATGACTTTTATATCGAATATATCAAAGGAAAAGATAATGTTACAGCCGATGCTTTATCGAGAATAATCTTGTCCTCAAACGAATTAAAAGATATGAATGAAGGTATGATTGCAGTTTTAACCAGAGCACAGAGTAAACGTAGAGACGGACAGGAAGACGAGTTAATTAAGAAAAGTACTGAAAATATTTGGCTTGATCACCCGAATATTGTGGAAATTCTTAAGCAACCCACTAACTGTACCGAATTAATTATAATACCATCCTTAAAAATTAAAAAATTGTCAAAAGATGTCACTCAACAAGTGGGAGACTTTTATTATATTCCATTACATTTTACCTTATACTTAGACCAAAAAGCTTTATCACCATTGGCGCGAGACGAAATGGTGAAAGATTTGGTAGAAATAAGTAAAAAGGCTGAAATTAAAGAATTAGTTATTAATAAAAATAATGATAATACAGAGTTTATTAAATTTATTGGTAGTAAAATAAAAAATTATACTAATTGGAGGGGCCCCCGTATAAATGTTGTAAAAGGTATTAAAAAAGTAATGGACAAAGACGAAAAAAGAGTAATCCTTAATGATTTTCATTTACTACCAACCAGTGGTCACGCTGGAATAAATAGAATGACAAATAATATTAAAAAGTATTATTTTTGGCCAGGTCTGGATAGTGATGTTCGAAATTTTGTAAAAAGGTGTGACATGTGTCAAAGACAAAAACATTCGAATCATTATACTAGAGAGCCAATGGTAATAACTACTACAGCTGAAACAGCTTTTCAAAAAATATATTTAGATATTGTTGGTCCACTTCCGGTAGACGTAAATGGATTTGTTTATATTTTAACACTTCAGTGTGAGTTAACAAAATATGTAGAGGCCTACCCTCTTAAAAACAAGGATTCCGTATCTGTGGCAAGATCTTTGGTGGATAACTTTATCTTAAGATATGGTATCCCTCAGGAAATTGCTTCAGATAGGGGTACCGAGTTTATTTCTCACACTATGGCAGAAACATGTAACTTGTTAGGTATAAAACAGATTCATTCTACGGCGTATCATCACGAGAGTATCGGGAGTTTAGAGGCCTCTCACAAAGTTCTAGGTGCTTATTTGAGAATTCAAACTCAAAACCATGATTCTGCATGGAGCACATGGCTTCCGTACTGGTGTTTTTCTTATAATACTGCAGTACATACGGAAACCAAATACTCTCCCTTTGAACTAGTTTTTGGAAAAAAATGCCAATTACCAAATAATTTAAATAATGAAGTTGATCCTATTTATAATTTTGATAACTACCCCATTGAATTAAAATATAGGTTACAAACAGCTCAAAATGATGCAAGAAATAACTTAATACTTTCTAAATCTAAAAGAAAAGAAAATTTTGATTTAAAAGTAAACCCCATTCAGTATAAAAAGGGCGATAAAGTTTTAATCAAAAACGAAACTGGTGATAAAATTACCAGCCCTTGCTTCCTGGGGCCATATTTAGTGGTAGAAGATGTTGCACCAAATGTAAAAATAATTAAAGATAAGAAACATATTTTAGTCCATAAAAATAGAACTAAGTTGTATAATAGCTAATTAAAATTAAGTTATAATAATAAGGGCTCCATATTACTATACTATTGCATGTATTTTCTAATAACCTTTTTCTAAAATACCTATCTATTTTCTTTCCTACTTTCACTATATGACGCTATTTTCCTTCTCTTATATCTGAGTTTTTATTTTTCTTTTCATATATTTAGATAAATAAGATAATATTAAAAAAAAAAATGGTTTAAATAGTGTATTGTAACATTTGTCTCTAGTAATTGTATTTTATTTACGAATTTCAAATTTTGAAAATAAATTGAAATTCTTTTAATTGCCCGGGGAGGTGTAATATATAGAGAAAACACCCTATATAAAATGTATTGTATCAAATTCAACTTGTTGCAATAATGGGCAACCACGCAATAACCTGTTTTGCTATGTCAGCAGGTCAACCACCTTCCCGAGCGTATATGGCAATTTGATTGCATTGTAAAAAAGATTGAAAATATACTTTGGGTAATGTTAAGGTGAACATGTAGTTTCATTTTGCTACCCTTTGTTTCAACCCTAAGTATTACAGTATTATTACGAGTTCGCATAAGTCAATTCAGTCAAACTTATATCTATCAAATCATTGAAAACAAAAAAGTAACACTGCTCACTAAGTCAGTAGTAATTAAAAATCTGCCTACTTGCTCTTATCTATCTACATCCTGCTTCGTAAGTAGCAAAAGTTCCAGCCAATGCTACGCCTGTAGCCTGATATAAATTGTTCAGTAGCAGCGAGCGGCACAGAGCATTTACTATTGCTACTCAAGACACCGGAGCAAGCTTTTCGAAAATATTGTTACTGAATTTTTGACTATAGCGGTAATCGATAGCAGTACGGTTTCCTCGTTGGAAGAGCTTAACTTGTTAGTGTACCGGATTCATTCTTTATACACCGACTTTTTCATGCATTTGACAGAGTAAACCGCCTAATACTGATAGCTAAGCTGAAGAGTATGGAATTAAATAGGCGGCTTTTGCTCGGTTGATTGAAAGTAATTTGCGTAACCGCTGTCAAATCGGTCTTATTAATAGATATATTGCAAATAAAACTTATATCGCTTCTAGTGTTCCACAAGGACCTCTTTATGTTCAACATATTCATTAACGACATTTTAGGAAGATCTCAATCAGTAACTGCCTTTGGCTTTAGTCTCAGTTAGACCGACTGATAAACTAGTGTGACACTAACTATATGACTTTGAACGCTAAGAAGTATAATGTGATGTCGTTTAGTAGAGCCAGGAATCAATTAAATTTCAATTGCAACATCACAGGTTCCCCTTTAGCACTGTTACAGAGATAAAGACCTAGGAGTCCCTGATGGACAGATTTCTCAGGGTGAACATTTTCAAAGAATAATGTCCAAAACTTTAATGTGCCGGCTGGATCAACACTTATTAACAAATTATTTTTTGTACCCACCCGTAAGATTAATTACGTTCCCCAAAAATATCGTAATATAGATTTTCAGGTTCGAAAAAAAATGGTTAAGGTCAAAAACAAAATGGTCAAGGTCAAATTTTTGAGATGGAGTTTTTTACTTTATTTTTCCTTATCAGCGTCCAAAAATGCATCCGATACTGAGGGTATTGACCACACGCTGAACCGGAATCTGCAATCGGTTTTTTTCTATCTCGCTCCGTTAAGGTTCTCTCACAATGACAGAAAAAAAATGACTTTTTCGTATGAAAATTCCACGCCCGACTGTTAACTTTGATTTTCGATAATGTTTTCGTTTTTCGCGTAATCCCGATTGTACTTCTGCATATTTTTAATATGTATAAAATTAGAGCTTCTAAGTTGGGAAACAAATTACCTTTTCTGCACCCTCCAAGCGTTTACAAGGAATTTAAGAAACGTTATTTAATTAAAATTCATTTAATTTACTCACTGGTTTATAGTTGATTCTTAGTTTATTTTTAATATAATATCATGCACGGTTTCAGGAATTAAAATATATAATTGTACTGTATTTTTTTATTGTATTTGGAAATAGGATTCCACGGCTGTAAATAATAATAATAATAATAATAATAACAACAATAATGTGAAAACTTGAAAACAACACACCTATATTTTAATAATGTAACAAAGATGTTTAGAGACATCGTATAGCAATTTTGAATACACCGCCTATGTGTTTAACCGCTTAAGCAATTTTGGCCCGAGAATTACCATTTTAGGAAGTTTATGTCCGAGAACTCGGTCCTAAGCCAAGAAAAATTCGGTATTGAACTGGGATTATGCAGTAGTTTTGTGTGAAATATTGCCCAAATTGGAAACCCACTGAATTTTTACCGATTCAATGCTTATCCCCAATAAACTTTTCTTTATAGCACTTAATATATTATCGTACACAGCAGAGTTTGCAATAATATGACGCATTTTACTGCAAATATACATATATATTTTCCAAAATAATATAAATTTGTCTTTTTGTTTTTACTCAATTATTTTATTTTTTAATTTTTCAAGAAATAAATTAACAGAATGAAGAAAACACGTATACGTTTGCAACTAACCAACCGTTGAGTCGCACAACTGTGACAAGAACGGGAACAACTAGAACTCACTAGAGACTTTCTACCAATACTCACTGAGGATCAGTTATAAGAAACACCGCTACTAGTAATTTAATGTCGTGCTAAATACTCCCATACCATAAAACGTTTAAACCAACAATATCAAATGATACTTACAATTTCTAGCTATATAGTTGCAGACAATTAATTTAAACATACCTACATTTTTTGCAATAACGTTATTTAATAAAAAATTCAAGTGATACTGCTGACCACAAATAGCAATTTTAAGATGAAGTACAGCTTGCACGTATTAAGTTTTCCACATTTTAATGTGTTAAAAGTTTCTTTTTTTTAAATATCAAAACGATTCAATAAACAAACATTTTTTTAACGTTACAAACTAAATCAGTGTTCAGATCTCGTGGAGTAAAGATCCCTGAAGATGCCTCGTGCAATCGAAGGTGAAATGTCGGAGAGTAATTTCAATTTGAGGTCTAATCCCAAGAACCATGATTTTTTAGTTGACCAAAACTTCCGCTCTATGTAGTTAAGTTCTATTAACTGAATAAGTAGTACAAAACTTTCGATCCTTCCCTGTCAACGTCAAAAGACAGCTATTGTTCTTTTGTCTTAAATGACTCACTCATTGCAACTGAATTGGCAATAATTAGTAGAATATCAACGAACTTTCAATCTCAACGATACCAGAGATTGCTTAAAGATTCTTAGAAACTATTAAAAAATTAAGAAACAAGTCATTATTTTTTAACCGTAGCTCTTTGAGAGTAGTCTAAAGTTTACATAGCGAGACCCTTTAAAAGTTAAAAAAATGTAAAAAATTTGCAAAATTATTTTTTACCAATCTTTGCCAAACTATTATATAAATTTAAAAATTAAGGTAAGGATATCCTGAACAGAAATGGTTCTCATGATTTTTACTTCCAGTTTCCTTTCTCAATTCCGTCGGTCTGTCTGACTGTAGATCTGTCTGTCAATCTGTTCGCCGCATAGCTAAAAAACTAATTATCCAATTGATTTCAAATTTTGTTCAAAAATTAAGGGTCATATGGGGATGACCTGGTAACATTTTGGTAAAGTTCAACATGGCAGAACAAAATTATTAATAAAATACAAATTATTCAATTTACCACAAATATTCCATAAAATTAAGTGTTATTATATACATTAAGTCTAATATAGAGATAAACTGGTAAAATTATGATACAAATTCAAGATGGCGGCAAAATAAAATATTTAAAAAATCAACGTAAAATATGTCTTCATATTTAGTTGACTTCAAATTTTGCACAAAAATTAAATCTGATCAACTTAAATTAAATCTTATCTCAAGAATAGGCAACAATTTGTAAGAGAAAGTGGTTCTGATTCTGATTGTAAATTGATTACACGTGGAGTCCCTCAAGGTTCGGTTTTGGAACCTATTCTTTTTTTGTTATACATTAATGATATCACCAATCTAAAAAGTATTGGAAAAATCTCTCTCTTTGCTGACGACACAAGCATAACATGGAGTGATTTTGATACAACGTCTTTACATTCTAATATTTCCAACGACCTTGTTATGATTAAGGCTTGGTCCGATTCCAATCTGCTTTGCGTCAATGTAGATAAAACGATGGCCTTATCTTATAAGGGGACTTCAGCTACTTAACAGCAATATTAAATACGTTGAGTCTGTTAAATTCCTGGGTTTGAATATGAATAACAACCTAAAATGGTCTAAGCATATTGACACCTTAACTAAAAAACTTTCTATCAATCAATCGATCAGTTTCAAAAGAACTGGACGTGTCTTCTGCCAGACTTACTTATTTCTCTCTATTTGATTCCCATCTCCGCTATGACCTTCCCTTTTGGAGCTGCTGTACCACCGAGCAATTTCTTAGTATTTTTGGGATTCAAAAGAGAGCAATCCGCTAATTGTTTGGTCTAAATAACAGAGCGCACTGCCAAAACTATTTCAAAAAACATGAAATATTAACATTTCTTGTATTATTTATTTTAGAAACCGTCTGTTTGATAAGAAAACATATAAGGACATTCCCGGAAAGGCCACAACACGTATATCCTACCAGAAACTCTAGGCATGACATATACCTTCCCATTCCTTCTTTACAATCATCTGCCAGAACATTTCAAAACAATCCCTATGTTTGCACTTTTCCGAAAAAAAAACCAAAGCGTACCTCATTGAAAGACCTTTTTACTGCGTTATTGATTTTAATAATGAATAATGTCACTAAAATGTTTTTTATTTGCTTGTTTACTTAAATCGTGTTGCTGCAAGGCATTTGAAAATATTTTATAAGGAATGAACTGTCTGATTCCGTTAACATTAATTATTTTTGTTACATATTAGATTAAAGTTATACATTTTCTTTTTTTTTTCTAATACACTTTAATTACTATATTAGTTCAGTACACTTGTAGTTTAACTTCATTTATTTTGCTTGTATAACGATAACAAAATAGAGTTTAAGGTCGTGTAATTTTAATTTCAATGTTATCGAAATTATTCACTTCGCATATTATTATGTATTGTTTATTACCTTTTGTTAGATCACCTGGATTCACTAACCGCTTTACGGCTATGTTACGAATATGAGCTATCGAAAAATAATTTTTTTTTTCGATCAAAATTTCATTTTTTCATTGTTTTTGTTTTTTCTGTTTTAAGGTAAATTTCGGTTTGTCCATAAAATTGTAAGTTTTCCTACGACAATAAAGCATACTTTTGTTTGGAACAAAATCAATATGATGAACAAAATGACAATATCATAAACAAACCAGTGTAAATCTACTTATTCAATTTATTTTAAATTCAAAGCAATAAAAAAACTATAGTTAATTTTCCCTCACTGACATCTCCTATCAAAAGAAAAATTGGAAAAGTTAGAACGGGTCTAAACAATTAATTTAAACTGAAGGAGGGAATCCGTGGTGATAATCAGTTCATACCTAGTTTTAAAAAGCATTGACTTGAAACATTAGAAAAAAATACAACAAATGGCAATCTTGAATTTAAAAAAAACTGTAGTTTAAGCTAAAAAAGGGGAGATGTTCACCTTATGCTAGTTGATCCTGTACATAGTTACCAGTTGAAGCACCTTATATAAAGAGTTCTTTAAAAAATTGCACGTCGGTGAGTAATAACGAATAATTCGTCCGTTAGTCACCAAAAAGTAAAACAAATGTTTACTTGCACTGTAATGTTACGGTATCCTCGTCAAAAGATAAAGCTAAAAGCTATATTCCGAATTGTTCCCTGCTGAATGAAAAATGGGTTTACTCTGTTCTTCTCTGAATTATGTCTAGTGTGTTTTCATTTTTGCAAACCCACTGAGGCTGCTGATTAGAGTACATAATTACGATCGATGTAAATATTAGTTTAATTTTCTAGGTATTTCAATCCAATGTATGAGTATCGATCTTGAAATTATGGGATAATTATGAGCAACGAGTTCAATTATAGAGCTGCCCTGATACTTGATTGAATTGCATTATACCTATTCTAAAAATACATTCAGAATAATTTTTACTTGTTATATAAATTGTGGTAGTGTAGTACGCTGATAACCCATTTTTAATTATTTTCTCTAATTTTAGCTGTCGTTGATATTTGTCATAATAAGCACGTTACTTTCAAAAATATTTGCTATCCCGATTTGATACTAATGTATTTCTTAAAGTAATATACTTTGTTCCTATGATAGCAATCTATCTTTTTAATACGTCTCTGTCTACGGAAGTAGTAGAATAATTGATAAGAACGATATTACTAATTATCAAGCACTTTTGAGAAGTACTGAGAATACAGTGTAATCCTATGTAATCTAAAACATCTAAGGAAATGATTACTCTAGTGGTTTTATGTAAAAAAAGATATAAAGATATATATATATATATATATATATATATATATATATATATATGTCGTAAACAGCTCTATTTTTAAGATAGATACAGGGCGTTATGTATTATGAAAAAAAATTGATATTATTTGAATATATGAAAGTGAGGACCTTTGTTTCTTATTTGTCATCAATTCAAAATTAAATTATGAGCCCCTCCCCAAACTGCCATTACCATTTTATAGAAAAAAAATGTTCTAGGCCTCTGCTTCTTTTAAAAATTGGCCAATTTTCTGTTTTACCAGTGCAATTTGCACAAAATTGGTTTTTTGTATATTTTTGCTAAAGTAAACCCCCTTGGAGATAAATTAAATTAAAATTAAATTCCAATTGTTGTTAGTATTATAAAAAAATGAGACGCTACTGCCAAACAAATTTATTTTTATGAGAAAATACATCTTTATAGGCTATTAAATTGTTTTTGAGTATCATAGAAATATCCGTTAGGGTTTTGCCCATACAAAAAAAATATATATTTTCAATAAAGTATATCGCCCTGTATCTTAATCCAACATTTGTGTTACATTTTATTCATAAAATTACTTGAGAAATGATCTCCTTATATATTTTAGATTAGTTGGAAAACCTTGTATACAAATCGCCTAATAATAACTTCAAACACACTCAGTTCCACTTTCAATACAAAAAATTCACTCCTTCATTTTATTACACACGAGAATAAAATCCAAACTGGCGAAAAAACAAAAATACCAAGTATTAAAAACATTCCCAGGACATATAAACACGAAAAATATAGTTAAGCCATCTAGGCAAGTTTATAGAGATATAAAAAACAGAAGGCCGCTCCGCTCTTACAAGATACAAATGTGATTCCAGGTCTTCTTTATTTGCAAATTCGCACATCAAATGGAGTCAAACGCTTTATTAAGTAGAGGACATAGAAACGCCAATTTATTAGTTACTTTTTCGTTGTTTTTCTTTTAAGTTGGAAAACAGACAATTTAACGGCTTTAACGCAAAAAATATTACTCTGGTTTTAATATTAATAGTAGGGTACCGAAAACAATAGAGTTAATTCGATTAAGTTAATAGAATATTATTCGAACGAATAAATAAATTGAAGTGGTGGTTTAGCGTAATCATAACCAGAGGAGCTGTCAAGTAATTGAATAAAAAGAATTGAAGAACTATTTAATTATTTTGGGCACTTTATGAAGACCCTAAAAAGCAATTGATATAATTGAATTATTTTTTCAAATTATTATATATATATACATACATCAAGAAATCCTGGTTCTTGGGATTAGACAGTGTCAAATTGGAATTACTATTCGACGTTTCGCCTTCGATTGCACGAAGTATCTTCAGGGAGCATTACCCTACGAGATCTGAACACTGAATGAATTCAAACAGATTCAGGCGGGCTTTTATATCCGACTTGTGCTCTCCGAACCGTGACCCTGTGCTAAGATCGGTTTCCACGTATGATGTAGACCGTAACCCGTATCTCTATTGAAATTTTTTGTATGTTTAAATATTTCAATAGATTCTTAGATAAACTTTTCGTTTATAAAAACCTGGAACCGATGCTAGAACCTTGGTTTCCTTTATATTTATGAAATGGTCAGTGCTATGCTGGTGTTTAGCTACAGCAGATTGAACAATTTGTTTCTTTTTAATACATCGTTCATGTTCCTTAAGTCTAGTTGATATTGAGCGTCCTGTTTCTCCCACATACATTTCTCCACAGGAGCAAGGAATTTTATATACTCCTTCTGTTTGGAAAGGTACAAGATCTTTCGGGGATCGCAAGCATTGTCCAATCTTATCTTATGTGTATTGAAGATTGTACGTATGTTGGACCGCCGAAGTAATCGTCCTATTTTGCTGTAGTGCCATGTGTGTAGGGAAGAATAACACTACCTAATGGTGGCTCTTTATCATTCTCCTTTGGCGGAGTTGGTTTATTATATCTTTTAATTGAACGCGTAATATCTTCAGCGCAATAGCTATTCCCTCTGAGAGCTTCAGTCGGTTTCGATGTTTCCGATGTTAAAGAATCTTGATCAGAAATCGAAATAGCTCTGGATACTAGTGAGTTAATAACCGATTTCTTTTGTGCTGGATGGTGATGAGAATTTGCGTTTGAGCAAATGTATGCGTCGGTTTTCTATACACAGAATGTCCTAATGTACCATTTTCCTTCCTTTGAACACATACATCTAGAAAGGGAATTGTTCCATTAGATTCAATTTACATCGTGAATTTGATATTATGATGTTGCTGATTAAGGTGGTCCAGAGATATGGGAGGAGATAATCCTGTCCATGAGGTCAAACAACAAAAGTGTCATCTACATATCTAAACCAGTGCTTCGGTTTTAGTGGAGCGGATGTTAGAGCAATATCCTCAAAGGCTTCCATAAAGATATTTGCTACCACAGGTGATAGAGGAGATCCCATAGCTGTCCCTGAAGTTTGTTCATAAAAAGTTCCTTGAAAAATGAAATAAGTAGTTTCCACTAGGTCTACTAAGTTCTTATCAAGATTATTATTCAGTATATCTGATATATATATATATATATATATATATATATATATATATATATATATATATATATATATATATATATATATATATATATATATATATATATATATATATATATATATATATATATATATATATATATATATATATATATATATGTTTATATACACATATATATATATATATATATATATATATATATATATATATATATATATATATATATATATATATATATATATATATATATATATATATATATATATATATATATATATATATATATATATATATATATATATATATATATATATATATATATATATATATATATATATATATATATATATATATATATATATATATATATATATATATATATATATATATATATATATATATATATATATATATATATATATATATATATATATATATATATATATATATATATATATATATATATATATATATATATATATATATATATATATATATATATATATATATATATATATATATATATATATATATATATATATATATATATATATATATATATATATATATATATATATATATATATATATATATATATATATATATATATATATATATATATATATATATATATATATATATATATATATATATATATATATATATATATATATATATATATATATATATATATATATATATATATATATATATATATATATATATATATATATATATATATATATATATATATATATATATATATATATATATATATATATATATATATATATATATATATATATATATATATATATATATATATATATATATATATATATATATATATATATATATATATATATATATATATATATATATATATATATATATATATATATATATATATATATATATATATATATATATATATATATATATATATATATATATATATATATATATATATATATATATATATATATATATATATATATATATATATATATATATGTATATATATATATATATATATATATATATATATATATATATATATATATATATATATATATATATATATGCAAGGTCATATATATATATATAATATATATATATATATATATATATATATATATCCATATAGATTGCAAGGTCACACAAGAACACTAGACAACGTTTGTAATCGGCAAAGGAATTATTCCTTTCCAAACGGAAGGAGGTATATGCAGTTCTTTGTTCCAGTAGTGATGTCAATATGAAGTAAAGATCCCTGAAGATGTCTCGTGCAATCGAAAGCGAAACGTCGGAAAATTACTCTATTTTGACACAGTCTAATCTAAAAACCATGATTTCTTAACATAATAGATAGTTTTCGGGACCCGTTCGCCATTAAAGCTAGGGTCTGTATGCCCCCCTCCTAATGATAACGTTAAACTACGTATATAGATGGCATGGCGAATTAGATGGTTGGTCATAAGTCATCATAATCCGCTTGTGAAAGATTTATACTATTACAGCAACAAATTCAATCTAAAGTTAATGTTAATAAATAACATCAAAGTATTTAGCGTTCAAACATCTAAATATGTGTATACAAAACAGTTATTTTACTAAGACATTTAAATCACCTTGAACTAACCACCAAACGTTACTCCTTTACCAGACATACGTTTTATTATCTTGTCACAAAGCTGTTGTTCTGTGCGCTGTCTTAAAAAGATTAAAATCCCGAGCATTTCATATTTCAAGTTGCTCTGGTGCGCCCGATAGCACTGACGACGATCCCACAAAACTTGGCATTAAGCGCAGCGCAAATAAGAAAATAACGTCCAAGATCGGCGAAGTGAAATAAGTAAAACAAAGACAGAAGTGTTCATAAATAAGGACGCTACAAAGATAATATAATAAAAACATAACACCGCGGATATGCAAGTTTTGAAATTGTGCCAAAATACTCTGTTAGATATCAAGGAGAGCTTTTATCATATAATATCATAACACAGCAAATTTTGTCGGCAAAATGATTCAATTGTTACGAAAGTTTCTTGCAAGGCAATTTCGTAAATGACGTTTACGATAAAACCACGAGCCGCCACGAGCTGCAGCCGAGTGGTTTTGTCAAAAATGTCATGCACGAAATTTCCAGATAGCAACAAACTTGAATAAAAACAAGGGAAACGTTTTGCTACACAAAATTTGCTCTCGGATAATATTCGACGTGGTTATTTCATGAGAAAAACATATTACACAATTTTTTAATTGGTATGGAAATAATTAAAAACTACCACACAACAACAGTTTGGCGCTATAACCAAATCATGTTAATTTTGTCAAGGTGAATCTTCATCATCATCTTCCTCAACACCATCATCATTTAGAGTACCTATATATCATCCACTGCTGAATGAAAGCCTCCCTTAATTCTTGCCAGGTTCTTCTATTCTGTCCCACCTGTATTCAATTTCCGCCCGTTCTTCTCAAGTTATCGGTTAGGAGGACGTCCTCTTTTTCTGTAAGCCTCCTGCTTTGGCCTCCATTCCGTCATATTTTCCGTCGAACACCTGTCTGACATTTTGGCGACATGTCCTGACCAATTCCACTTGATAGGACATTTCGACTGCATCTCTTATTCGCGTTCTATTCCTTATACATTGGTTTGAAACTTTATCTTTGACGGTAATTCCCAACAGCAGTGCGGTGGTGACCTAATAATCAAAGTAGTGGCTAGTACTTGGGTGGGTGACCACCCGGGGAAGACCGTGCTGCGTCTAAAAACGGGCCGATAACAATAGGAAGTAGTTGTTGTATATACAATAACGACCGTGGCAGTACTATCACGTTCTCTGTAAAGGTATCGTGAGATGCAAATACATGTTCCGGTATTTAAAGAACGTCGACGGAAACTCCAACTCCACCAAAAAAAGGCAACCACGGTTTAATGTAAGGGGGGCATTATTCTTAGGCCTCAAACCTTCGTGATATATCCAAACAGAAAAAAAGACACGCCTCTCACTTTTTCGCAGCATGCATATATACATATATATATATATATATATATACATATATATATATATATATATATATATATATATATAACTATATTGACAATGATTTTCTTTGTCATCGTCAAACTTTCGGCTCCTTATATCACAAAAGCACAAAGGGTCAGAATCACTATACACAAATGTTCCTGTCAACTATTCAATTTCCATTATATCAGACATATTGAATCATACTAATCTTGATAAGAACTTAGTGGAAGCTTGTATTACATCTACTTATTTCATTTTTGAAGGAACTTTTTATGAACAAACTTCAGGAGCAGCTATTGGATCTCCTCTACCACCTGTGGCAGCGAATATCTTTATGGAAGCCTTTGAGGATATTGCTCAATCCGCTTCACTAAAACCAAAACACTGGTTCAAATATGTAGATGATAAGTTTGTTGTTTTTGCCTCATGGACAGTCTGCTCATATTTCTGGACCATTTTAATCAATAACATCATAATATCAAGTTCACAATAGAAATTGATTTGAATGGAACGATTCCCTTTCTAGATGTATGTGTTCGAACTGTGTATAAAAAACCGACGTATAAAAATAAAAATTCTATAACATAGGAAACATCGAAACTGACCAAAGCTCTCGAAGGGAATGGCTATTGCACTGAAGATATTACGAGCTTAATTAAAAGATAAATCCAACTCCGCCAACTACAGACAAAATAGGACGATTACTTCGGCGGTCCTACATACGTACAATATTCAAGACAATTGGACAATACTTGCGATCCCCGAAAGATATTGTACCTTTTTAAACAGAAGGACTATATAAAAGTCCTTGCTCCTATGGAGAAGTATATGTGAAAAAAAACAGGATGCTCAATATAAACTCGACTTAAGGGACATGAACGATGTATTAAAAAGAAGCAAATTGTTCAATCTGCTATATCTGAACACCAGCATACCACTGGCCATATTGTAAATGAAAAGGAAACCAAGGTTCTAGCATCGGTTCCAGGATTTTATAAACGAAAAATTAGAGAATCTATTGACATTCAAAAATATCAATAGGGATACGTGTTACTGTCTACATCTCACGTGGAAACCGATCTTACCACATGGTCGCGGTTCGGCGAGCGTATAAAAGCCCGCCTGAATCTCTTCGAGCTCATTTAGTGTGCAGATATCGTAGAGTAAAGATCCCTGAAGATGCCTTATGCAATTGAAAGCGAAACGTCGGACAGTAGTTCCAATCTGACCCGGTCTAATCCCAAGAAGGTGTTTCATATATTCAGTGTTTTAAAATTACAGCCTGGTTATACGACTACAGTTTATAGTTTGTGTGGAAAAATAGCTTTTGGTTTGCACTGCGCCATTTGGTTGGTATTGTCTCAGAAAAGGTTCTGTTATCTATATACCCTGCATTCGTAGAATCTAGAAAATCATACACAATACTAGCATGGGGACATGATCCTAACACATCTAGAGTTTTTAGACAACAGAGGAAAGCAGTGAGTGTGATGAGTGGAATGAACTGCAGAGAAGATTGTACACCTGCCTATATATAGCTAAACTTACTAACCATTCCTGTCATTTATATTTTAAATTGTCTTATTCATATGAGAGAACGATGTATTAATTATCGTACTCGTGATAATATACATAATTATTTTACTAGAAATAGAGAAAACATTTACACAGATTTTCATAGAATAAATAGGATTAAATGTGGAGTTTCTTTTTATGATCCTAAGTTGTATAATGCTCTGCCAGCTCCTGCGAAGGTGTTTCCTGCTAAAATTATCAAAACTAAAATTAAACAATACTTAGTAAAAAAATGTTTTTATTTATTAGAGGAATTTTTTAACAACAATTTCAGTGACGCAATGCATGATTATTAAAATGCCATGCCTAACTTTGAGATTAACTTAATTCTTTAATAAAATATCTACTAAACATGTAATATTCACATAAACAAATGTTCTTTTAAGGTACCTATTTGATGTAAATAACTTAGTGTAGATCCCTGAAGATGCCTTATGCAATTGAAAGCGAAACGTCGGACAGTAGTTCCAATCTGACCCGGTCTAATCCCAAGAAGTATGATTTCTTAAGATGTTTCATATATTCAGTGTTTTAAAATTACAGCCTGGTTATACGACTACAGTCTATAGTTTGTGTGGAAAAATAGCTTTTGGTTTGCACTGCGCCATTTGGTTGGTATTGTCTCAGAAAAGGTTCTGTTATCTATATACCCTGCATTCGTAGAATCTAGAAAATCATACACAATACTAACATGGGGACATGATCCTAACACATCTAGAGTTTTTAGACAACAGAGGAAAGCAGTGAGTGTGATGAGTGGAATGAACTGCAGAGAAGATTGTACACCTGCCTATATATAGCTAAACTTACTAACCATTCCTGTCATTTATATTTTAAATTGTCTTATTCATATGAGAGAACGATGTATTAATTATCGTACTCGTGATAATATACATAATTATTTTACTAGAAATAGAGAAAACATTTACACAGATTTTCATAGAATAAATAGGATTAAATGTGGAGTTTCTTTTTATGATCCTAAGTTGTATAATGCTCTGCCAGCTCCTGTGAAGGTGTTTCCTGCTAAAATTATCAAAACTAAAATTAAACAATACTTAGTAAAAAAATGTTTTTATTTATTAGAGGAATTTTTTAACAACAATTTCAGTGACGCAATGCATGATTATTAAAATACCATGCCTAACTTTGAGATTAACTTAATTCTTTAATAAAATATCTACTAAACATGTAATATTCACATAAACAAATGTTCTTTTAAGGTACCTATTTGATGTAAATAACTTAGTGTAATGTTTAATGACTAAACTCCTACATATGTGAATTCTATATATATTTTTTTAATACTACCTGTATTTAAAAGTATTGGAATCCTTAATCAGAAGCAGACTGACGTATGTAAACACTCTGTGTACTTAGCATGAAATAAATTATTGTTTATTGTTTATTTTAGAAATAATATATAAGAATTACTTTTTTATTCAGAAATGGTTAAGTTTTGATATCCGTTTATGCAACTTTTTTTTTGTTTACAGTTCCTCATACTTTCGCGGGTTAAATATTTGTAGTTATTTCGTTTTCACCCCGTATAATATGGTTTTAAACAATTTATTGGTTAGTGAATAAATTAATTAAACTAGAAGGAACTGCAGCTGCCTCTTGATACACTTAAGAGACTAACCACTACCAAAAGTTACTTCACTTTCGGTTTTCGAGGACCAACATGATCGGGCTATTTTACCCCTCGGCGCCGTCTTAAATTACCGTGACAACCGAATGGCACGAAAGCCGTCAGAATAACTGCAAGTGACAATGTGAAGTGATTCGCTCGGAAAACCAAGCTACTCGAAAAGTTTAAGCTCTAACGCCCCTGGTTGTGGCATAAAGAGAACCGATCAGTAATATGACCGATTGCCATTTGTTATTTTACTTTTGAGCGTTTGAGTTAGTATTATTCCCGATTTCAGCTTAGTTAAACAAAAAGTTCCCGAAATATTTTTAAAACTGTCACCATTGAAATGATATATAATATATCTGGAATATCTGTAATCTATAAGATATGTGTAAGAAATAACGCAAGGCAAGTAAGACATATATAGTGCGCCCCTCCCCCCTTTATTTTTTGAAACAGTAAACATAAAATTTTAAATTACCTCAATAGCCCAATAGCAATGTAAACAGTACTATTTTTGTTTAAATTTTATACTTGTAATATTCAAAATGGCGGAGGTGCGCCATGTCGCAAAAAAATTAAATGGAAAGGTGGGTCATGCGATACATCATTTGAAAGGTCATTCGAGTAATTATTGCGTAAAAATGTTAAAACCTTATACGCATTATCAACGAAATGTTGGTGTGTCAAAATTTAGCTCATAGAAATCCCAAAAAAAGCAAAAGAAAGCAAGGCTTACCTCTCTACTGGAGAAGACATTGAAAATGTTCTTCATTTACTTCCAGACAGTAAAAAAGTCTATTTGAAAACTCCTCGCGAACATTTTGAAATGTGCCGGCATCAATATTGTGACAGTCAGCAGTTATTTTTTAATGTAACTCCATAAAAAAGTTTAAAGGTGTTAAGTAGGGCGACCTAGCAGGCCAGTCGATTGGACCTCGATGACCAACCCAACGATCGTGCCCAACTATTGCCTTACGTTTCTGCTAAAATGCGAGAGCACACAATTCTGTTGTAAAACTGATTCCATGTCAAATTCATCAGGATTTTCTTCCAGTATTCCATGAATTAGAGACTCAAATGTATTTTCCAACAATACAGGTCTCCTTTCAAATTTTTCATTTAAAAAAGGGGCCCTACAGTGTGGTTCCCCAATATATATGCCCACAAATTTGCCTTGTCAAGTATTGTATATTTCTCGAAATACATGTGGATTCAATTCACTCCAGTAGCGGATCGTTTTCCTGTGTACATGGCCATCAAAAAAAAAAGGTACGTTCGTCGCTATAACAAATATTGTGTAGATAAGAGGGATGTAAATCACAAAATTCGACAGGTCTGTCAGGATCATCGTCAGTTAGTTGGCGCACCATCTGAATATTATAGGGATGAAATTTATGCCATTTTCGTACCCATTTTACAGTAGCAGATGAAGAATCACAAATGTCTCCAATATGAGAAGTATGAATGTTGAAGGTTTAATATAATTGCTGTTTGTCTTCTGTAAGAGCAGTACGCGCCCAAGGTTTTTTAGACTATTAACATTACAACGGTCAAGAAAGCGTTTACTTAAAACATTTTCCGTTTCGTGGAAATTAAAATTTCCACGGTAAATGAAAATTTCTTCAATTTTTTTCCGCAAGGGGACGTGAATTAGACATCTTCAGTACCATATTGAACCTCGTTTAATGACACGAAAAAGTGACTGAAATCATTTAAATTGTCAATGTGAGAGGCCATTTCTAAATATTAATGATAAAGTTGTTTTTGTATTGCATCATTGTTCTACTAATCAACAATTCATACCAAATATTTCATCTTAAAAGACGATTTCGAGATAAGAGTTGTGTTGGTTTGAAATAAAATAAAATAAAGAACTAGTGGTGTATGTGGAATAAATAGTTCTTTATTGGAACTATAGTGCTTCAAGTAGATTTAGTGTGCTGAACTGGGATTGGGTTTGCACTTTGAAGAGTTTTTGCGTGGTTGCCGCTAGTTAAACTTTAACTATTTAAAAGTGACACAGGAGAAGATAACATTGTAAACCAAAACGCAGATGCGATACCGGCATAACTGGTATCTGATGGAGATAAAGGAAGCAGCATCCTGATTTATTTGAAAAAAATAACCCTTACACCAACATTTATAATGTAAAACTTTAAACAGGCTACTTTAATTTTTTTTCAAATGTCGATGAGTTAAACGACGCCATTTCTTTGATAATGCGATAGGCCTTTTGAGCCCCTTAATAAAGGCAGGGACATTAAAGAACCGCACTGTAAATTCTTTGTTCAATAACATATACACATACTATGTAGTTTAACATAAAGATTGTGCAAATGTTAGACAACCTCAGAACTATTGCAATTTTATCTATGGTACCATGTATAAAAGATAAAACTGCGCTACTTGATGGCTGACTGTATAATAATATCTAATATCTAATCGAACGCCTAATATCTTCAGTACAATATTCGTTTGATTTTAAAGCTTGACCCAGTTTCTCTGAAAGAGCCTCAGAGACTAATGAACTGATAATCGACTTTCTGAAATGGATGATAGTGAGAGCTACAATTTAAATACTTATTCGTATGTATCCGTCTCTTGTTAAGAAAATAGCCTACGGTAATATTCTTTTTCTTTCGTTATAAGAATATCGAAGAAGGGATTCAAAATTCAAAATTTTTAAAATACCAATTAGATCCCCAATCACCTGCCTCCTTAAAATCGACAAAGCTAGCTTTGATCAGGTCTATATGGATCAAAGCGGATTTTAAGAACTTGTTTTAAGGCAACTCCAAAAATGGCCTAACCTGGACTAAGCAAAAAGATAATCTGATAATTACAAAACACGATTATAAACAAAATTACGCCTTGTCGCCTACTATCACCGATAATTACTGAAATCCGAGACTTTTAGTCTAGAAAACTTGATTAACTTCCTTTTATATGAATTATTATCGAAAAACAGCGGTAAGATATTACTCACAGTAAATGGTAAATTTATGCGACATTGTTAGGCAACCGGCTATAAGTGAAAGTCAAAGAGCAAAAGTTGAACAGAACGGGACGGGACGGGCCGCCCCACGGTGGAAGGAATGAGATATCCAGTAAGACAAAACTATATATTGGTTCATAAGAATTGGAATAGAATTATCTTGACCAAAAGTGAAGAAATAATTAAGAATTTACTAAAACCTAGTGAATATTTTCATTATCATACAGGGTTTGCAAAAAGATGGATCATTTTGAATAACCTAATATAACTTGCTTTCTGGGGTGCTATTTATTAGGATTTTGGTATATTTTGGTACCCAATTTAAATTAATTTAACACTCTACCTAAACGTTAATATATGCTGCCCCAAGAAACAAGTTTTATGAGATATCCCTTCTATAAATTCCTGCACCACACGCGCCTGGTACAAAAAAATAGTAAATAAAACTCTTTAAGCAAAAGCAAACTAGTATATTGGGAAAGTAACAATGTAATAAAAGGAATCAACTATAAATTAGGAATTTCAACACATTTAAATAACGCTTTGGCTTCTAAAGAATATTCTTTTAGAAATTTATATGATCGTGATGGATGCATGGAAGAAATGACTGGATCAGACGTTATCAACATTCGTTTTATTAAATCCTCGTTTGTATTTTCTCTTGAGTTTTTTCGCGTATTATGCTCCCTGTAAAATTTGTAGTCCTTGTTTCTACTCTCTTGGGCATCTTCAGCGAGCTGTCCAATTGGCAGAATAAAGTCGTCTATTATGTCTGCCCCATGAATTAAAATTTTATGAACACTTTGGGGCATTTTGTACCAATTATATAGATCAACAAAAAGTTTTGCTGTATCGTAAGTATAGCTACGAAACTTTTCAGTGTCTATTTCATATTCTGCGGATATAACAAGCAATATAATATAAAATCTCCATATTAAAGTCTGATCTAAGTTTGTTATTAAAGCTGATTTTTCATGGTTCTCAAAAAAAGTGCGCGCAGTATTGCCATCATTGGTGGATCCTGCACCCTGCTTAGGAAGATCTATCAATAATCCAAGTTCCTTTTTAAACTGGTCAATAATATGAGCTTTCCTGATTTCAAAATTTTGTTTTTCTTGTGCATCTCTTATTTGCCATTTCTTTATTTCTAATCTATAAGCTACATGAATCAGGCATTCAAAGAAACGGATATGGGCATGTAACGATGATAACCCGTATTTATAATTGTCCTTGTTTACGGACAGCTCTTTAACATATTCCAAATTGTTAATATGTTTAGGTGTAACTTTACAAATGTTACAGGTTTGAGTTGACGTATCCGTTAAGTTGCTACCTGCTTTGCCATCCAACATAGTAAGGAATAATTTGTGATTTATAATAATGTTTGTTTGATGAAAGGGTACTACAGTTGGAATTAAATTTATAATTTGGTTCTCTATTTTATTTACTTCAAATTTTGTGGTTTCTTTTGTTTCTTTTTTAAACTGAAAACTTATTGGACGACAGAATTTTGTAGATGAACATTTAGGGTTTTTCCAAATAATTTTTTGTGTATCCGGTTTGTCTGATAAGTTGTGTCGTACTTGAAGTGGAACCAATGAAACTAAGAGTAATCTGCATCATTCACATTTTGATCCAAAAATCTTTGCTCGTACCTTGCCTGCCCAGAACTCCCATCAATACCCCATTTGTGTATAAACTGCAACTCTGTAGGTTTTTCTTTTGGTATATAAGCTTCCAGAACATCTTTTTGAACTTCTAAAATTCTGTGCGCAGTAATATCCAGTAGTGGCTGTAATTGAATCTCAGCTGAAGGCTCCGTTATTTTTATAACCTCTTTAGCGGGATAACATTTACATTTCTCGACTTGAACCAGATCATATGATGGAATAAGATTTTTATATCCCTTTTCTTTTAACCTAGCTCGTAGTGAAATATACTGGTTTTTACTTAATTTTAGGTCAGTTAATAATGCCAAGGCTTCCGTGGACGTAAAACTGCTTGAGATTTTTTGGTTATCAAGAAAAGCATTTTTTATTTCAGTTGCCTGGTTAGTTTGAGATGTTGCTTGTTTAACTAAAAAGGCTGCGTCTTTTTTACCAGAAAGATTCAAACTTACTCTGGTAGCTGTGGCTAGCTCTTGCAAGATTTTGAATTTTGCGTGTTTTAGTTCGAGCTGAACATTCGGCAAAATGTTTTGTCGGTCTACCACCCGTTTTCTTTATTTGAAATAACCTAGACAGATTAATGCTTTTTGTTAACCAAGAATCATATATAGAAACGAATTTTGTGTATGTTCTGTGACATGATTTCCATTTTTTATTTAAATCGGATAAAAAAGTCAAAATGGATAATTCGAGCAACTTAGGATTTTCGAGGTTTTGATTATTAAGCCTGCTAGTAATATAATCTTTAAGGCACTTCTTGGATTCCTTGGACATAGGCGAAAACTTGCCATTTTGCCGTAAAGCGATAAAAAGTTCTTGCCGAGTTATACCTAAAATACGATTCGGGGTCAAGCCAGGAATATTAAAGGAAAGCTGTTTTGTAATATGAAATATTTTCCAAAATATCCCTCGCAGATTTAGCAAAGAATACATTTGGAACTATGCAGAAACTTTTTTAAAATTATGTCAAAGTCACGTGACAGCCAGGCAAATTCCTGGAATAAATAACTGAAAAATCTGTCAAGTAGCATTTTTACGTAAAGAATGTTGACTATAGCCAAGAAAGTTTCTGCATATCTCTGATTGTATAACAAGCAATGTTATCTGTATTAATTAAAAACTAATTTTTTCCTTTACTAGGTCAAAATTATGAGGTGTATGAGGACCTCTTCATCATAAACATGCCCTCTTACGACCCTAGCGATTTAGTAATGAACCAAATCATAATAAAAAATATAAAATCTTTAATAAATTTCTTTATAAGGTCGTACAAAAAATCATTTTTCACACTAACATAACTGCGTGAGAATCATAAAATATTAAAAATCTCAAAAAGCGGCAAATAGAGGCAAACCATTTTTGGATATATTATACAGAATATCGTAAACTTCAGTTTTATATGAAAATCAGAAATACCTTTTTTTACCTATTTTTTTAAATGTCCAGAGTAGTTCAACTTTGAAGAAAAAGTTGTTTTGATGCATATGTTTATAAAGTTTTAAAAAGAGACGAAAGTTTATGCAATAAAGGAAAAAATTCTACACTAATTTAAAATTTACATACCCCTCTGTCCGTTTGCCATACCGGTAGTTTTTATATGTAATTTTAGGTAAACTAAGATAACTTAAAATATGCATTATTTCGCAATCAAAGCAAACATTACTGAGACGCCTAGAGTGACAGATGACTTTGGATAACTTTTAATTGGTTCATGGCCTACTATGGTAATTTTTTAATACGCATTAACCAAGTATGACATTTTACTTTAGTTCTAGAGCAAAAAAGGGTAATTATCTGAAACTTGTAGTATGGAGTTTTGTCTTACTGGATATCTCATCCCTTCCACCGTGCGCCCTAGACTTATTGTTGCTATCTCTAATATAGCGGGGACCTCCGCCTAAAATGCGTTTGTCTTCTTAGCGGTTATAACACCTCCGCCTAAAAGATGATTGTCTTCCTAGCGGATATAACAGTAGATGGATTCCATTTCACAATTTCTCTTAATATTTTGATTATTACGCAAGATAGGTAAGTATAGAAAATGTATAATAAGAGAGATCAAATGAGAACTCTGTGGTTGTGTGCGTTTTTCTTTTCAATACATTGTCATTTGCCGGTTTAATTTAGGTTTCAAAATATCCTGTATAATATCAAGGTAAAAACAAAAAAAAATTCTTTGAAATTAAGTACTTACAGAAGCAAACTAGTTTAGAGTTTTTTGTTTTTTCTAGTTACCTATAGGAAGCTTTTCGTTACATGTACTTCTTTTTTCTTTTCAAATCCGTAAATAACGGAGATTCAAAATCGGGATACTCTATATAAGTTCAGAAAGTTGATATAGGGATCAGAAAAACCAAACTACCTGACATGGCAATGTAAAAAATAAAAACGTTAGGTTAAAAAAAAGGAGATAGAGCGTCTTATTTTGCAAAACCTCTAAAAAGACCAGGTGTCCTGGATTTCTGTAATAATAAGTTACACTTACAACTACACCGAAATTTGTCAGCCTTTTTGCATAAATACAAGTAAATAATATTCTGTTATATCTCTTTTGTATACAAAATATTAATATTTAATCATGTTTACCCTCTCATTACCTTGAACTTGTAAATCACTATTCATTAGTAAAAAAACTTTCATTTAGGAAGGGCGTCACATTAGATTTATTTCGAAACAACCTTTTAGTCCTGTTTAAAATTCTTAACGGCATAAAAGCTTTTAGGGGTTTTTAAATATTTAATCAGATGCAAAATGTATACACAAACTTACTGTTAAATGTGTGGTAACTGTACCAACCAATTTAGAGATTTTGTGAACGGTGAGTCTGGTTGGTAATATATTTTTATTAGTAATTTCGTGATAAAAGAATCAAAGCTCGTCATTTTGAAACTAAAATGACAGTTGAAGCTTCAATTACAAAAAATATCTATTTACATAAATAGTTGAGAAATGAGTGTAGTTTTTGGAGTAACAACGCTCGTGATCTAATAGATCCTACGCAAAAAAAGCCATATATATATATATATATATATATATATATATATATATATATATATATATATATATATATATATATATATATATATATATATATATATATATATATATATATATATATATATATATATATATATATATATATATATATATATATATATATATATATATATATATATATATATATATATATATATATATATATATATATATATATATATATATATATATATATATATATATATATATATATATATATATATATATATATATATATATATATATATATATATATATATATATATATATATATATATATATATATATATATATATATATATATATATATATATATATATATATATATATATATATATGTATGTATATATATGTATATATATATATATATATATATATATATATATATATATATATAATACATATATATAAAGAATTTTTTCTAGTTTAGAAAAAATTAAATTTCCTTTGTTTTATTTTCATTTGGATTAAAATATCAACAAAACCATTCTTGTAGAAAAGAACAATGTCAACAAATCTTTTTCAAAATATCCACATTTATTTATTTCTTAAATTTGTCTTAAAAAATGCAAAAATGAGTAAAGCTGTAGCTATTTTAACCTCATATTTAAACATGGGGATCAAAATAATGTTATCAATTATAGGGTAGTCTCACGAATTTCCGAGATTCCCAGGATCATGGAATCAATAGTATCAAATTTTTTTTTCAACGAAATTTAGTCATACAATAAATGAACAGCATGATATCCAAGAGATCGACAGTGGCAAAAGAGATCAGTAGTGACAAAATCTCTTGGAATTTTAAGATACTGTGTTGGGGGCATTAGAATAGCTGTCAGGTGGATCTTGTTTTCACTGACTTCTCTCTCTCTGAGGTTTTTGATGGGATAAATTACGTTGTTCTAAGAAAACTAGAATGCATAGGGATCAGATGCTTTCTCTTGTGCTGGATAGCTAGTGCCTTAACGAAAAGAAAATACAAAAATGAAACAAAAAATTTAACTAATGAAATACAGACTTATTCTGATGCCATATATTACGAATTATATATTATTGAGTCCTAACACTGGAACCTGTGGTGGAAGAGAGATCAAAATACAACAGTTCTAACCACACTACACCACAACTTGGTAGGCTTTTCAGGCTACCAAAGTTAGAGAAAAGAAAACAATACGCTCAGACCTATATTTTCTTTAAAGTTATTAATATATGATCGACTTTCCTTCTCTTCACAAAAAAATTATATACTCCATAGAAAAACCAGGCAATTTGCAGTTCAGAAGTGATTTTCACCGTGTGAATGAATAGTAAATTATATTATGAAAACTCCCTTGGAGAACATGTGTCGGTTTAGAAATACTTTGCCGGAGCAAGTTGACGTATTCAATGAGAATTTTATTTTTAGTGGAGGTATGAATCTGTAAGTTAGTATTGTGTGATTTATCTTTAAATGAGATGTACCAATTTTAATTTTTATATATGTTAAATGTTTTAAATATTGTTATTAATTTATTAATGCAACTTATTTATTGCAACATGTTTTTTTTCGGTAAATATGTTAAGATATATAAGAGAAGGAAAAATCAATCGTGGGCATGTCCGCAAAAAAAAGGGTGTGAAGTTTGGTATCCACTCTACACGTGTTTCAGTCCTTTTAGACTTTGTCAGCAGACTACTTTAACCAAGTTAAAAGATATAAGAAAGATGTTGAAAATCCTAGAAAACAAACAAACAAACGTGGATTCTTTGACAGGAGCCATCCACACATTTGTAAATTCGGTCAACCCAAACCCAAAATTTAGGATTAATTTCTGATGTCTCTACAGAGGTGACCTTAGCCACCTGCCGTGACATCCAAGCCCAAGGTGATTATTCAAAAGAGAAAGATGATTATGCGGATGAATTTTAAAAAGAGAAGCAAAAATAAATCGTGGGCATGCCCACAAAAAAAAGTTGTGAATAACTTCATACTCATAATCTGAAATGAGGTTATAATGCTTTGCTAGGTATTGGTGAATGACATGAGCTACATTATCGTGCCTTTATGTGTAATCACCTCAAACACAAACTTCTTGTTGCGATACCCTTCCTAAATCGCAAACATAAAATTAATTATTTTACCACAGAGTGTACCTTATTATATCTAATTACTAGGTTTTGCCAATATTTTCTTGGCTCACATAGTTGGAGTTCGTACCACGTAGTTTCTTCTGATTCCAAGCAATTATCACATCTGCTTCTCTATGGCACTGGTATTTATTGTCGAGCTATAACTGTGAATAATAGACATCTCTTCTCTTTTTGGGAAATATTCCAGAAGGAAGGGATTTAACTTGAGTAAGGTGGTGAGCCTTAATATTAATATTTGTTATCCCAAACACTCCTTCATCTAAAGGTACTCCTCCCAGTTGCTGATCTTGGGTGATGAATATTTTGTAAATATTATTCGTATTTTCTTTTCTATATCCTCTATGTTTGTTTTCGTTCAATTGATTAGACCGAGTGAATAGATCAGTACGGGAATGCAATACGTGTTTATTGCTCTTACCTTGTTAGGTCCATATAGATGTGTTCTAAGGATGAAATCATGTCTTCCCGTAAACGTGATTCGTATATATATATATATATATATATATATATATATATATATATATATATATATAGATTATAGTTCTGTCCTTCTGTTCCAGTTCTCTATAAATTCATCACTGCTTACATATTATTATTAGATGATGCGAAGTATCACTTTTTTATAAAGGTTTCGCACATAAGGATGATGCATTATCACTTATATTCTGTAAGAGCTCTGCGGTCGGTCAGAGAATCCATTTCTGCAGAGTGCTGCTGTATCTGCACCAGTCCTCCTAGGCGATATTATCACATTTGTAAGTATGGCCTATTCCGAGGAATGATGTACCTGGCTTAAATGCCGTCGCTATATTAAAGAACTATCTAAAAATGTTAAGATAATCCTTATTATATTAGGGACAGACAACCGTGAAACCCTTGGGGCCAAGTAATTTTAATGGAGTCAATCTACCGGATATTTTCGTGAAAAAAGAACTGCTTTTCCCCTCAATTTCTCTGTGTATAAACATTTTGGTTGGTAAAGAAGATTTTAGTAGATTCTTGATAGAAATTGATGATAACAATTGTTTAGGCTTACAAGTAATTTTTATAGTTGACATACGGAAAAATGAACTCAAAATATGCTTTCCTAAGACGATAGTGACTGGGATTATTTTATCAAAAGTGTCTCAAACATAGAAACAAAGATTGCGAGATTTTTCACAATAACCGAAGATAATATTTTGGAAAATTAAACGGATTGCAGCTCGTCCAAATCTTGTTTAAGATAATCTGTTTTTTTTTTCTTGATACAGTAACGAAAAATGCATTATACAACGAGTTGGCATCAACACTTTCTCTGATATTCAGAAAAAAATGTTCCTTGCCTTACAAAATCCCGAATTATATACTAGCCATGCATTCACAAGATCGGCTACAACGTTACAAAGATACTGGTGCTGATCGACAAACGTTATTACCGAAAATTATGCTGATGAATCTGTCGAAAATAAAAAAAGAACAGCAAAAGCTTTCACGGCTGGGCTTAAGAAATGTAGGTTTTAGACTGTGCCAAATTCGAATTACTTTCCGACAAAACACAATATATTTAAATAGATAGTAGATTTTACATTATCCTCGTAGTATAGCTAGTCTTTGAAAAATAAAATAATTCCTATTTTGTAAATTATCTAGTCTAGAAATATCGCGCTCAATTTATCTGAAAAGAATTTTCCTGACCCAGATCTTCCGATGTTGAATTCAGCCTTTATTTATCATGACAAACACAAGCCAGGCGTATTTTTTTTATTAAGGCCGTGAAGAAAAATCCATTTTCTCAGACAAAGTTTACCTGGAAAAGCAAGAGAAATAAAATAATCGGATTACGCATCAATCTTTCTAGCCAGAGCGGATCTAAATTTACTTGGCATCTTCTTTTTGTGGCTTCCCAAACAAAGCCTACGTTTATAGCTTCCTGCGGAGGAAGATAAATACAAGACACCTTTAAAATTTAAAAAGCTGCAATAGTAAGTATAAACCTTTTTACTGTAGTCGGAAGAAACTTAAATCATGATTAATGGTACCGGTAAAGTGCTTTGTCGACAAAAAATATGATTTAGAGTGAATGTGAAATTGCTATTAACACGCAAATTTACAGGTAATTTAGAGCAAAAAAGTATTATCTAATACTAGGCACACACTTGCAATTTTTTGTAACCGCGATTAGTCGCAAAATGAAACAATGACACTGCGTGTACATGCCGCATAACAATCACAGCCGCAGAAGTTGGAATTTTGAAACGAAGCGATTGTCGCAGAAATTGTAGGAACAGGTATTTTAAGTGCATTTGCAATTGTTTCACCGTGGGTTTTTTGATACTTGCAAATGGCAAATACTGTAACCTAAATAGATTTTGTGTTCCGACGGAATCCATTTCTCAAACTTTTGTGATTTGAGTCGCAAGATGTTGTGATCGTTCCGACAGAAAAGCGCACGTGCGCACCTAGTCTAACTATGAATATGATTATTGTTACAATAGCCGCACGCGGCTCTTTTTGGACCGGAAATTTTTGAAATTTGTGTTTTTTAACCTTCTAAGTGCTCCAGCTCGATGACGGTACGTCGGAAAAATACGCTTCTTCGTAGAGGAAAAATGGGCACTTCCGCGTTTTTGTTGTGTCTTATAATAAGGCAGCGGTGGCTTCCAGTATGAGAACTCTTTTGGAAACCCCAATGATTCAAAATGCAAGTAGCTATAGTCAATTTTTTGAGGCGGGGCGTTTCTTTCGGATTTCTCGTGCAAAAATCTAGGATGATTTCGTTTAAAAGGGGTAAAACTCACTAGTTTGTCAATGTAAAAAATAGGTTCGATGGGGAATATAAAGGAGATTTGAAATCAATATAGGATCCCTATAACTTAAATAACGGAAAAGCGGCTGAAATGCAGAAAAAGTGCAAAAAAACTGTTTCCGTCTTTTCAATTTTACCATATTTCTCTTTTTTTTTTTCTCGAGTAGAGTAACGAGAGGCGGAAATTGTTTATGGCACCCCAAATCTCCTCCTAGGGATTGAAAAACAACATTGCCAAAATTACTCTCGGGTGCATACAGGACGATCCATTTAGAAATAAAATTGCAATTTTGTTTTCATATATTTTCCTATGATTTTTACGTTTGGCCCTGTATCATGAAGGTTGATCCTAGGTAAATCAAGTAAATACGCAAAGAAACCTCTATATTTCTCCTCTAGAGACTATTAAATAAATTTTATAAATTGGTAATTTATAACATTCCCTATTATTAATATTATTGTTACTATTATAATTAATATTATTACTTTAAATTATTTCTCATTTTACCTTTATTTTGCTATTGTTTTGATAATTAATCGATTTACAGTCAACTATCATACATTTAGGATTTTTGTGACCTTCCTCACTTATCCAGTTAACTAAGTATTATTATATAATAAATATATTGCTCTGTATAGATTTTTACAAATTGAATTAGGTTCAGCATTGTATACATTGTATGTAAGATAGGCAACCCGTCATCCTTCTGCATTGTGCCTTCAGACTATTAATTAATATACTTTCTCTATTTCTTTCTTCATGTTACTAATATTTCTGTCTTTTTCACTCACGTCTCCTCCACTTTCATGTTCAAAAATTCTCGTCCCATCATGGATAGCTCTTTAAAAGTTTTTAATTTTAATTTTCGTTATTTTAAATAAACAAAATGATGATTTGGGCAATGGTGCAGAGAAAATGTACATTTTCCAATCAATTTACTTACAATTAAAAATATTTTTAAAATATTAATCATTTTATAATCTACATTTTTATTATAATAATGTAGTTTTTTTTTATATAAATTAACATTATTTACTTAATAATATCATTATTTTCTGGCAAAACTAGTGCGTTATATGCTCAAAAAATAATAATGACTTAAAACGTAGCGCGCTGAACACCTTTTCATAAGAGCGACCCGTTGAGGAATGAGTCACAATCAGCAATAACAAATTCCGCATCAGACTTTCGCGCTTAGATTTTTACGGCAGTTGCTATGGCAACGCAATGGTGAATATCTGTAAGCCAAATAGAGATGGGCGCGGTATAAAACTGCTGTTGCAGGCTGCAGGCGCTTGTCCGCTTGTTATAGAATTATTGTAAATTAGTGCGTTCGGATCATCGGAGGCGGAAGCAGTTTTGCATCGGTCGAATCGAATCGAAATTAACTTTAAGATATAGCTACATAACTGTTTTTTAAGAACAAAAAAATATATTCAAAATCTTATAAATTCATATTATTTCCTCTAAGTATTAAAAAACGCTCCAAAGTTATGGATAATTAACCTCATAAAATGGTCAAAAAAATAGCCATTTTGGGCGTGGCACCCCGAAAAGTTTTCGCCTGCGGCGCTATTTTTACTTATTACGCTATGCACCTAGCTACACTGCGCTTCACTCGTTCTTAAATCCTCGAACCGTCACTACATAATATGTTTTAGTTTTAATTGCACACATCGGTGAGTTGAAACTTATTAGTTATATAATATATATATATCGTCGGTCTACAAGTAAAACACACTAAGTCATTTTTTTTTGTTTTTGACTTATTTACATTATTTGACTGGATTTCTTTCAATTTATATACTAGTAAAATCCACTAAGTCCTCCGAAAATTAGAATCCTATTTTAAACTAAAGTTCAAATTAATTAAGTCCATAATAGCGTTATTTTGTTCAGGAAAAATACACTAAGTGACTTAATGGATTTTTCGTGAACGAAGCTGCTGACCTTGGCGACTTAGTGGATATTATAACATGCGTCTTATCGGGTAAAAAAATTCCCGTTCCTCCGGACGTTAATTTTGTTTGTGATTTGTTAAAGTGAGGCAGCCATGAAACGTGTCGATAAAATATTCGGTCTTTTAAAACAAGCTAATAATATTGGTAAGTAGCCTATTATTATTATCATTATTTTTAATGATGTTATAGAGTATTATTGTAATCAATTCGACCTGGTTTTCGGTTGTGGGATGGCTTTATTCCATAGCAACTAATCGAATCTTTTTTTCTTTGACGTTTCTTTTAACATTTAGGTAGTGGATACAGTTCGTCAAACGTACGCATGGTTTAGTTAACTGTTCGTTAAGAACTTTCTCTCTTGATTTTTTTAAACTTATATTTTTATTTTTTTTAGAAACAAACACATTTTCGGCCTCGTCGTCTGTAAACGCTGTTAGTACTGGGAAAACATATTTCCAACTGACACCAGTTGTTCTTCATGATCATGAGCAAGGTAAAAATTACTAGAATAGTTATTTGTTTTACTAGGCATTAAATCTGCTTTTCTACCGTGTGAAACATGTAATTTTTTCTCCGAATTTGTTTCAATTTCATGCAAATAACAATTTTCTCCGAATGACAACAACAGCGGCTTTTTAATGACGCATGACCGGCTCTGAAATTGTACTTTTAATGCATTTTTTTAATATTCAAAGTCGAATCCAGGTATAGTCTTTTGGTTGATTTTCTTGTATAATGGTTCTCCATGACAAGAAAACTTTCAATGTGTTCCTTAACGCTTAAAATCACTTCGTCTGAAGTTTTATTACCAGGAGTTTTCTGTCCCCTTTTATTTTTTCCACAATACTCTTCGGTTTCACTTCTATTTTGAAACGCATTTACAGGTAAATTTGAGATACATAAAGTCTTGCAGAAAAAAATTTGGCATACTTGAAATTTATTTTCACTTTTTGTAAAGAAATAAGATCTTGCACTTCTGCGCTGCTTGCTGTCTTCTCCTTTCCTGGGCCAGCGTAGTATAAAATCCCTTTGCCTCTTAAATGTCAGGTTCCCAATATGTTTTACATAATACTTGGCGCTCCTCTTCGGAAAAGTTGTTGTTGCACTTGTAACGACATTTTGAGCAATCAATATTTTTAGGGATTTTAGGTGATTGTATTTTGCACTTTTATAAGGTTTCCTTTGACTCCTCTTTTTCTTTTCCATATTCCGTTTTCAAGTTGAGGGCCTTGCTACATTCCACCTGTATCTTCTAAGTTATTCTGATGAATCCATTTTGTTCAAATGTTATGATCTTCAATTTTGTCTGAACCCTCACTTTCACTTTCCGATGGCACATAATCCTTGTCTCTTATTGAGTCGTCAGAATTGTAGTCAAGGTTACGAGGTCCTGGTTCCGTGTCCATGCTTGAGCTATATCTTGATAGGTTTTCTTTCGGATATCGAGATTGCGAACCTCTGGGTCGACTTCCATCGCGACGATCATCTTTGTTGTACTTTTGTACATAGTTGCACTTTTAATGCCTAGGCATTAAAAATACAACTTCAGAGGCTGTCATGCGTTATTAAAAATCCGCTTTTAATGTCATTCGGAGAAATAATATTAAATTGAATAAATTCAAGTAAGTAAGTCTTTATTGATAACTTGTCATTGTTTGTAGGGAAATCAGACTGCAAATCATCTATCAATCAATCTGATAATTCAATAAGAGATGAGGAATACGTGCCATTGGATTCATTGGAAGATGGAAGTGGAAGTTCAGATAAAAATAAAGCGCACAAAAAAGAGAACGAGAGAATTGAAAATATTAAAATAGTTACAAACTTAAGCGAGTTCGAATCGCCATACAAAGGTAACTTTAAATTATTAAAAAAAAGGTTTTTATTCGTTATTTGTTATTATTTACAGGTGGACTAAGGTCTAATTTGTGTAACAATGATGGATCTGATCCTGAACATTGTCAAAGTGACAACACAGTCGACGTCATGGAAGTCGACCCAGAGGTTCGGAATCTCGATATTAGAAAAAAAAACCTATCAAGATATAGCTCAAGCATGGATACGGAACCAGGACCTAGCCTTGACTACGATTCTGACGACTCAATAAGAGACAAAAATTATGTGCCATCGGAAAGTGAAAGTGAGGGTTCAAACGAAATTGAAGATCATAACAACAAGAACAAGACAATTGGTACGATAAATTCCGTTACAAATTTGAACAAAATGGAGTCATCAGAAGAACTTAGAAGATACAGGTGGAATGTAGCAAGGCCCTCAACTTGGAAACGAAATATGGAAAAGAAAAAGAGAAGTCAAGGGAAACCTTATAAAAGTGTAAAAGGCAAAATACAAGCACCTAAAATCCCTAAAACTATTGATTGCTCAAAATGTCGTTACAAGTGCAACAACAACTTTTCCGAAGAGGAGCGCCAACTATTATGTAAAACATATTGGAACCTGACATTTGAGAGGCAAAGGGATTTTATACTAAGAAATGTAATGTCATGTGAAGTAAAAAGTCGCAGGCCTAGGAAAGGAGAAGACAGCAAGCAGCGCAGCAGTGCAAGATCTTATTTCTTTACAAAAAGTGAAAATAAATTTCAAGTATGCCAAAACTTTTTCTGCAAGACTTTATGTATCTCAAATTTACCTATAGTTAATGCGTTTCAAAATAGAAGTGAAACCGGAGCGTATTGTGGAAAGGATAAAAGGGGACAGAAAACTCCTGGTAATAAAACTTCAGACGAAGTGATTTTAAGCGTTAAGGAACACATTGAAAGTTTTCCTGTCATGGAGAGCCATTATACAAGAAAATCAACCAAAAGACTTTACCTGGATTCGACTTTGAATATTAAAAAAATGCATAATTTATTTATGGAAAGTGTCAGAGAAAATAACAAGCCTGGAGTAAGTCTTATAACATACAGACGTATTTTTTGCCAGCAATATAATATGTCATTTTTTAAACCAAAGAAGGACCAGTGTCTTACTTGCAGCGAATATGAAAAAGCAGCTGCAAATGAAAAAGATGCGCTGGAGATAAGTTATAGGATGCATTTGGAAAGAAAAGAAACTTCGATGCAAGAAAAAGAAGCAGATAAAGAGAAGGCTATCAATGATAAAACTTTTAAATCTGTGTCTTGTGACATGCAAAGTGTCCTTCAAATTCCTACATCCCAAGTTAGTTTGCTATACTATCTGCGTAAATTAAACTTGTACAACTTTACTGTATACGAAGCTGCTCCACCTAATGAAGCGTTTTGTTACTTCTGGACAGAAGTCAATGGAAAGCGCGGTAGCTGTGAAATTGGCACCTGTTTAGCGATGTATATAAACTCATTGTCCCATGATGTAACACATTTAACTATTTTCTCGGATACTTGTGGAGGACAAAATAGAAATATTCAAATAACCGCTTTATTATTACATCTTGTGAGAAACCACCCCAGCCTTCAAGTAATTGAACAAAAGTTCATGGAAAGTGGGCATTCCTATATGGAAGTGGACTCCATGCACAGTGCTATCGAAACGGCCAAGCAGAATATCGAAATATTTAGTGTGCATGAATACGAGAATGTTTTTAAAATGGCCAGGATGGGAAAAAATCGCAATAAACCTGCTTATCAAACCCGAGAAATTCAATATAACGAATTTCTGGATTTAAAGAAAATCGTTCAAATGACTGTGAACAATAGAAAAGTAGATAGTAAGGGAAATACAGTGAACTGGCTTAAAGTAAAATGTTTCAAATATGAGAAACATTTGCCGAACACTTTACAATATAAATATGGATTTAAGGATGAATTTGAGAAAATTGATATTGGGTTCATAAGACGGATAACCAATAGAAAAGGCAAGGAGAATAAACCCGAAATCGCAATAGTTATACCCAAATTATATGCAAAACAGTTGCCAATCTCTGCTGCTAAAAAAAAAGATTTGCTAAAACTCTGTGAAAAAAATATAGTTCCTCAAACACTTCACACTTGGTTTAAAAGTTTACCAAGTTCATCTTCTGTTAAAGATAGTACTGTTGAACCAGAAGAAAATGACTCAGATGAAGAAGAACAAGAGGATTTTTAGCCATAATGTTGCTACTCTAGATACTTAGGTCCTTTCTGAAAATGTTTTAAAGTTTTACTCTAGTCGTAATATACTTACTATAGCGGTTTTATTTTTGTTTGAGTGTCAATAAAATAATGTTAAAACATCACTTTTTTGTTGTTATTACTATTATTTAACACAGCAAATAAGTCACCTGCTACCAAAATTATAACACGTAAAACACATTAAGTCAGCTGGTACAAGAAAAACACATTAAATCACTGTATCTAAATTTTCAAAATGTCTAATTAATTATTTGCAAATCATACTTTAAATTTTTTTCTTGCAGTAGTTCTTCTATATACTTACAAAAAAAAAGTTGTGATGTTAAAAAAAAATGTTATGTTTTTTAAACTTAAATTAATAAAACTTTGATCGCAGGAAATTAAAAACTCAATTTTCTCAGAACTCTTTTTTTTGACTTAGTGGGTTTTACTTGTAGATATATATATATATATATATATATATATATATATACATATATAGATATATATATATATATATATATATATATATATATATATATATATATATATATATATATATATATATATATACAGTCAGTCCAAAAAGTCTCAGTACAGTAGGTAGTTTATATGATATTTTTCTATAGTATTTTATTTGATAATTGAAACGACTCGAAAATAAGTTTTTTTCAATATTTTAAGCTTAACTAACGTCTTTTCAAAAGTTCCTTAAATATTAAACAAATGCATATAAAATTAATGTCAAAAAAGTCTCCGTACACTTTTAATTTTATTTAAAAAAGCACGTTATAGTTAGTTGCATTTAATCAAGGTGCCTGTGGCTGGCCAGCATAAAACAAATGAATGATTTTCGGCCATAATGAATTACCTGTCACATTGTTGTTGGTACATTTATTGTTAGTTTTTAAGAAAGCAGTAAAAATGAGCGAAAGAAATCGTGAGATTCCAATACCAATTCGAAAACTGATAATTGATATGTGGAAAGAAAAAAAAAATCATTTCGACATATCGGAAAAATTGTGAAGAAGCCGCATACTACCATTCAGTACATTGTGAATCAGTATAAATTAACGGGTTCCTATAAGATTCGACCTCGCTCTGGACATCCCAAAAAACTGACTCCACGTGAAGAAGCTAGTATCGTTAGGCAAGTGACTATAGATCCCAAGAAAAGTGCTCCTAAATTGAAAGAAGAAGTTCGAGAGTTATTTTCAAAAAATATTTGTTCACAAACGGTGAGAAATTGTATACACAGGGCTGGCTATAGGGGATGTGTGGCCAGGAAGAAACCATTAATTTCGGACGCTAATCGAAAAAAACGATTGCCCTTTGCTACAGAGCACGTTAACCAGTCTCCGGAGTTTTGGGAATCAGTAATTTTTAGCGATGAAACTAAAATTAACCTTTTTGGGTCTGATGGTAGAGCTAAAGTTTGGCGAAAGAAGAATACCGCCTTTGACATCAAGAACCTTTGTTCCATCAAGAGACACGGGGGCGGCAATGTTATGCTATGGGGCTGCATGTCTGCTGGAGGAGTTGGAAATCTGCATTTTATTAATGGGACCATGGATCAGCATGTCTACATGAACATTTTGGGCGACAATTTACCAGAAAGTGTGCAGAAATTGGGCCTCCAAGGGAGATACATGTTCCAACAAGACAACGATCCAAAACACACAACAAACTTGGTGCGAGAATGGATGATCCATAATGTGCGACAGCAGCTTCATACACCCCCACAGTCACCTGATGTTAACCCTATTGAGCATTTATGGGAGGAACTTAAACGCCGCGTTCGCCAACATAACGTTTCAAGCAAAGAAGCGTTGAAGAACAGAATATTGTACGAATGGGAGAACATTACACCAGAAGTGACTAGAAAGCTGGTTTCCAGCATGACAAGAAGGTTGCAAGCCATTATCAGGGCTAAGGGCGGTCCGACCAAATATTAGTTTCCATTTGTTTTCCTATTTTATTAAAGTATTTTGTTTTGTCAAAAATTATTAATACTGTAATTTTTGTGTCAAATTTGAGACTTTTTTTTTTAGCACTAATTTTGTATATGTTTTTTATTATTTGTATAACTTTTAAATATAAAAAGGACATGTTTTGCCTTGTTTTCTTGTTACTTGCCTGCTTTTTTAATGGTAATATCTAATATTAATTTTCTGAAAATCATTGTTGCAGATATGTCTTAAAAATTAATAAAAACATTAACGCACATAAGGACATCGCCATTACCTGTTTTAGGATTAATAATAATTTTGAAATGTACAATTGACAAAATAAATGTTTTTCTGTACAACACAGATAGTTTATTAATTTTCGGAACTTTTTGATCCATTGGAGCACTTAAAACGTTGCTGCAGCTATATATATATTCCTTAAATCTGAAAGTGGTATATCGTCAGTATCCCATAATATATAATCTTTTTTCAGTATATATATATATATATATATATATATATATATATATATATATATATATATAATATACCTTGTTCATTGGTATATATATATATATATATATATATTTGATATATATATATATATATATATATATATATATATATATATATATAAAACAACTATATATATATATATATATATATATATATATATATATATATATATATATATATATATATATATATATATATATATATAGACAGATATATATATATATATATATATATATATATATATATATATATATATGCGCACCAAAAAACTGACTGCTGGCATATCTATGTACAGCAAAAACTGTTGCTGTCCTGAATAAATAAAGTTTGGCTTTATTACCGGGGTTATTTACTTTTCGGACTGATCCAAATTTACGGACTAATTAGTTCATTAGGGCTGCTATACTTTTTCGGACCTGCCGGAATGGGCAAACAAATTTCGGCACATAGAGCCGTTTATTTATTGAAAATATAAATTATATAACATATATTATTATATATTTAAACTTGAATACAAAATTTAGTATTAAATCGCTGCCTGGTTCTGACAATATAGTTACATAAATGTTGAAATTAGATGGCGACCATATATAGTTTTAAAATAACATCTGAAAACTATAAAATAAAAAGTGGCACATATCCAAATACTTGACACTGTGGATACATTTAATCGCATTATATTAGGGTATATATTAACTTTTAAATATTTAAACACAAAATCGACTTCCAATAATATTCCTATAACAAATTAGTAAAATAGAAACAGTAATCGACGAAACTTCTGATAATCTCCTCTAAACATGATTATTTTTTTCGCTTTAATGATCCCAACCCATCTAAGGCAAAATCAATAGAAACGGTTGAGCCCAAATGCGAAACAACGAAAGAGAATATTCGAGAGTATTCGGATTTCGTCACTACGTTGCCATCTTATGCAAGTTAAAAGTCAAATTCCCGATTTAACTATGAGATATTTTAAAGACAAATGAATATTCAGGTCTTTTTCAGAGTAGTTGTGATAAAATTAGTAGTTAACAAAATCATAATCAAAATTTCATATTTATTAAAAAAAAGTACTATTGATAAAACTAAAACTTAAATAAATATAAAAAATTTCCCCTCACATTTTAACTTTTCGTAGCTTAAATGTGATATATTCACAAAATATTTTTTTTTATCTTATTTATTTATATTTTAACTATTTCTTAACTGTAATGTGGTTCTTTCCCAACATATTTTTTTTGACTTCTATAAAGTCTCCTGAATGTAGAACTTAAAATGATTTCCTGCAGATTATTTTTTATTTTATTTATTTATTTACTATTTAACTCTTTTTTAGCTGACATGTGATATGTGCACGAAATATTTTTTTGGCTTCTATAAAGCTTCCTAAATGCGATAATTAAAAATTTTCTCTGCGAAAACTCTCAATTTATATTTATCTTCTTAAATGAAATGTAACACATTCACAACACATTTTTTTTTACTTTTATAAAGCCCTCTGCATGTGTAACTTAAAAAAAAATCTGCGGAAACTCTTATTTTTAGACAAAGTAACTAATATAATGACTCGACAGTAAATATTCCAACATTGTTTCTATATATAATGCAAACTATTTTAATTACTTTTTATATGAAAAACTTCGTGCAAAGTTAATAATAAAAATCCCGATATTTCTAACTAGAAAATGCAGGGCTTTTTATTTTTATGTTCGTAGAATAACCCGAAAGTGTCAATCAATTAAAGAAGTGCCAACTATTCAAATTCAAAAACAATAACAATGGGTTTTTATTTGTGTGTGGAAAGTTGTTGTATAAAAATTAAAATGAGTGGATCTTTAAACAAAAAAATATAAACCCCTTATATTTAATATTTGCGTTAGGTGGATCCGCCCAGGGTTAGCACCAGGTTTGTCAATAAAGCCATAATTTAGACCTGAAGGTAATTTTGCCTTAAACATCTAGGCCTGCAACTCAAATCAACAATGGATACCGCTAGATGGATCTGCAACGGGTTAATACCAAGTTAAAGCCAAAACAGATGTATCGCAGCGGCTGTTAAATATCTGTGAAGATGTGAATAAATTATCACACACTGATACTATACAGGAGGTATACTTATAAAAATTTATAAAAACGTAACTACTGATCATTCTTGTTTATGTGTAATAAGTTATTCAAAATCATATATTAGAAGCAAAATGTTGCTTTTGCTTCAGAAACTTTAGTTTCATTACAAAAATCTTTATTCATAACAACATAACCCATGATATTTTGACTATACAAGCAATACTCTGACTTATGGGCAGTATTTGTTGACAGCCTTTGAAAGGGGTTTACATGTAGTATATCTATTTGTCCAAGGCGTTCGCCAGAGTCAACTTTTTGTACTTAAACTACGATAGGACGATGAACGATAGTGTGCAGTTGGACGCGAGATACACCGAATTTAACAAGGCTTTTAAAAAAATCAGCCACAGTGGAACTCAATCAATCTTTGTAAATGTAAAACCATTTACAAAGAGGCCGTTCAAGCTAACTTGAGTTGTACCTTAAGGCAGTCATCATTTGTTTTCCATATTTTTTACAATTTATATTTAAATAATATAAACCAGTGCTATAAAAACACGCAATATTTATTTTGCGCTGTTGATTTAAAAATGTATAACACGATAAGGGAAGTGAATGACTATCAGAGGTTAGAACAAGACATAAAGAGCCTTGTAGAATACTGTAAGAGTTGCAGTTTATGTCTTAATCCAGAAGTATCATAATAAGGTTCACGAGAAATAGAAATGCCTTTGAGCATAAGTATGTTATTAATAACAATGTTCTTAAAAAACTTAAGGAAATATGAGACTTAGGTATGATCAATTTCAGAAACGTATTAATAAATGTAATAGTATGCTGGGTTTTGTTTTTAAGAAGTAGTACACACTTTAATAATTCAACTTTTTTTACCATTTAAACAGTGGATATTATGGAGTTTTGTATGCCTTTGGGCTTTGTTAACAATAAATAACTAAATAAACTCATATCTCGAGACTTGGCCTGCAAATGGTTGGATGGATAGAGGGCTTTCTGACTGGCCGCAGCCAGTGTGTGACCTAAAGTTGTAAAGAGCAATAGGAAACATCAGTGACATTTGCGAGAAGATCTGAATAATATGTTTCTCTGGACAAAAACAAATGACTCGAGTTTGAATGGTGAAAAAATCTGCTCAGTGTTTTGGCTGGAAGCAAATAATAACCATAGTGAATATGACCGTCATAGGGATTCGAGACTTGGGGGTGTGGCGGGATACTCAACTTACAATTTCGGTCAGTTTTAGAATAAGCTTCAGCACTATATTATTATTTTCATGTAGCTCAAATACATATTTGTAATATGTTATTTTTATAAAGGCTATGATTTGATAGCAAAAGAATTTAATGTGTTGACTCCGGAAAAAAAGTAGAAACCGTGCTGATGTCCTTCTAATCAATGATATTATATAAAGTCCTTTTCACAAAAAATGGTTCTGCATTAACATTACCTGGCTATTTTACATGTCAGGTCAGAAAACGGTTTGGTCCCAAATGCCTTGGGGCTTTCTGCAAATAATATTTAAGACTCCTGCGTGGATCTCCAAAAAGATGAAACGACAGAACTTTTGGAAGAAAGGTAGAAGAATTATCATGTTCGTACCAAACATTCTTCAGCAAAGCGTAATAGTAATGGAAAATGCAAGCTAACATAAGCTCCAAGCTCAAATAATAAGAATGATATACATTTTGAAGAATTTTTAGAAAAAGTGATATTTTAGAAATTTTAAAGGCATAGTGTATAAAAAAGAATATGTTTGTGACGTATTGGCAGAGATATACAGTGCTACGTCTCTCACCCTACTTTTGTGTTTTTAATCCCATAGAATAAATGTGGCACCAATTAAAATAAAAAATATTTATCTTGACAAGATGTACGACGCCGACGGTAGAATTAATAAAAAATGTGGTAATGATATTCTCCCAGGTAGTTGGAAAAATGTAGTCAACATGTAATTATTGTAGAAAATTCCCTGTTACTCTGGATCATATAATTAAACCGATTTTAATTAATTTATATACTGATATCGATAACGAAACAGAACTATATATAGACAAATATTATAAATGCAAATATATATAAGTAATATCCGAAAATCTTAAGTGTAATTAAGGTTTTTTCAATTGATTAAATTATTATACAGTATCATTAGTTGCTTTCTATAAAATCTCAAGTTTGCATTAAATACATAAAGTCTGATCTCTTACTACATTGCCCACACAATGGGATCGGCTCCGGTAGTTTTATTGCAGTCGTTCAGTCAGAACCTTTTTTAGTGAAAAGCACTATATATTAAAACATATGTTTTAATACTCTGTATAGAACTTGTGGTAGTACATTCTTTAACATCCCCTTTTATCATGCGAATTATTGCTCACTATTTAGAATGTGTCCGCTATTCAATGCCAATACGATATTGGGTGTAACCCTTTAGTTACACTTTGTATAGTTTTAGACTGCACATCAAAAGACAATTGTAATATTTACTAACTCAAAAATGTTCTCAGTGTTTTTAATTATCACCTTTGATTGGTAGTGTATTATTTTATAAATTTTTGTAAAATGGCTTGTACCGTTGAAATAGTAAAAAATGCACTTATTTTCTTATTACTGGTTAAAGTTAAAACAAGCCAAGTAATAACATCTCAAGTATAAGCACGTGTTATATAATATCGTTACGTACGTATAATGGCGGCGTAAGGACCCGCGATCATGGGTTTTGCATTACTCTCTTGTTGTAACATATGATATTAGACCCCACGTACGTTTTACAGCGTGCCGTAGGTAATGGATATTACGGGAAAACGTACACCCAAGAAGGAAGCCAACAATAATTTCAACTATTATATAGTTTTTGCATATTGGTTTACTTATTGTGTTCGGTGGTATCACATTTTCGACATTGTTCTAAAGCCAACAAGTCTTGTTCAGAAAAAGAAAGGTACACAACACTGGATAAACCAGCTGTGCGTATTCATTCAAGCACGAAAGCGCATGAAACGAGTCCAGACCAATAATAGTATATTTTATGCAACAAGTTTAGAAAAGTGCAATTTTGCTAAACGAGTGTCGCTAGTTTGATGTACGCATGAAGCGAATACTCAAAAGCCACACGAATGTAGCAAAATCACTTTTACCTAACGCTGATAGAAACAACAGTTTTATAGTAAAAAGAAGTCAACTTTAAACGTGAATTTCGGGTAATAATGCAATAATCTATGAAACGAAAGTTATCTACTTATATTTGATATATTCTAAGCATGACAGTAGGCGGTGACATTTGTAAAACAAATTTTGTTTAATTTCGCCAAGAAAACATAGGGTTGAATAAAGAGGATTATCGAGCTGAAATTTTTTAGAATTTCAAGCGTGGCCTAAGACGTAAAGAATGTTTCGAAGAAAGCAATCGATTGTTTTAATGCAAGTCATATTCCTTAGCTATGTATGCTAAAGCTGTGGCACAATGAATTTATACCTGGTCGGGTTTCCCTAAATGTCAATATTCGAGTTTCTAAGCAGGAAACGACAGTTACGACAGAAATATTGGCCTTGTACAAAACATGGTTGGAGAGGACTGGTATGTTACTATCAACTTTAAAGATTGGTGTGAAATCAATTATAATCATTTTACACAAGCATCTGATGTACGTAAGTTGTGTTCCCGATGTATTCCCCACAATCTAACTCCAGTTCAAAAAGGAAAGCTTGTGTTGCGTGATGTAGATCTAGCTTAGATCGTTTTAACAATGGATTTGATATACAACAGCATTACAGGTGACGAAACGAGGGTATACTGCTAAGATCCCAAAAGAACGAATCGGCTCCAACAAAAGTTGGTCGTGAAAAAATTCGAAACAAAAAGATGGTCGCCACATTCTTTGTAATTAGGGGTCATGTTTCCACTGGAGGAAATTTTCGCGAAAAACATCCAAGAAGAAAGATCGCCTTGCATCAAGATGATGCTCAGGAGTACACTGCTACTCAAATAACCGAATATGTTGCCCAAAAATATAGTCCATGCCTAGCACCTAATGATTTCTACTTATTTCGGCGTGTAAAAAATAAATTACGGGGTATACGTTTTACATAGACCGAAGAAACCGTCGGTCGGAGCCTTTTAAAATGAAATTAATACCCTAACAAGGCATGGTTGGAAAAATAATTGTTCTGAAGACTGGCTTTCACGAATGCAAAAATACATTGATTGTGACGGATAGTACTTTGAAAAATTATAAATATAATGTATTAGATACTTAAGAAAATCGTATATATACAAATTGTAACCTATCTTGCAGCTAATCATATTTTTCCTGACAAGCAATCGGGTTTTCGCCAGTCTACATCTGCACTTTTGGATGTCACTGATGACATAATTAGAGCTACAGATTCAAAGAAAATTACTTAATTAGTGTTACTTGACTTTTCTAAAGCATTTGTACTATAGATCCCAATGTATTATGTTGAAAACTAAAGTACATTGGCTTAAATGAAATTCCACTAAATTTTTTAACAAATTACTCAGAGAGTTTATCTATCTCAACCGGAGTGCCCCAAGACTCTATACTGGTGTTCAATTTATGGTTATGCTGATGATCTTCAATTGTATTTCAGTTTCCTCCCTGAAGAAACAATAAACGCTAATGGCCTCAATCCCAACAAATCACATTTTATGTTATTTGGCAACCTTCAACATCGCGAACTTTGTTTGCAGAACTTCATTCCCAAAGTGAATGGTGAGAACATTCCATATACTCCTTCTGCAAGAAACCTTGTAGTGACAATGGATTCTAACTTGCGTTTCACGGAACATGTGTCGCGGCTAATGAGACGATCATATTGTGTTGAGGATACTCTATGATAATAAGCATGCTCTTGGATTTAACTTAAGGAAAATGCTATGTGCAAGTTTCATCTTTTCAATGTTTAATTATGGTTGTATTGTTTATGGGCCCTGTCTTTATGTATTTTCTAGAAATCGCATCCAGCGTGTGCAAAGAATATGTGGTAGATTTGTATTTGGTATAACTAAGTATGAATCTGCCTCAGAAAAATTGAAGCTGCTCCGCTGGTTGATCAATCAATTGTGGGAAATTCAATTATTAACTTTCACTCACCGACTTTTACTAACTGGTATTCCCTCCTACTTAAAACTAAAACTTATATCAAGAGGCAACTGTCATCAGGTTCCGGTGCGATACAGAAATATGTTAGCAATTCCAAAATTCAGAACCGCCTTTTTCTAGTATTCTTTCTCTTATATAGCTGTTAAATTATGCAATAAAATAGATTCCTCTATTAAATGTTACGCTATTGATACATTCAAATATAAAGTAAAATTAATATATATGCAAACATTCCTTAATCAATAACTTGAATACTTTCTCATTTTAAACTCGCAACTGGCAAACTTTCCCTTACAAAATTAAATAAAAGGTCGTTGATAGCAGGTGACTGCCCACCTCTTATAGAATAAGTATTTAAAAAAAAAAATAAAAAAAAAATTAGGTTAAGTCCACTAGTCTTAATTTAGTTTTTCTATGTTCTTTTACATTTGGGTTATATGTAAGAATGGCTTATTTTAGTTAAAGATCGCCTGATGTAATTTGAGTTAATAAAGACGATTTATTATTATTATTATTATTACTTAGTTGAATAACGTATATACTGAAGTATAACTTTCGAGAAAGTGGAAAAGATTCTGTACTCCTCAGTTTACAATTGTTTTATTAATCCTGAATAATAACATTGCTGTAGGTACATTTCCAATTTTGATTTAAAGACAGGTTTGAGAAATGAATACTTCTTTCTATAGAGGCTGTTTTTATAGATTTTTGTTAAAAAAGCAGATATAACCCGGTGCAGTTCTGCAATCGAGATCATTTAGTGACTTTGGTGTACTTTTCAAGATACTACGTCTAATAGTTTACTCAAGGAAGAACAGTGGGTATGAGAATATAGTTAGATGAGAGAGCTTTGGATTATGCGCGTGAACATAGAATTTAGTTTGGGAGATTTTGAATTTAATTTTAATGACTGAAACACTCCCAAAGACAGATAATCTTTTAGTGTTAATTTTTTTTTGTAGGAATTCGTGAGTATACAACATAGTTTGTCAGCTTTTCGATTTAGAACAAGGTCCGAAACACCACACACAAACCACCTTTTGCTTCTCTTTTGTAGAAATTATCCAGAAGTATTAGCGAAATAAAAATTTAGATATAACCAGACATCGAGGAGAGAGAAGTTCACGATTTTGACAAGAGGCCAGAATACATTAATTAGTTTAACTTAACAAGCAAACTTTTGCCTCAAATAATATTAGCTACAGAGATGACGCACTTTTAATTACTTAATTATAATACAGAATAACCTTAATAGTAATTTGGTTTTAAAAATCCCTTGATCATAGTTTTCTTTTGCAAATAATTAAATAGATTCTCATAGTTATGTTAAACGTAAACTTGGATCAAATTTAAAAATAAAATTATTTTTTTAACCATTTCAACTATTGTTAGCCTTTTATCAATGTAGTAAAATAATGGTAATCAATAGTTTTGAGACGGGTTGGTTTGTTTCTAATTTAAAAGGATATCAGAGGTACCTTATTCAAATAAAAATTGATCATATTCAGCCACATTGTTAAACTATATTCTCTACCTAAGTATTCTCATACATGAAATCTCTTAAATTAGCTTATTTCTACACCAGACGCCAGCCTTAAGTGTAATTTCAGGTATCTACCTACACGCTATTGTTTTTACTTCAAGGCGCCCTAAAAGACCTCCTAATTACATTTTAGGCGCTCTGACATATTGTCTTCAGCATAGTTAGAGCAAGATTGTTTGATAAATAATAGGTTGGAAGTTGTATGATGGAGGCAACACTGTTAAGGGACATGATGGAAATAAGCGAAGCATTATAGCAGAATCTCCCCATAAAATGGAAACATATTTAATAGGGCTGCCTAATTTAAGTTTTTTACATTCTTATTATATGTAACAATAGTTTAAATTTAGCTAAATGTCGTATGATATAATCATAATTATCAAAGTCGATTTATCATTATTATTATTAATATTAAACACCATTTATAACTGTTGAGTATCAGGAGTTTTTCGCTAGTGCATTTAATTTTTCCGAATTAGTAATTTGTTTGACAAATAGCTTGAACACTAGTGGTTTTAAAAAGCGGAAACGAGAATTTTTCCACTTGCACCAATGTTATTTGTTAAACAAATTTCTTAGAAACGAGTATTTCAATTTTTCCATAGGAAAAAATACACGAGAGATATTTGGTAAGATTATTTAACATAAATGATCTTTCTCGATTTTTTTGATAGAAAGGAAATAATCAACTTAAAATCTCCTAAGCTAATGGAATCATAACTTAAAATTACAGTGTTTTTTTAAAGGCAAGCAAGGTAACTGGTAAACATAATCTGTGGAGCCTGATTGAAGTATGAATTCTGGTCAGTGAATGGTCAAATTGATAGAAAGGAAATAATCAGCTTGAAATCTCGTACACTAATGGCATTATAGCTTAAAATTAGAGTGTTTTTTTTTATCGAAAGCAAGGTACCTGGAAACATAATCTTTCGAGCCTTTTTGAAAATTTATGAACTGCCAAAAAATAAAAGTTGTGGCTGGGCCGCCACCATTTTGAAAAATGCCCATGAGGACACTATGGACCAAATATCACTAAGACGCATCATTTATTTTAATTATTTGTATATTTTTTCGCAAACTTATGTAACAACTACGTTTGAAAATATAGTTGAACACCGAAATTACTGTTGATTCCATTGTTTGCATTATGGCACGCACTTGCAGCATTGCAGGATATGTTCCAGACAGGGACCATTGTGTCCTTGCGTTGACATTGGTAAAACATGAAGTAAAAAAATTCCATAATATTGTAATTATTTAAAATAAAAAAACGGCAACTTTTTACATATAATGTCCATCTAGCTCTCTAACCTAAACCCTCGTATACTTCACTCCAATATAAAATTTCCCAAATCTGACGCCAAGGCTGAAATTGGGGATAGAGTAATGACTTGAAAACCTTGTTCATTTTAACGCCACTAAAGCACAATCATGTTCACTATCTTGCTAATTATCTCCCAATACCCACACCATTCAAATGAATAATCAAACATTTAAAGCCGAAGATTCCTTTAGCCTAGTTGATGATGGTATCACTTTTCAGAAAGATCTTTGCTAGGATGATCACATCACCTCAATTATCACAGCAACCACGAAGAAATTTGACCACCTTTTTCGAGCTCGAATTCTTCTGACAACTTGTATGCTCTTTATACTTTGGAAATCAAACCCAGCTTTGAATATTGCTCGCACATATGGGGAGTAGCTTCTGCTTCAAACGTTAATATCTTACTCTGTCTAAAGAAGAAATATTCGCCTAGTTGATGATTCAAACATTACATGGAAGCTTACACACTGTTTTACAGATACTAGCACATCCATTATGTCCTCCTTAGTCATTCCAGTCAGGGAGACATGAGCATCGTCCCACATGCATCCCTTCATCGCCCATCTGCAAAGGCCAAGGACCTCCCACTTTGCCCACTTTGTTCGCTTCTTTGATCCCAAAGTGCCTGATTATGGAATGTGTTACCAGCAAATGCCTTTCCCGCTTCTCCTGATTTACCAGTCTTTAAATCCCGCATCAAAAAACTTTCCCTGCTTTCACTTAAAGAAACTACGGAACCTAGTACTCGTGGTGTGCTAAAAAAACTTAGGGGCTGGCTAATCCTTTTCTTATATAGAAATAAGAAAACTATCAATCCCGGAGCCGAAAGACAAAAACGCATGAGATGATTCATCTGGTAAAATAAGTCGTTAGCGCATTTTAGTTTGACGTTTAAACGGTTAAGCGCGCTTAAAGAGTTGAAGCCACTTCGCAATAATGAAAAGAATGGGGCGAGTTCCAATCTCGTCCCGTCACGTAAATCATTTCGACGCGTCAAATATTAAATCAAGCCGCAATACGCAGTATGTAAAATATATCAGCCGTTGGCAATAAGGTTTTATCTTTACCGCGTCTTCCGTTCCTTATTTTATTTCAAAACTAAAACGATATCCAATAAAATAGCGATTTAATATGCCCGACGCGTTGTATTATTCATCGACGCGGCCCGTTTCCAACATAAAAATCGAAAATTTGGGGATTTATCGCCACGCCTGATAGATTCGTGGGGCGCCTCTGCAATATTTCGTGTGAAGGTTCTCTAAATTATTCTGAGCTATTAATTCACTGATTATCAAAAGTGTTGCGTTCCTCTATCTAAGATGTTAAAAGTCCACAAGTTTTGGATTATATGGTGATAATTTATTAATACTGTCTATTACCCACAAAAACTCGTATAAAAGTACTACTTAATATTTATTTTGTCAATAATTTTGTTAGTACACTGAAAAAACAAATCATTTGATATAAACAAACATGGAGTTTACTCGAACAAATATTTGTTTCCTATAAGCGAAAAAATATTTGTTTTGAATAAATGTAAAAAATTTGTTTCAACACGTTTTGTTTATTTAAATTAATGTAGATTAATCAAATAACTGTTAGTTAATCCAAATAAAGTTTTATTTCGTATAAATAGTAACCTAAAAAGAATTGTTTGCTTCAAATATATATTTTTTTAAATCAAATATATTATTATTTAACCCCAAAAATAGCTCATAAAATAATCTCTACGAAATTTAAATATATTATTTGTTTGTGTAAGAAATAAAAATATTATATATTTTTATTCTTTAGAAAGTGACCCTTCTACTTTTTAGGAGTACGTAATCGAAATGGAATGGAAAAATGGGTTGACATAATCTCCGCCATTTATAGCATTTATTTGAAGGTAGAAACAATTTTTTTCGACATTAATTTGTAAACATTTGCAGTAAATATATTTAAATATAACTAATATAGTGGCTCAGTCATAGAAAACCCAAACCATCATCAGGCGAGATAAATAATTACTTTATAAATAATAAAGTTTACTGCATGCAATCTATTAAATATTAAGATCCTTATCTTTCCTACCTTCAGGTGTATGCCTTAAATGGTTGAAGATATATTTATCCAGCATTTTGACGATCCATAACTCACTCTTCAAAATTAGACTATAAATACTTTGCACAGTAGGCATGGCGGTGTTGAGAAGCGATATGCAAGAAGACATTCCCGAATTTTCCAAATTAGTAATACCTCTCTGAGAGTATTGCATGGCGATTTAGGCATACACCCATATAAAATTCTAATTGTTCAGCTGAAGACTTGCTTTTAGTCAAATATTTTGGAACTTTTACGAAACATTCCTGACTTGTTCGAAAAAATATTCATGTCTGATGAAGCTCACTTCCATCTTTCTGGATATGTATTTAAACAAAATTCTCGTTACTGGTCTCAAGAAAATTCAAAAGAAATTCACCAAATTCAACAAAACAGCCAACAAAATTCTATATGGTGTGCAGAATCAGCTCAGGGCATTAAAGGGAAGTATTTTTTAAGGATGAAAATAGCAAGAATGTAAGAGTTAACTCTAACGCTACGTGAATACGTTGCAAATATTTTTGTACTGCGAAATTTCCCAGAAAACATGTGGTTCAAGCAGATCTACGTTGATAATCCAGGATGTACTGAGATTCCCCAAGAAATGTTGCACAATGTAATGCAAAATGTGGAGCCTAGAATATAAAAGTATGCACGACGAGAAGTTCCTCACCTTTTAAATATAATTTTTAAAAAGAAGACTAGCTTGCTATATTGAAAAAGACTTTTTGAATTTTTCTATCAAACAAGAAGTTTGTTTTATCATTTTTCGTTACAAAGATATTAGATTTCCAAATGTGTCTCTTCATTAGGGCGCACCCTTTATTTGTTATTAGGCACGTTTTGACAGTTCCTAAGCTGAGGCAACTTTCACCACCGCATCTGCTTCGCTAATCCGGTATTCCATAAACCAAATCTCGTCCGACTAAATGCTGATTTACACATACATATTACTGTAAAATCTGGGCTAGGAATAGGAAATTCGTATTCGGTAATTATTCGCACGCCAATTTGTGCCGCTATTTATATTTTGAGGTGTATAGTAGGTGTATAATATCAGTCGAGGGTCAGTGCTTCTGTTGAACTAAATTTCTCTTTTTTAACAAATTCCAAAATCAATATACTCAGCAGTGTTATTTATTGACAGACGAACCCCAAGTATACAGTGTGTCTGAAATTGGTAGGGAATGTATAGGGATCTTGGGAACTATAAGGGATAAAAAACTGGTCATATGAGGAAAGTTGTAGACCATTCAATCGTAAATCCAATGCCGGTTTGATAGCGGCTCTATCCTTTTTCGTTTTTGAGATACTTTGAAAAACTAAAATTTTGCATTTTCGAAGAAGTCCTGTATTTTTTTAATTTCATAATATTTTCAAAATCTGTAACAACAAATGACAAATGGCAAATTTTTAAGAGCAATGTATCCCTGCATTTAGATTTTGATTCCGTCGTTTCGGTTTTGAGATACCATTATCATGTTATTTATGTTCTTGCACCTACGCTCATACACTTCTAACTTGTATGACACACCCCGTAACTCTTTCTACACAGACTACGCTCGTTAGAGAGCAGACTGTAGATACCTTAATCTTTTTCGGTATTTTATTTGTCTGTCCTGCTTTCACATGGAATGTAATAGAAAATATAACCGAAGTTTCAGGTTCAGGAGAGAAAGGAATTCTTGATAGAAATCTATTATGGGTGTAACATCGTTAGTAAATCTGAAGGAATAGGTAAGCAGTGATGTCTTTAGAAGTATTATAAAATAATTTAAAAATATTCTATATAGTTTTTGAGCTATGCCGCGTACAGATTGAACGACAGACTGACAGAAATGGGAGAAGAGGGAAGTAAATATCAAAAACAAAAAAGCATATTAAAATGTCCTAATAAGAAACCGTATAATAAAAATAATACACAATATATAAATTCAAAGGGTGAATAATCTTTGATGCGCGTTTCACATGAAATGAGCATATGGCGTGAAGACAAAATTAGCAAAAAATGTTTTGTTTAACAAATCGTTTCTTTGCGAGTTTATTTTTAAATATTATTAGTAGCATTTTGTATATTAGAGTTACCTAAAACCCAACTTTTAAATCTTAATAGACACAAAATTGACTCCTAGTAATTATCCTGTAATAGCTAACCTGGCACTATAAAACTAAAACTTCAAGACACAAACATCAATCAAATAGAATGAATAATTAAACTTCTATCTGAATGAATTGTTCTAAACTAAGGACAAATTGATATAGAGACCGCCGGACGAATCTGAGACTATGAAAAAAATGCGAAAAGCTGTGGAAATGCTGCATTACTTACTGGTGATTGACTGTCACTGTTTTTAACAATACTCCCTCTTTCGTAAGCGGCCCAAGATCTGTTTGGCGCACTTTTTGAGTGTACCAGCAGTAAAAATTTGTATTTTATTAAAACCAATTCTTAATTTATAAAAAAAATTTGGAACTTTGTAAAAAAATATGAGAAGGTTTCATCTCACGAAAAAGTATTGGTAACGCGGCTGTGGGTTGAGAGCATTAATTAGAAAAAAAAACATCCAAATTGGTCGGGTAGGAGAAGCTTGGTAAACCAGAGATACACTTGCTTTGTGTTTAATAATATATGGTAAATTTAAAAATATACGTGTCCCGTGTGAAGGGGAGAGGTAAAGTCGCCCAACCTTTTTTGCGTAATTTTTTCAATTTACAATTCCAAATTATAAAAACTCGGAGGATTATAGAAAGTTGATGAGTTATCACCTTTTGCCACATAACTAAGTTTCCGATAGGTTCTATAATAAGTTATTACAAAACAAACCTTTCATTTTCTAGATATATAATAATACCCAAATAATTTTATACAGTTGATACTAGACTAGAAAAAATAACAATAAAAATCTAATATCTAGTTTTTTATATCTCTTGAATAGAACAAATAGTAGTAAATGTTCACGTTTCCTCGCCAATAACTCAATAATCCACAATCTAATCTAAAATCACGTTTTCCGAACCACAACTTGAGGGTAATCCAGACGTAATTTCGTTTCCAGACCCTTAAAACTTTAAGACAGTTCGGTAAACTTTTCTTAGTGAAGTTCAAACCTAAATAGCGATGTGATTCAATAACACTTTCATAAAGTTAATTACTTAGAAAACGTGTAATAATTGAACACCCATCCTAGTAATTTGCTCTCGCGTGTTACAGTTCATTATTATACACTCAAAATAAAAGAGTCTAGATTAAAAAGGTCTTAATTCCATCAAAAGGTAGATAAAAATGTGTAGAATAATAAATAAACTGATGTTAAGGTATTAGAAATACAAAATGACATATTTATTTCAGAAAAAAATGTAAATGTGTAAATTTAAATATTTAATGCAATACATTCAATTAATAGTCCAGGAAAGCCGAACCTCAAGAAAATTTAGGAAGCAAGCTATCTATTATTTTCCTGGTAAAAGGGAAGTATTGTAATCGTAAAGTAAAATCACCCTGCGAAATTTTTCAGAGCTATACGTTTCAGGGGTCCTAGATGAAAACATGTTTTCTCAATTCCGTCGGTCTGTATGCAGCATAGCTAAAAAAGTACTTACCCGATTGACAAATTTTGTTCAAAAATTAAGGGTCATATGGGGATGACCTGGTAATATTTTGTAAAAACCCAATATAGATAATAAATGGCGGCCTTCTAAACATAATTTTTAAAAAGAAGACTAGCTTGCTGTATTGAAAAAGACTTTTTGAATTTTTCTATCAAACAAGAAGTTTGTTTTATCATTTTTCGTTACAAAGATATTAGATTTCCAAATGTGTCACTTCATTAGGGCGCACCCTTTATTTGTTATTAGGCACGTTTTGACAGTTCCTAATATAGATAATAAATGGCGGCCTAGTGAAATTAAAAAAAAAATATTATTAAAAAGCTTAATCCAATTTATTTCAAATTTTGAGAAAGTAATCAATTATTATGTAAAAATCAGTTGGTAAAATTTTGGTACTACTCCAAGACGCCGGAACAAAATGGCGGATTAATAAAATATTTAAAAATTCAGCCTGAAATAACTACTTAATGGACTAATTTCACATTGTATGCTATAACTAATTGTGGTACACAGATGAACTATTAAAAATGTAGTACTTATTCAAAATGGCGGCCAAATAAAGTATTTGTAAAAAAATAACCCTCGCAGGTTTTACATATTTTCAGGTCTTAGTGTCCCTATATACCCAAAAATATGTTTCATCAATTCCGTCAGTCCGTCTGTCGATTTATCTGTCTGTGTGTCAGTTCAGGGCATAACTTAAAAACTACTCATCAGATTGGCTTCAAATTTTAGTCAAAAATTAAGGCTCACATGGGGATAAGCTGGTACTATTTTGGCAAAAATCCAATAGGCCGGAATACGATAGCGGTCTAGTGAAACGTTAAAAAAATATTACTAAAAAGCCAAAAAACATGTTTTTGGAATTACGTCGGACTGTCTGTCGGTCTGCCTTTCCGCGGCAGCTAAGAAACTACTTACCTGATTCAAATTTTGGCCAAAAGTTAAGGATCATATGGGGATGACCTCGTAAAATTTAGTTAAGAATTCAAGATGGCGGAACAAAATGACGGTCAAATAAAATATGTAATCATGAAAAAATCAGCCTCTCAGATTTTATATATTTTCAGGTTTTAGCGTCCTTAGATGCCAATTTTTTTTTCAATTCCGTCAGTCCGTCTGTCTATCAGTTCGCGGAATGGCTTAAAAACTACTTATCAGAGTAATGAGTTTCAAATTTTAGTCAAAAATTAAGATTCATATGGGGAAGAACTGGTAATATTTTGGTAAAAATCCAATATGCCGGAGCAAGATGGCGGCCTAGTGAAACGTTAAAAAAATTATTACTAAAAAAAGTAATTATCCATTTTCTTCAAATTTTCCACAAATAATTAAGTGTTACATAGGAATAAACTGGTGACATTTTAGTATGATTATACGAAAAATCGGCCTGAATAAAATTACTTATTAGAATGAAATTGCCACTAGCAATGAAAAACTAGTGAAAGTTTACATAGCTAAAACCTTCGCAAGTTTAAAAATCGGTAAATTTCCATTACCAGGAACTTCCCTTGTTATGAATATTTTTTTTATTATCAATAGTGAAGTGTGGCTCAATTTAGTTCCGCACATTTTGTTTGGCCATATTACATTTTTACCAAAATGTTTACAAGTCATCCCCATATGACCCTTAATTTTTTTGAACAGAATTGGTCAAAAAGTCAGTGGAGTAAATTGTTTTTTTTTAGTTATGCCGCGAAGAGACGGACGAAATTAAGAAAACATGTTTTTTGGCACCCTAAAAGTGAAGATCTGTTATTACCCGGGCGGACGACTTTTTCACGAATAAAAATCGAAAAAAAAAGATGCTAAACTGATGAGAAGCTTTCTCCGCGTGCTCCATTCTCTTTTAAATTAGAAGTTTATTTCTCTTCTCCATGTACAGAAAAAACGATGCTCAGTATAAACAATAAAAAGATCGAGAATGTTTCTTTGGTTTCATATAGGTACCAAACAGAAAAATAAATTCAGGAAACGAAACGATTTAAGGAACAAGTATAACTTATTAAAAATAGAAAACCCGACTGCTTAGAACTAGTGCATTATTATATAAAAAGAAACCACAAGAACACAATGACATAGAAATCGTCTTATTACTAATTACATTCATTTGGTAAATAAAATTCAGAATTAAATAAATATTAGGACAAGCAAATTTTGGGGAGAGTCCGTAAAATTTATTCTAATTTTCGATTCATATTTACCGCCCCTAAAAGCATTTGAGGAGATATTTGCCAATTTCTTCGTGTTAGCAAGTCCGTCTTGTCAAAATCTTCATCTTAACCTCGCGTCAGCAAGGCATGAAAAAATGGCAGTTTTTTAGAAACAATAAATTTACGCATTTTTTTCTTTCAAACTCGATTTTACCCAGTTTCTTAACCCGGGATAAAAAAAGTAAAAATGTATGTTTTATAGCAAAATATACAGCTTGTGAGCTGCTTAATCGATGTTGTCGTAATACGCAAGTACCAAGCAATTCGTGCAGACTACATTTGAAATTATTCTCACAAATCAGTCTTAACAATGATCGGGCTGATTTTATTTAAACCAATCTCTAAAAGGAACATGAACGTTTTTTCGGTGTATTTTCTTCTTTCGCCCAAGATCAACCGTTTATATGATACAGGGCTGCTCGTCAAATAATTGCTTATTTTTGGTACATTCTGCATAATATATTAGCATATGTATATATCGACGTCAAATAGTGAAATCCACCATACCCCGAAATGCCCAGTCATATCACGTATTGCCGATGAATTCGATGCCATTATTTCAGCGAATCTCTGTAATTACCTTAGCGCACTTCGGCTATGTTCTTTGTCTGTTATAGTCAAATTTAAAATTTAGAAATTCGATAACAGAATAAAGTGAGCATTTTTACAAAAGAGTTGTTACAATCATAAACATAAATTTGTGCCGAATAAAAACCAATAGTTACCGACAAAATTGACGTGTTTAAGATTTATCTATTATTATATAACATCCATTTTTTAGTGACACCATTTTTATTGCCAGTAAAAATACAGCACAACATCCGCTTAAAATTAATTTCACATTTTTCCATATCCCACATTTTTAATTAACCTAAATAACGGGGGAAGGTTAAGCCATAATTAAAAAATTGCGTAGTGCTTTTATTTTTAAATATTTTTTCATAGGACCGCAAATATTAAAATAGCGTCATTTTACGAGATGACGCGCCAATTGAGTTAAACAATCGGAAGGAACCATTTATGTTAAATGAAATTGTGTTATGGGCCCCATGGGAAACAAGAATGATGGATTGAAATATCTCATTTATTTCTGTTGGTACGCTCAACCGCTATGATTTGGTATTAAAACTGGAGGCATTAATTCCCCGCACACATAAGTTTGTTTAAAAATCACACTACGAATGTGCCTAATGTCAGTTAATTTGATTAGCGTTTTTCTCATTTTTTTTTAGTGTATTTTTGACGTTTAGAGTTTTGGTAGATAATTAAGTACGATTTACTGTATAATAGTGACTATATAGTGCACTGTTTGTCATCGGAGTTGAAACTGGAGCTTGTTTATCTTTTCACACATAAGTTTATATACCCTATTAAACTAGGAAACTTTTATATACAATAAAACAATAAAATCTTACGTTTGGAACAGAAATGTAGGTTTGTCAATTGAGAGAATTGTTAACTTGTTAACTATTAGTCCCACTGAACTTGACAAATTTGAATTATGAATTAGGGAGATTACTTTTTGTAAATATATATATGAACTACATTTTCACTAGGTAGCGCTTAATTTGTTTCTTCCTTTTGCTCTACAAATTGATAAATACGGTATTTTCCATAAAATATAAATTAAGAAATATGTACAAAATAGCTAGATTGATCATTAAATATACTATTTTAAAACAAAATTTTAAATTCACAAAGCATATGACTATTATATCACTGAGTCAGCTTGTTAAACTTTAGATACGTATAAATAATGTATTGATATATTAGATCTAATAATAGAATCTCTTTCCAAAATATAAAAGCAGTGAGTTATTTTATTACCTTTTTCCCACCCCCATATATGAATTAATTTGTACTATATATATATATATATATATATATATATATATATATATATATATATATATATATATATATAATTTCTTGCAATAAAAGAACCTTTAGTCAACAAATCTTTTAATTTTATAGTGCCCAAATTTAATAAAAATCATGTATAAGTATTAAAGTATAATTTCATTCTTAATTCAAATTTTTCTGGGCATCAAAAATAAGGTTTCAAAAAGTTGAGATAATTTTCATACAGTTCTCAGAAAAGTTAACTGAACATAATACTTTTTTTCATTCAGTAAAGTACCCGGAGTTAAGTTCTGGTTTCAAGAATATAAAATAGAACCCTCTAAAAACGTGTGTGGATCAATTAGACTGAATAACTTTAGAGTGTGTAAGCACATATGGCTCTTCCACTTTTTACTCTTGAATTTCTCTGTATTTTAAAATAAAGGAAAGGCGTCAAATTACAAAAATAACTGTTGTATCGAACAAATAATTTAAACATTTAGTTAATTTAATTTATTAAGTCAGTCAAATGATTTACTTGTAAGTATGGGAATATAAAATATCAGTAAAAAATCTTAAACATTTGTATTTAAAAGCATTTTTTTTTAACTTATTATTCAAGCCAAAATTATAAAGCGACAAATATGCTAGAAAAAAAATACGTCAAGGCTTATTTTGTCACATTTTTAAAACTAAACAACGTCATGAAATTGGTAGTAAAAATTGTAAACAAGATTAGAGCTCACACATTACAAAGAAGATTATTCAAAATCTTAGCCGATGAAATTGACTGTCATAATTCATTTTTTCAAACATCGCGGGGAACTGATTCAGGAACTGGAAAATTCAATTTGGCTTAAAGATTTTGGGTTTCTTGTGGATATGGATAACAGACACGATTAATGAACTCAATTTGCAACTTCAGAAAAGAGATAAAGAACTGACGGAAATGATTTCCGATATAAATGCATTCATAACAAACTTGAGTTTTGGGAACAAACCCTAATCAACCGTGATGTCAAGCATTTTCCTGTTCTTTCAGAGAAGATATCTCAAAATCCAATAGAACCCTATGACATTAAATCTCATGTAGAAATAGTTTACTAAATTGAAGGATAACTTCAAAAATCTGTTTAACGATTTCAACAAAATGTCATTGGTGGCTCAATTTGTTGTTTCACCTTTCATGGAAATTGATATCCAACAGTTTGCAACTTGTGTTATGCAGAACTTTTGCGAAGACATCGCTGCAACTATAATGGAAGTGATTGCATTTCAGAGTGATTTAGCATTGAAATCGTTAGTTTCAAGTAGAAAATGTATCTGGCCTATAGTAAGTAAAGACAAATATTTAGTTCTATGTCGTCTTGCCTTAAAAGTGAAAGCGTTATTTATTTCAACCTATTTGTGCGAATCTTCTTTCTCCAATAGGAAGTTTATTAAGAACAAATACCGAAATTGCCTTACAGATGAACATTTGGATAATTGTGTTCGAATGGCTGTATCAAATTACATTGCAAACATCAAAAAAATGATCGATGAGTCCGAGTGTCAACCTTGTCATTGAACGCGCGCATTTTTATCACATGTTTTTGTTTAAAATTTTAATTATAATGTTTTGTTTACTTTTATTAAGACGTATGTGACATGCCATTATGGCTATATGAAAATTTTGTTAATTTATTAAACCCCTACTGTTGGTAGGTATGTATTAGTATTAGTTAAGCACTTATTAATTACATAAAAACATGTATGACAAATACAACTGTGCATTATTTCATTTAGGCTGGCTTAAACGCTGGTTATAAGTAGGTAGCTGACGATTTATTTCTAAATTGTCAAAGTAGCTCAACACCTTGAAAAGGTTGGCGACCACTGTATTAGACTATTAGAATTTTACCCGCCTATTGTTCATGTTCTGTAAACAGATATGAAAACAAGCCCACTGTATTCCCTACCATTTTGTTGGTTATCCTTGGGTTCCTGTATTTGAAGGGTTGATGCAGCGAACCTGTGTATCAAATTATTTTTGATTTTCGATAACATCGGACTAAATGAGAAGAAAAAATAAAATCGTAAACGGGCCATTGGCGCACTTTTTTATTTATTCATTTTTTTATTAAAAGGAAGAAACGAGCGAAAATTAATCTAAAATTGTTATTATATCAAAATATCTTCCAGGTGCCTTAAGGCATACTGGAAGGGTTAGATTATCATTCTAAATCACTATTAACAGTTAAATTTAACTTTACATGCTTTTGTAATCCATTTCCTTGGGTTAGTGATCTGAAATTCTATAAGCAGTAAGTCTAAGGGTGCAGTTTCTTACTGTCTAAATTATGACATGTTTAGGTTTCCACTAATTAATCAAGTAATGTTAACAAGTGGAACATTTTATATCTCTTTAATAAAATTGTGTAATATCACGACCGATTATTCTTAATTAATTAATTTAAAAAAGTATAGACCAGGGTTACCTAAATTTGCATCAATAAAAAACACACTAAAATACATTTTTTAAATAAATCAAAAATTGACATTTTCAAACATACTAAAAATTTAATAAAGATAAGGGGTACGATCTACCTCACACATGGAAACCGATCTTAACACAGGATCACGGTTCAACGAGCACAAGCCGGGTATAAAAGCCCACCTGAATCTCTTGGAGCTCATTTAGTGTTCAGATCTCATAGAGTAAAGATCCCTGAAGATGCCTCGAGCAATCGAAGGTGAAACGTAGGATAGTAATTCCAGTTTGACACGGTCTAATTTCAAAAACCATGATTTCTTAACCACAGATGTTTAATTGTAGGTAAATTTTTTGTTTGTAGCGATCATTTTTTCAAATACTTTTTTTACTTTGGTTCTTATATTTAAAATAGATGTTATTTTATACAAATATACAAACAAAACCAAAAATAAACAAGCTTATACAGACCTTTACGGATTGCCGGTACCGTTATTTCCAGCAAAACATTATTACACGAAAAAGCATCAAAGCAAAAAGTTCCTAATGAACTACCTACTGAATAATCTTTTTTAGGGTTTGTTTGAATCGCGAAGGGTCATAAAAGCAACGAAAAAGTTAATAATGTTGCCACCTTATTACGACATTAGTAAGCTGTTATTTATCTATTTTGTTCAGTCTATAACGGAAATATAACGGAATTTTAATATTTCCGTAATTAGACGACTTTTTATGTATTCGATTTTAAGGCGCTGTAATCTATAGATACGCTTAAAAAGGGTTAATTAATAGAAACATAGATATACATAGACAATGTTAGAAATAAACACTAAATAGTTGTAAATTACCTGTTATTGTTTTCCATATATTTACCACAAACTACAATTCGCAACAAGTGGAAAGAAACTTTATACCTTGACCTAAGGTGATTTAAATCAATGAATCTTCTGAAGTTAGAACATCACAGAATAGAAACAGAATTTTAGTGTGAGTTTGGGTTCATTGATTTATTACATTTTAAAGTGAAATAAGGCCTTGACTCATATGCAGATTATCCAAAAAATTATGAATACCCAAACCATCCGTATTTTTTGCACAAGAGCGCAAGCTACAATTACTTCAAATTTAAAAGTGTCTATCATTATATTAGACTTAAATATACTTAAAACAAGCTTGTTAATATTTCTACATAATAAACAAAGCATTATGAGTAAGGTTATGGCAAGGCGTTTCCAATACTATTGCCTCTCAGACAAACACTGGGTATACAGCAATTTTTTCATAATTTGAAATCTTTAAATTCCAACACGACAAGACCATAATACTTAGGGTACATGACTGGAGTCGAAAAGCAAAATTAGAATCCGTATATTTGATCCATATTTATTTTCCACCCCCAAAGAAACTTAATTGGAGGTTCAATACCTTTTGAATCATACTGGAATCATTCTCATAGAATACATGCCAAAAGGTTACTATAGAAAAAAATTTAAAAAAAGTATAGTTATCAGTGTTCTGATATACTTCTATATGACAACCGAACATGCACAAAATATCCATAGTAGACCTTGTAGAGTACCTAGTGTCCAATCTTCGTTTTAGTCAGGTCAATAAATAAAAACATAACTCTTGAGCCACATTACACAATAGAGTAAAAATGTTAAAATAACTAAGTTCTTATGCTCGAGCGGAACGTCAAAGGTATTGGATAAATTTCAGGTTTTTAAATAATTCTTTGAAATGTCAAAGGCAATCTGTAAAAGAAGAGACATTATCTCAAAGGGAATTAATTGACTGCACTGCGTTGGCACAAAATGACTTTAGTTTTCATCAAAAGAAACAAAGGATACTTCAAGTTTTGATAATCTATGCATTTTTTTTCCAATATATATTTGAAGTTGTAAAATTTATAACTTATATTATGCATTCAAAAGGTACTATCATCAGTTTGTTTATGTGACGTAGACTTTTTTCAATTTGAGAGTTTGACTAGAATGTCAATGGCGCTTGAGCTGTTGAAGTTATAAAAATAGGTATATAAATTCTCACTGTGATACTTCTATTCGAGTATCTATTAGTGTATACGGATACACATTTAGAAAGGTGTCAGCGAAGGGAATAAAAAACTTAAAAATATAAACGGTGTACCAACAAAAGTCTGATCTATAAAGAAATCATGGTTCTTGGGATTAGACCGTGTCAAACTGGAATTACTATCCGATGTTTCGCCTTAGATGGCACGATGCATCTTTAGAGATCTTTACTCCAACTTACTTACTGAAGAGTCAATGAGCTAGAAGAGATTCAGGCGGACTTTTATACTCGACTTCTGCTCGCCGAACTGAGACTTTGTGTTAACATCGGTTTCCACATGTGATATAGACCGTAACCCGTATCTCTATTGAATTTTTTTGTATGTTTTATTATTCCAATAGATTTTCTAATTACTTAAGTCTAGTGGATACTGAGCATTCTGTTTCTCCCACATACACTTCTCCATAGGAGCAAGGAATTTTATATGCTCCTTCTGTTTGGAAAGGTACAATATCTTTCGGAGATAGCAAGCATTGTCCAATCCTCTTACGTGTATTGAAGATTGTACGTATGTTGGACCGCCGAAGTAATCGTCCTATATTGTAAGTAAGAACAACGTCAAATAGTGGTTCCATATCATTCTCCTTTGGCGGAGTTGGATTACTATATCTTTTAATTGAACACGTAATATCTTCAGTGCAATAGCCATTCCCTCTGGGAGCTTCGATCAGTTTCGATGTTTCCGATGTTAGAGAATCTTGATCAGAAATCGAAATAGCTCCGAATACTAGTGAGTTTTTGAGAATTTCCGTTTAATTATCTATTTGTATGCGTCGGTTTTCTATACACTGAATGTCCTAATGTACCATTTTCCTTCCTTTGAACACATACATCTAGAAATGCAATCGTTCCATTAAATTCAATTTCTATTGTGAACTTGATATTATGATGTTGTTGATTAAGGTGGACCAGAAATATGAGGAGATTATCCTGTCCATGAGGCTAAACAACAAAAGTATCATTTACACAGCTGCACCAGTGTTTTGGTTTTAGTGGAGCGGATGTTAGAGCAATATCCTCAAAGACTTCCATAAAGATATTCGCTACCACAGGTGATAGAGCCCTGTCCCTGAAGTTTGTTCATAAAAAGTTCCTTGAAAAATGAAATAAGTAGATGTAAGACAAGCTTCCACTAGGTCTATTAAGTTCGTATCAACATTATAGAAATATGTCAGATATAATGGAAATTAAGTTGTTGAAAGAACCATTTGTGTATACTCATTCTACATGGAACTGACCAAAATATCTTCGGGATCCAACAGGATTGCCTTAAGTATTTCCAAGAAATGTGCAGAGTTTTTGATAAAAGAATCTGTTTTTCCAGTAAATGGATTAAGAAAATTTGAAAGATATTTATCTAGTTTGTATGTGGGCGTTGTGTGTATGTTCTTGTGTATCTTCGAAAAAACGTAGAACCTGGAAATCTTGGAGCTGCTTGGTTCCGTTCTATGTTAGTCTGATGTATATCTCAAAACTTTTGGCTATAGAAAAAACTCAGTGTGCTATTGGACTCTAGGTAAAACTCTATATGAATCAATCATTATTTTTATGCTATGGGTTCATATAACCGATATAAAAGAGGTGCTGGAAAATTCAAAAATTGCAAAATTACCCTATATTTTAAAAACGAAGCGAGTTATAAAAATTTTCATCAAAAAGTAGTATCACTTCCGGAAACCGAAATTCTCTATCTTTACGAACAAAGAAATCCGGACACCCTGTACATTTAGCTGCAACAAATTAACAGGAAAGATGTTCAGACTGCAGGTAGACTACAAACAGATAAAACGTTTGTGTCAGTATCAACCCGTATGAGAAACAGGAAACGTAATTCCAGTTAACTAATGTCACTAAGTTTTTATTTTAAGGTCAGATAAAAACATTACCTTGCAGGTGAAATTGTTGACAAAAAATGATATTTACAGTCGACTTTTTTGCGCAACGAAGCAGATTCCAGATAATCTTAAAGGATTTTGTGGGACACTTAGTTTGCCGTTCTCTTGGTTGGTCTCTTAATTAGAAAGCTTCAAACACGATAAAGTAACCTAAAATCTATTTTCTAAATCGAATGCACTGTTCGAATTTAACTGGTGTTCAAAATAACAATTTGTGCTGCACTCAGAAAAAAAAAACAAATTTTAAAATAATTATAACGCCAAAGCCCTCGAGTGTTGATCTATTATTATATGAGACATTTTAATTCTAAATTACCTGTACTTTCATATGTTAAACTTTGTAGTCATTTACCTTTCACCCTGCATCAGTACAAATCAGTACAGTAATTAAAATCTCTAACGTTAATCTTTTTTAAACGAAATCAGAAATAATTGAAAAATGTTTTTATTCGGGTGTGCGTTTGTAATTCAAAAATTATTTGTATAGCGTAAAACCTGAAAACGTATATATAAAACCATGAATGGGGCTCTTTTTGTCGGAAGTAGCAGTCTGAGTGGATAGCAGCCAAAATAGAATTTCGTTGTTCGATATTAAACTACGCGATTTATGTGCGGTCTGAGAATTTTGTACCTCGGCCAAAAATCCCCAGCCGAAACATGGATGACATAAATTTTGTAACTTTTTAAAATATACATATATATTCTCGAGGTCATGACACTATGCAGTACAGAACAAATATTGATGAGGGGAGACCGTGTATTATATTTCGCTCACAAAAAAAACTTTGAAATTTTGCCCAGTTTCCCTTTTTGTCAGTTTAATAATGATGTTATTTATTGCTTAAAAAGTTTGATTAAAAAATAAAATATTCATGGATATGATTCTTTAGGAGATTTTACGACGAGTATTTCCTTGGGTATTTTACAATAAAAAATTTCCATGGTTACCGTTCATTTTTAAGTGGCAAAAAACAAAAACTTAGCTAGAAGTATTTTTTCGCGAAAAGCGCACTTGTGCACATTCACTTCTGTCAATGTCATACAAACCGATCAAGCTATATTCACATTCTCAAATACAATTAGCTTAATTTTGAATTTGTTATGCATGACACATATAGAATTTCTCATATGACCCATTCATTAATGTTATTAGTTGGGAGTATTAAAAATAGCGAATTAAAATGCCAAAAAAAAATCTAGCAGGCTAATATTACAAATGTAAATGTAGCTATGGAATGGCTATTTGTATGTATGTCACTTCAAGCGTTACCATGACAACACCGACGAGCTCCTTAAATACAAAACATAATAAACAGCGGAAGTTAATTTAATTAATTTTATTGTGAATACATTAGTTTAAATAAAATTTAGTTTCCAGTTAAGTTTTTACCAAATATAACGCGTGCCGAAAAAATTAAAGTTGTTTCGCAGGTATTTTCTATACATAGAAACATTCGTACACATGGTCAATGAGTGGAAAAAATCCCTCATCCTTCGGATTCGGGATTTTTCAGCTTGTTGAACCTCTGCAATCTTGATTTTATTAAGGCCGTATTCCGTTTCCAATGTTGGTTTCGGTTTTGTGTTCCGTATTTACCGGTTATCTGAAAAAACGGAGCACGATTCCTAAAAATAACTGTCAACAGCGTCACCAGAACGATCGAAAAATTTTGTTAGTTGTTGCTTAACTGATGTCTGAATTGTCAATTATTTGAAAGGCATTCCGTTTTTAAAAGCTTTTTCAGGAACCGCTACCAGACTTCTGTAAATTGGACCGGTTAAACAGGTAGAAACGGAATAGGGCCTAAAAAATAAGTATTCAACATTTTTTCCGGAAACTTTGTTTACACTGATTAAATTACTACTGATAATTCGACTCATATGTAAATATTTCCATTTGAAATGACTATAATCGTGTTTTGCTAGTAGCTAAATAAGAGGAAGAGAAAATAAAGAGGATAAAAAAACGGATATTTTCTCTGTTCCTTGAATCGTTATCATAGTATATTGTAATGTCGTGCGTGTCAATTAATCGACTTTCACAGTGTGTGTCATAAAATGTTTTGAAAGTTTTACTCGCTTTCAAAATAATTGTATTGCTATATTGCAGTTGCATTGTTATTTTACAATTGCATTGTTATGTGACATTTGTATTTTTCATCTTCAAAATATAGGGACATTAAAATTGCATATGATAAAATGACCGCCATTGGTAAATATGTCAGAAGCTAAATAAAGAGATTAAAAATTACAAAATTTAAGTGTTTATTCCTCATATGATTCTTAATTGAAGTGTTTTTATCAGGGGTGCTGTACTTTTCTATTCATAGGGAGCTCTAATTTTAAATAAATACAATGTTTTTTATAAAACACCTTCTAACTAAAAAAGATCTATACTTAGCCTACAGACAGGCTGTGTACAAGTACCTTTTTTTATGAAATAAATGTGTCCTTTTTCTAGTTATAAAGGTACAAAAGGTACTTAATCTAAATATTTTATTAAGTAAAAAATGATACGCCATTGTTTTTTTTTAAATCTGAGTTTTAATACTATATTAGGGACCTAATGGAGTCCCAACTGAAGAGTTTTCAAATATAAGCCACAAAAGGTGAATTATGAAAAGAGTCCGACCATAAACAAAACCAAATAAGCAACTACAATTGTCTTGAATAGGATTGAAATTAGGTTTTTCTCTTTCAGATTATACATAGTCGACCTAGCTAGAAAAATGAACAAAGTGTTCCAAGGTTCAATCCGAGCTGGCTTAAAGAAAGAGGAAAGTGCTTCACTACTATAAGATATCTAACCTTGTAAACCACGAGGCTTATAACTAAAGTAAAAGAATCGAAATAGATACACAAACTCATTTTCAATGAAATTTAATTGTGTTTTAAATGTCTTCCTTTGACATATCTTCCTATAAAGAACCACGCAGACCCAAAAAAAAACCATTGGCACAAGTAAACATTGAAAAAAATAGCCACAAAAAATTTAAACAGTTTTAAGATGATAAAAGCAAATTATTTATACAGACAGTTACTTAAAATATTTTTTAGACAATTTTTATTCACGCCATGGTGATGTAGGAGAAATATTGAAAAAAAAACTTATTATTTTTTTTTTAATTTTTAAGGTTTTTATGTTGTATTTTTGATGTCTTCTAACTTTATTGAGAAAATTAACAAGCACACGTTTTTTAATTAACCTGATTTTTCCTAACATCCATTAAGAATTACTGCATTTGCCTGATTTATCACAAAAGTGTTTTACTTATATGGTTACAAAGAATAAGCATTATGTACAATTTTTTTTTTTTTAAACGAATATTTGATAATGTATTGTGACGATATACTGTGAAGGCACTCACACCAGGAAGTTTAGGACTCCAAGTTTCCATTACATTCTCTATAGTAAGGATCCATCGAGAGATTTACGCGTAACTCAGCGCAACTTCACGGCCAGTTTATGTAGCAGCCTCGTACCTCCGAATTGAATTACGGATACAAATATATAAACAAATAGATCTAACTCGCGCTCTTGGCAACTCCGCAGTAGAGTAAGTATAGTCGATCTTTTTTTAATAAGGTACTATGGAGTATTTAAATACCTAAATTGTTTCCTCACTAAAATGTAACACAACATGTAAATGCGATGTTTCTTAATACACGTCACGGAAAATTAAATAAAAAGATATAAAACGCCGGTTTTTTATTAATAAGTAAAAAAAAATAAAAATGTAAAAACACCTTAAAAATGAGAAAACTTCAAGAGTGCCGTATTTTTTTTAATTTACTCCTACATCATACTGATGTAAAAATATCCAAGTTTTATTATTACAATATTTTCAAAATACGTCAAAAAATACAAACAAAAATAGAATTAATCCTAGAATTTTTTTTTTATTTTACCATATAAGATCAACACATACAATAAATCACACAAAATTGAATATAAATCTCAAATATTAGATAGTTAGGAAACTACAAAAGAACTTTTCTCCTATACAATTAACTAAACTTTTTAAATTTTCTATTTGTTCCAATAGCAAACCAGACGTAAACATTTGGTTTCACATCAAGTAACTTCCTGCAGTATTTTCCAATATTTTCTGTAAAATTCAGCAGATGCAGCTGAAACCAACCTAATAAATGAAAGTAATTTTCTATAAAAGGGAGAAATAAAACGAAGTTTGTGTCTCGAAGGGAGTGGTGCAATGCATTGAGTTATTCTCTGAAAGGAGTAAGAGATGAGGGAACATCAAAACAGAGTAGTGCAGTGCTTGTGGCTTACAGGATATTATCAGCAACAAAGTTAAGCTAAAAGAGGAAGTAGAACTGCTGTAATGTTAGTTTGCTTATCAAAAGCATATTTTAATAAAATTATATTAATTTCTTATTTGATTTGGAAATTGAAACGCTAGGCAGATGAAAAGGACAATAATTAAAGTTTTCAGTAGAGTTTTCAACCTAAATATTTTCATAATGGGAAAAATTATTAGATAGTAGGAGGAACTTTTTCGAAATCTCTTAGGAACCAATCGTTTTAAGCGATAATCTGAATTATAGAAAAAATTTAAAATTTCAGTTGCTCATATGCCTATATAAATTAAAATGGTTAAATGTACGTAATTAATTTTTTTATTTAGTTAAAATTTTTATTCACAAAATTAAAAATAATTTATTACGACAAAATTTTGTTTGAGTTTATTTTGAAAATTGTGAAAACCATAATTATCAAACAAGACAAAGGACTGATATCAATCTAAATTATGTTTTTGAAAATATTAAACAAATCAATTTTTTAAAAAGGTGTTATTCAATTTAAGAATTTGCCAATATATATTAAAACAAAAGGTTTGTTTAAAATTTTTTTTATATTAAATTAGTTGCCATTCTACATAGCGGTCAAATATGCTGTAAAAAATTTAATAATATGGTGTCAACTAATTTCTGAATGCCGTGTATATTTTGTGTGAGCTGCTGGTAGTGTAAACCACACAAATTTAAAAACTAAGTGATAATTTATTAAAACACTTAATCACAGAGAACATGTTAAAAAGTTACGGGTTAATAAATAAAAAAATAATCAAATCAAATTTTTTAAAACATCGCTGAAATATTTTTTTACAATTTAGAATAAGGATTACTTTAATGGAACATACAAAAAAATCATTTTCAGAACAACCAACATTTTTCAAATTTTTCAAGCTCTGGCTCTTCATCTTTTACAATATATCTCTTACTAGAACCCAAAGAGTAAAGCGTAAGCTAGATATATTTGAAAAGCACACAATAATATTTCTTCTCGTTATGATAATATTCACTTTAAATCTGCTAAAATGTTTGATTATCCATTTCATCTCTCTAAGACATTATGTTATTACCTCTGCAATTACTTAGCACTATATGTAACTGAACCTACATAATCTATCAATTATTATTTAACCGCACAGAGTGATAATTAATTAGGGGATTCAAAACCGGTATGACAATTAAACACCATGACCATGCACAAAGTTTTGTAAGGGCCGTTGCCATATGCAGTATTATGAGAAACGAGTTCGAAGGGCAAGAACACACAATATTAGATAATGTAAACATGGTATAGCAAATTTCAGGAAAAAATAGTTCTGGCTCGTTGAAAGCAATAAAAACAACCTAAGTAGATATGTAGAAAGAGAACTGGACTTTAGTTATTTATTTATTTATTGCATATTTCAGGTTCCAAGGAAAATTCTTCAAATGATACTCGTATGATATGTTTATATTAATTTAATCAAATGAAATAGTGTTTCATGCGTGTCAAATCCATATAATTATGAGTGGGGATAAGAATAATTATGATTAAAAAGTGAAAAATCTGGAACATGTGCTACCGGAATATGCGCAAACGATGTGGTCAAAAGTTAATTTTTATCCACAAACTTAGGCAGCTGTTACAAATTAAGTTTTGAAAAGAAATACTACTAATAACAGTTCATAACTGGAATACTGAAATTTAAAATTAAAATTCGTTAGCAATCAATATTTATTTATAACGAAACGTTATACAGGTAATTATTTTAATTATTATCACATGGCTTTGTTTGTATTTGTTAATGTTTAACCCGATTTTAAAGACGCTGCCTGCAGTTGTGAAGGTATATTAAAAAAATAGTCTTAAACAAAAAAATCAGAGAGTTATACAAAAATTCCCGCACCAAAAATATTTTCTGTAGAATATGCAATTCCAGCAAGGAGATTAAGCGATTTTCAAAATTCATGGATCAAACCTTACTTCCTATCAACTGAATAGATATCGATAAATATTCATACAAAAAAATAACATTAAAAGGCATTTTCAAAAGAATATATTACAAACTCCTAAATAAACTTTCATTTCCAACTTACTTACCGTTTTTAGTCCATAAATGATACACAAATTAAAATATACCTAAAAAATTAATGTCCAAATTTTAAATTATTCGGCAAGTAGCCATGCTCCTTGAATTCTTATTTGGGTAAAATATATAGTATAATATATTAACATAACATAAAACTCTGAAAAGAATGTTTTATAAATATCTCTCTTTTTCTAATTTAAGCTTTACGGAATTTTTGCGTAACATTGAGTCTTTAATCTCCTGATAACAAAAGTTCATGTATCAAACAGAGCCACCTAACATTTCTAACGAATTTTGGCATCAACAGCTCAGAAAAACGGTTTGGACTATAAAATAATATGAACTAGGAAAAAATGATTTGTTTACATTTCTTTGACAATTGTCAATTGCAAAATAATTTATTAAATATGTAAATGTCATTTCGGTTCTTGCGCCTACGCTCTTTGCCAAATTCCGGTCATTTTTCTGTTAAATGGGGTCACTATTTTTAAACGACTTTTATGACATACAAGCCATATAACCTCTCATAAATATATGGTCGAACCATGTCTCATCGGGGTATTATTAGAGAATTTTCAGAACGGTATATTTCTATCGATGTTGTATACTCAAGACGCCATTTTTGTAATCGCTCGAATTCCATAAGTACTTATTTTTGTCAATTATGCGATATCTAAAGCCCATTTTAGACAAAACACTCCAAAAGCTAGTGATGCTACAGCTTATTTGGGTTTCAACATTAGTGAGCCGTTGTTTTAAAATTTCTAATGTAGATACAAGTTGATGGTGTAGACTTTTCACCTTCATCGAAATATTTGGTGGAACCGACACCTTTACGCTTCTTTCTTGATGTTAGGGATTTGACACGTTTCTTTTCAGTATAGTCAGAGCAATCTTAGTCAAATTACATGTTTCACTTGCAACACTACTAGCGTTATTTCCTCTATTAAGTAAATAACTATAAAGAGTATTTACAACTTTCTAAGCATCGACAGAAAAATGCGTTTTCTTTACCGAAACACCACATAATGTTGTTTGATACGTATACTATTTCGTCGTATGGTACATTTTTCAGACCTGGTTTGAAATGGGTTTAAAGTGAAGTCACTATTTCAAACCACAAGAATATGAAAATGCCAACAAAAAAGCTAAGCTAGCTAATAGAATTGTTTTGAGTATTGGTGACAAAGTTACCCCTTGTCTTATGGCTCCTATACTGTTTTTTATAGTTCTATTTTTATAATTGTTCTTTAATGTTCCAGCATCTTTCGCTCATTGCCAGACCTTCAGTAATAAGTTGAATTTCCTGCAGGCGCGGGTCTAGGTGTCTGGCTTGAGAGAGGGTTAAAACATGACTATATCTACTAAGATTGCAATTGGGGGGCTAAAGTCCCTTAACCCCTTTTAAATCCCCTACTGAATGGATGTCCAATAAAGATAACTAATTATTTGTACTATTCGTCTTACTCCTACAGAAGAAATGCGACAGCAAATCTAGTGTAAAGAATGGTTGCCACAGTTATAGTGAATACGATCTTTTCGTATAGATCAAGAGCTTTTCCGAAAATTCTTAATTTACTTAGAAATGTTGACTACTTCTCTAAATATATACCATATGTTTGTTGTTTTACCCAGTGACCATGATTACATACAATTTTATATATTATAAATATTTCTAATGAATGAATTAAAAACCAAATAAACCTTACGGACTAATCCTACTTTAGTTTTAAATTTGACAGGGTAAGCAGCCGTCTGATTCTGAAACGAGAAGAGATTGTGTCTCGAAACATTTCAAACCTCTTTCGATATGACGTCATTAGTTCAACGCAAGTATGTACCGTTTTGAAATTTTTCGGATCTGGTTCAACCAATTTCAGTGCGAGAAAACAACTCTAAACAATTTCCGTAAGAAATAAAATAAAAATAACATTCAATTTTTCAAAAATGTATTTAGAATAGTTGCTAAAACATTTTAACTTTGTATACCTACAAGAGAAGAAATTTTACATCTGTTTATACTTATAAATTACTGCAGTCTAACCCTTTCAACTATTTTTTCATGAAATTTACTAGAACTACCTATGTTTTATTAAACATTGTAACTACCTATCTTTTGTTTGTTCCACTCTGTAAACATATTTTTTTTTTAAATTCGCTACCTCAATCGCTTTCGAGGAAATTACAAACTTCTGAAGTACTAAAACAGCAACAACGGCAAACAGTCACTATTTCGATATTATCTTTACTTATATTTTTATAGAGTTCCAGCCCTGGATTCCTTTAATTACTTTTTAATAATAATACTAAAAAAATTAGTTTTTGGACATTTTCTAGGAATAGGCTACACACGAGTATATTTCCAACTGCTCATCGTTAAGTTGGACAATTAGAATAAAACTTAGGGAGATGCCAAAGTCTGGTGACATACTTCTTTAGGGCTATTTATGACTGATGCTTTGAAGATATTCCAACCCCTTTTTAACTCTCAACTAGGTTTTAATTAATAAAATATTTTTAATAAATGTCTAATCCCAGCAGGAAATAATGGCTAAAATATAATTTTGGATTAAGCATATTATATAATTCGGCTTTATTATTATTATTACTTTTTAGAGAATGTATTTAAAAAATAACTTCGACCTTCTGAATCTGATTTGATTTATCGCCACACGTTCCAAAATTCATCAATGTTTGAAAGTCTTATCATGACCTATTACTCCTTCAGCTCCCCGATGTACAATTTTCTTTCGCTATTACTGATAGATGCCCTTTTATTAGATATATTGATTGATCTGGTTCGCATGAATCATATATTACGTTGAGCTTGAGCCTATAGGGATTGGGTCATTCCACAGAAATCTGTGGATATATTGGCACGCAAAAAGCATGCGATATATAATCATAAAATAATCTACATGAATAAAAACTCCATTTGATTTTTCAAAATTTTAAGTGAGATGCAGGTAGGTTATAAAGTTAATTATACAAAGTAGTTTTGTGTGTTATTATTGAAAACGACAACAATGACTGCAAAATGCATTTTTTCATTTTGAGTTCTAATTATACAGGATTGAATACAGATTCACTTAAAACTGCACTTTCTCGAGAAATAACGAATATATAAAAAATTGGTAATTTATTTGACCAGGTAAAAAGCAATTTTTCAAATTTAAAATAAAATGGACGTCATCACCAATATAGGCGTCCCGATGTCAAGAAGAAATATTGCAAGAACTTTAAAAATCTCAAATTTCAAAACTACCTCAGTTTCTCAGACATTTCTGTTATTTGGACTAACATACACGTTGTTTCACTTAAACTGTACGGAGATATCAAAAATTGATAAAAAATATTAATGTAATTAAATAAAATGAAATGATTTAAAGCCAAAAAATATCGACGCAGCCATTAATGTAGACGTTCCGATGAGAAAGAAAAACAAAACGAATACATGCAAATGCAATCATTAAGTCCTAAAGTTCAAAATAATGAATACTTTTAAAATATACATGTAAATAATAATAAGTTTTAACTCATTTTTATTTATACTAAAATATGATTTAAGACAAGGAATTCAAAGTAACGAGAAATTGTTAAATAAATGTTTCAAAGCAGGCCGTTATTAATTAATTATTATGGTACTAGAATATCCTCTATATCTCAGATCCCAATAGAGTAATCAATCAATTTGGTGCAGTTTAAAAAAAATTAAAGTTTTAAAAATAGAAATAATTTTGAAATTCAGGACTTATAAATTGTCTGCAATTGTTTTACTTTTTCTTGTCATGCCCGACGCATGAAGACGTGGATTTGATTTAGATAAATAAATTTTGTTTGTATATGATGTTTTTGTATTACTTAACTTAAGTTTTTTCTTAAGACGTATGCATAATATATACATATACAGAACACATTTTTACTCGTAAGAAGAAAGAATTGTAACCGTAAAAAATCACCCTCCGAGTTTTATTCACATCTTCTCGTTCCGTAGTCCCTAGATGTCCCCAGATACCGAAAAAAGGTTTGCACAATTTCGTCTGTCTGTCTGTCGGTCTGTTCGCCGCAGAGCTAAAAAACTACTCATTCCATTGACTCTGGGGATGAAATAATCATTTTGATAAAATTTAAAATATGGTAGAATAAAATGGCGGCCTAATAAAATGTTAGATAATTACTAAAAAACTAAATAACCAACTTAATTTTGCACCAAATATTAGGTATTGCGTAAAAATGAAATCGTAAAATGTTGGTACGAATCCAAGGTGGCAAAAGAATATAACGGCTTAATAAATTATTTAAAAAATCTACCTGAAAAAACTACTAGATTAATTCTAAATTTTGTGCAAGAATTAAGTGTGAGATAGAGATAAACTGGTAAAATTGTGTTACGAATTAAAGATGGCGGAACAATTGAAATGTTTAAAAAATCAAGATAAAAACTCGTTATACAACTTACTTTAAATTTTGCACAAAAACTAGATGTGACGGAGAGATACACTCATAAAACTTTGGTACCAATTTAACACGACGGAATAAAATGCCGGTATGGTGATATTTTTAAAAAATCAGGTAAAAACTTACTTATTCAATTTAGTTCAAATTATGCCCAAAAATCAATTGTGGCTTAGCTAGAAACTGGTAAAATATTTGTACAAATCCAATATGGTGATCCAAATGGCGCCCAAGAAAAATATTTGAAGAAAAGACAGTATATATGTGTTACTAAACGACTATGGGCTTACACTTTACATTTTAGTTATAAAAGAAAAGATTCATTACCAGGGATGTTCCTGGTAAAGAAAATTTATAGATTTTTTATTTGTATATACTTTTACTCCGCTCTTAATTTTATTAATAACTAGAAAATAAGGAGAAAGAAAAAATGGGAAAAGAGGAATAGAGAATAATAAGATCAAGCAGAAGAAGAAGATGAGAAAGAGAAAGAGCCTACGATAAAAATAAAATTAATAAGCAAGTTATTAAAATATATTTTACAGTGAAACGAGTAGAGTTAGTGTTTATCAGAAAAGGCATTGCATTTTCGGTTTTAGAAATATTATATGTAAAAGACATTTTATAGATTTCATTACGGTGTCGCCGAATTGTAATTACATGATTGCATTTTAAATATCTAGTATCGCCGACAGAGGTTTTTTATATTTAATATTTAAAGAAAAACCTTGTGTTGGGTAAAAGCCATCTCTTAAGCATACTTAGAAACCCAGCATATTTTCCATAAAATAAGGGTAAACAGCAATTTTGAACTTTCTGAATTTGCCTTACGTGCCGAAATCACAATAGCTGAACTTAGATAAAATAAGTGCATCGCACAATATTTAAAACACTTAGGCAGATCTTTCAGTAAGTTCGTGAGTGAGTTGTACGGCACCAATTTGCATGATTTTTTTTTGAAATAATCGTCTGGTTACCAAAACCTTCCAACACTATTTTTTGTATTGTTTTATTGCATATTTTATCTATAAAACTAATATGTTTTTCTTCAATAACATTTCTGGACGATTTGGTGAATGCGTACCAGTCTTATAATTCCACTGGAAAATCATCGCGCCATCTAACGGAAAAGGCAGAATAAAGTACCCTATTAGTTACGTATAACTTAAAACGTAAATTAGAAACGATTTGTATTCTACATTCTTAAAATCGTGCCCTGCTGGTATTAATGTGTTATTTATCTCAATATTTAGTGAATTTTAATAACCAATTATTACCAAATTTTGATAGTCTCTTTATTTCTAGAGAAATAGGCGTCTTAAGTGAAATATTGTTTATATCTCAAAAACCATTATAACAATCAAAGTGGTAAAAATAACTAAAGTGACTAGAAATAGGCATTTTTTTATTTATTTAAAATTTTTGCTATTGTTTTGTTTTTTCTTGGTCTCCTGATAAGTATACAAGTAATAACATCGATTTTATTTTAATCTCAAATAAACATATTTTAGTCTATCAAATAAACTCATTCTATCAAGATTTGACATTCTCGCCATTTTCACGTGAAAATGGCGTTTGGCGATTTAAGTGAAGGCTACAAGATTTTAAATATTTAGGAAAATTTAGGGTGAATGCGATAATTAAAATTGAAGTTGCATGTACATGTATAGATGCTAATATGGCATATTTGCGAAATTTCTCTCTATCCCAAAATCAGAAGTCATGGAATCATGTCGGAATGTGAAATCTCTCGGTTAACCACGCGAGGATTCGTGCCCAAACTGTAATTGTTTGTTACCTGTTCCTGTCTGAATTTCCACGGAACTCTGTTCACGCAATTATACCGAAACCCGGTAATATCCGTAAATGCACTTAAATGCAGGAGGAGAAAGCACTTCCATAGATTTTGTAAGAGTTTCTCTGGTCGTATTGATAATTTTTGACCTTTTGTTACGCCGATATATGCAGGTGACACAGTGCACAAGAGTAGCTTAATGTGTTCTCTTAAAGTGCTTGATTTTTTAAATAAAATAAATAATTAAAATATTTTTCCCTTTTGCCAAATAGCCAAAGGTTTGATAGGAGATGCTGTTTTCAAAGTCTGGCACTAATTTCAAATACCAACTACGTTTTTTATACATTTTGCTCAAAAATGAAAACATAAGAGTGCTTAACTCTTAGTCATTTCTCATATTTTTAAGGACTATATTATATCATCATTCAGGGTCTTTGATTATATTTACGTGGCTATCTGTAGACTTTATTTTTAAAATAGAAAAAAAATTTTGAGAATATTCAATGAAATAATTACTCGTCGGCAAGAGTGGGGTAAACATAACCTATATTTTTTAAAATGGAACACCCTGTATATTGTACGCTAAAACGAAAGACCTTTTTTTCTTTCATATATATATATATATATATATATATATATATATATATATATATATATATATATATATATATATATATATATATATATATATATATATATATATATATATATATATATATATATATATATATTATATATATATATATATTTATAGTATTTGGATGAGCCATTTTTGAGATATTTTCATTTAAATTATTAATTTTTTGCAAGCATTTTTTATAGTGACAAAGAAAACCATAAAAACAATAAAATATTTGGGCTCATAAATTTGACGTCTTAATATTGTGAAAAGTTGACGTTTCTCATTTTGAACTATTAAAAATAATACATAATATTTGTTGCTTTCTTGCTGATATGGGCTATTCAGAAGAACAAAAACTCGTCCAGTTTTATTATGCGAATAATAATAATGCGAGGATAGTGCAAAGAGAATATCAATTATTATATCCTCAACAATGGGTACCCTCCATAGACACCATTAAACACACAGTAAGGAAGTTTAGCGAGAGAAAAAACTTAATAAGAAAGAAAAGAACTGTAGCGCGAGATGAAAACGAAGATTTAAATATACTACTCTTTTTTCAAGGTAATACTCCTTACTCTTTTTCTATTGGATTAGAACTACCTACGTTTATTATAATTTTAGATGCGGCAGCTGAACTAAATAAACCAGATTATAAAATTTATTCGAACTTAAAATTTTACCAAGTTTCATCCTTTTAAATATATGCCTGTCTAGAATCTTTCCGAGCAAAAGATGAGGGACCGATTGGCGTATGCTTTGGAAATGGGTAGGCTTCTGCAGCAGGATCCAGAGTTTTTCAATAATATTCTGTTCACCGACGAGTCTTCCTTCACTACAGCAGGAATGTTTAATAGGAAGAACAAACATTATTGGTCTAGAGAAAACCCTCACCAAATTCAGGCGATTAAGATTCAGGGGCGTAGGTCTTTGAGTGTTTGGTGTGGGATACATCGAAACAAAATCATTTATTTTATTTTAATATTTTAATATTATACAATATTTTTGAATGGAAATTTAAACGGGGAGCGATATGCCAATCTTCTTCAGAACCAAATTGAAAATCTCTTGGGAGGATCTACCAATTGGTCAATATAACCGCCTTATTTGCCAACAAGACCTAAATCCTCTAGACATTTTTTATGGGGGTTTTTAAAAAACCGGATTTATTATAATAGACCTCCAGATTCAAACGTTCTTAGACAAAGAATAGAAGGTGAAATGTTTAATCTAAATAATTATTATCAGAACTGTATTTCCACTTCTGTTAATAATAAAATGTGGAATAACTTGATTAAATGTATTGAAAGTCAAGGAGGATATGTAGAAAATGTATAAATTTGTAAAACTAAACAATGTTATCATTTTATTGTTTCTATAGTTTTCTTTGTCACTATAAAAAATGTTTGCAAAAAAATAATAATTTAAATTAAAATATCTCAAAACTGGCTCATCCAAATACTATAAATATACACATATATATATTTGAAATCAGAAAAAAAGGTCTTTTGTTTTAGCGTATCATATACAGGGTGCTCCATTTAAAAAAATATAGGTTATGTTTACCCCACTCTTGCCGACAAGTAATTATTTCATTGAATATTCTCAAAATAGAATATGGGAAAAAAACTACAATTTTTGTATAAAACATTTTTTTCTATTTTTAAAAATAAAGGCTACAGATAGCCACGTAAATATAATCAAAGACCCTGAACTGAATAACTTACTAGAATAACATTAATACCAATAATATTAATGATCCTATTAAATATTTAAAAAAACGTATTGTAATATCCACCTATAACCCAAGGCCCATTAACTCTATAGGTTGCCTCGAGCGATCTTGACCTATCCCAACTCGATGTGAGCGATCTACGTCACTTGGCGACCAACTTGCTTTAGCACGGCATTATCCATATCTCTTCAGTGTGCGTTTAATTATATATATATATATATATATATTAATCTTTTTTTGTTCAAAATTAAAACTTTTTTGTTACAATAAAATGCAGCCTTCAAAATATAAGTTATTATAATTTTAGACTTACATTTAGGGCTGTTGGTTCAAATTTGAATCAAGTTTTTTGCTGAGTGCATTTCAAGAAATTCGCATCGTATTTGAAGAAATATGACGTATTTTTAAGGTTCCAAAGAAAACACTCTTGTAAAAAGTTTTAGTATGACAAATAGTTGTATAACTTGAAAGAAAATGTACATTTTGTACAAGGTGTCCAAGTAGGTTGTTCTCGGTTTTGGTGATAATGGTTAGAGATAGAGAAAATTTCAGTGTAAATATTAGTATATAGGATGACCTACTTAAATAGTTTTTCATATATGAAACACCCTATATCTTATAACATTTTTGAATTTTATGTAAAATTCTACGTCTACTTCACATAATGCTCATAGCTTTAAGTTTAATTTTTTTCGAGATATTGACATTTAAAAACTGGGATTTTTAATTTTGAAGAGCTGTCCAAACGGTACCAAGAAATCAACCGAGAACACACTATGTATATTATAAGCATTTTTCATATTTTATTAACTATAGGTATACTATTTGCATTAAACATAATTATTTAAATGTTCAAACATCTTTTTTAATAATAGAAAATAAATCAGCACAAAATTTATGCTTAAACGGTAACAAATTACAAATTCGGTTAATATTTTTTTTCATTTTTTATATGTTTGGCTTGATTTTTTACCTTTTCTTTTCCTTCGCCAGTTCATTTAATTATTTCGTTCTTAAAAATAACCTTTGTCTTAAGAACACACTTGCGGCATCTAGGCTTACGTTGTTATATCTATTTGTAATTATTTTCAGTAGTTTTTTCGGTTATTTTTGTGCCCCTTCTTATTAATTCCTCATTAATATTAATTATTAATTAATTAACACTAAAATGTCTTAAAACTTTCACTTGAAAAAGTAAAAAAGTTCTCTGAAAAACACAACTGACAACTATCGCACCGAAAACGTCAAGCTGAATAAGCAATAAACTGGCCGACTTTTCGGATCGGATAACCCACGTTTATGCACTTGCACCAAAAAATACTAATTTATAAAAACGTTTTTTTCCTTAAACCTGTTAACCTTATTTACATAAAAAATAGACATATATTTTAAACATACATTTGTAGATGTTGCTCAATCAAAAACTTTGAAAATATCAAAAAATATTTTTATTATTTAAAGTTTTGTATCGTAATTGTGAAAAAATCACCTCCAGATCTTCCCATTTTAGGGTCCCTAGACGCCAAAAATATGTTTTCTCAATTCCATCGGTCTGACTCTTGGTTTGCCCACCTGTCCGTCTGTTCGAGGCATACCTAAAAAACTACTCATCCGATTGATTTTAAATTATGGTTAAAAATTCAGGCTCACATGGCGATGAGATCTTTACATTTTGGGAAAAATTTAATATAGCGGAACAAAATGGCCTAGTGAAATGTTAAAAAAAAATATTACTAAAAAACTACTTATCTCAATAATTTATCTCCATTTTGCACAAAAGTCAAGTATTAGGTAGGAATGAACTGATAAAATTTTGGTACGAATGGAAACAAAATGGCGACTTGATAAAATATTTAAAAAATTAGCTTGAAAAAACTACTTCTTAGATTGATTTCAAATGTTGTTCAAGAATTAAGTGTGGTATAGGAATGAACTGATGAACTGAACTGAAAATACGAATTCAAGATGACGGCCAAATAAAATATTTGTAATCATGAAAAACTATCCTAGAATTTTACGGATCTACACGTTTTAATAGCCTCAGATGCCAAAAAGATATTTTCTCAATTCCGTCGGTTTGTCTGTCTGACAGTTCGTGATAGAAAAAAAACTATTTACCCTATGGAGTTCAAATTTTATTTAAAAACTGGAGGTCGTATGGGGATGACCTAGTGACATTTTGATAAAAATCAGAAATGGCGGATAGTGAAATGTTAAAAAAAATTATTAGTAAAAAACTAATTATCCAATTTATTTGAAATGCTTTACAAAGAATTAGAATGAACTGGTAAAATTTGGTACGAATCTAAGAGGGCAAAAGCATGGCGGCGTAAAAAAATATTTAACAAAAAACAACCTGAAACAAAAACTACAATTATTTCAAATTTTGCACAAGATTTAAATATGATAAACAGTAAAAATTGTGGAACAGATTCTAAATGGCGGAATAAAATAGTGGCCAAATAAACTGTTTAAAAGACGTAACGTTATGGTTACAAAATGACGGTTTAATGAAATTTAAAAATAAACAGTGTAAATAAGAATGTTTGAAGAAAAAACAGTATATGTGTTACTAAATGACTACGAGCGTGATTAAATTGGGTAATAAAAAGAAAGACCTATAACGAGGGAAGTTCCGGGTAAAGGAAATGTACGGATTTTTTTAAGAATATTGAATTTTATATGTTTTCCAGGTTTTTTAGGGGCACGAAGTTCAGTTTTATTAATAATTTTAATTTTTAACAATTTGTATTGTTGATTTTTTTATACATATGTACAAAAAAATTTTGAAACATTTAGCAATCATATTTATATTGTATTAACATGTTATGTTGACTGTTATACGAGGAGAAAAACTATGCACCGAACCGGCCACTTTAAAATGTCTCCTGCCTGGCTATAACTGCCTCGAAAATAACATATTTCGTATTTCGTAATTATGTGGCTAAATATTAGAATTCTAACCTGCCGTCTTACCGATACTTTTTTCCATAAACTGTTTTTTCTGCACACATGACAGCAATAGAGAAATTAATAAAATAAATGTAAAAACATATTTAAATAATGCTTTTATTTATAAACTATTGAACTGAAAAGTTAAAAATAATTAAACTTACATAAACAGAGAACTTTAAAAAATTTAAATATTTTCTTAAAAGCTTGAAGCTTTATTTTAAGTGTGATGACGTCTCACGGTTAAAACTTTTGAAAAAATATTCAAATTTTAAAAATGTTTGTGTTTATGTAAGTTTAATTATTTTTTACTTTTCAGTTCAATACTTTGTAAATTAAATCTTTTTTTTAAATATTTTTTTACGTTTATTTCATTTTGTACTTTTTATCCTGAATAAGACTTTTACGATTGGACACCATCGTGTTATATTGTCATAGGGTTTATGTATGTTTATCAAATCTCGGTCAATTCCAATAACGGGAACAGTTTTGGTCAATTTAGCATTATTTTTTAAGCACTCTGTATGAGACATTCACGATTAGACCCCATAATATTGTATTATCATCAAGTTTATGTACGTATAACAAATCTTAGTCAATTCCGATAACGGGAACTGTTTTGTAAATTTTAGCATTATTTTCTACGCGCCCTGACGAAGACATTTCGATTGGGAATCATAATATTGTATTGTCATTGGGTTTATGTATATATACCCAATCTCAGTTAATTGCTATAACGCGAACCATTTTTACGTTTATTTTTTTTTTGTAGTTTTTAGCATTCTTTTTTACGCACCCTGTATAGGACATTCACCATTGGTTCCATAATATTATATTGACATCGGGTTTATGCATGTATACAAACATACAAAACTATTTAACTAACTAACATAGGTACAAGTCAAGTTAAATAAAAGCTTTTAAAAATACCAATAACTGGACAATACATATCAAAAACTATCCGTACTTATCAGTAACTATTGGTACATATTATCGATATATCGATAGTTATCGATATATTGATACCTATCGACATATCGATAAGTAAAAAAATAATATCGCCCATCTCTAGTCGTGAGTCGGAAAAAGTTCCTTAAATGTAATATGGTCACTTCATAGGCATTAATTTCAATTTATCATGTTTCGAGTTCGAATTCAATATCTCTATAAGAACCCTAAATACAGAGCATGCTACCACGCTGTTCTTTTTTACACTGTATAAAACTAATATAGATCAAACGTTCCAACGTTCATATTAACATATTTTCTATTGTTGGACAAATTCAAAACATCGAAACGAAACAACATATGGTTGGACACAATAAATGAATTATACGGTATGTAAGAAACGAGTAGTGCATGGAAATAACTGCAGTGTCATCCGCATAAATAGCATAAATTTTAAGGTCCATCGGTTCCTACGCTGCATGGAGAGGCATATTATTGTATACACTCTTTATGCCCGAAATGTACTCGAGCGTTTCCGGTATTTGTTTTTATCTCGGTTTCATATAAAACGCTGCCACACGATACGTTTCCGACAAATCGGCATGCGAGGCGGACATTAGCATTTGATTTTTATGAAACAATTCCAATTTTACTGTTAGATTTATTTATGGTAATGGACTCAAGGCCGTAGATATTGGTCGATGGCTATATGTCACAGATGGTTAAGTCAAACATAAACAGTCATTACTACAGGGTCCGCTACATAAAATTCCCAGACCTCTATTTTACTTATTTTTTCTTCTCTCGTATAAGGGAAGTATTGTCACCGTGAAAAAATACCCTCACAGGTTTTTACAGGTCTTCACGTTTTAAGGTGTCAAAATACATGTTTTCTTAATTCCATCGGTCTGTCTATGAGTCTGTCAGTACGCCGCGGTATAGCTCAAAATCTACGGATCCGATTGACTTCTAATTTTGGACAAAAATCAAGGGTCATAAGAGGATGAAATGGTTACATTTTGGTAAAAAATATGGCGGAAAAATTGCATAGCCAATTGACCTGAAATTTTGCACAAAAATCGAGTACGTATTGTAAAAATTAACTAGTAAAATTTTGGTATGAATCCAAGATGGCGAAGCACAATCGCGACCTAGTGAAATGATAAAAAATTATTACTATAAAGCTACGTAACCGATTTAGCTCAAATTTTATAAAAATCAAGTATTACGTAGAAATCGACTGGTAAAATTTTGGTGCTAATCTAAGATCAGAAAAAAAATCAGCCTGAAAAAAACTACTCATTAGATCGATCTCAAAATGTTGTCAAGAATTAATTGTGGTATAGGGATAAACTGTTAAAATTGTGGTATGAATTCAAGATGGGAATGTAATCGTGAAAAATCCCCAACCAAGGTTTTACATAGAGTGTTTCTAGATGCACCAACGAATTTCTCGAAAAGCAGACGTAAATTGACCGCCTAGGTCTTGCAACCTCACACCATTGGATTATTCCTTGTAGGGAAGCAAATAGTTTAAGCTAGCAATACTAGCACCACTGAACAGATTCAGGGTAATATTATATAAGCAATTGGACAAATTGGACAGATGCGAAAATGTTATCGAACATTTTGGGAAAAGTATGTCAGCATGCCCAAGAAGCAGAGGGGGTCACTTGCTGGATACCACTTTTTATTATTAAGTGTGACAGTCAAGTTTAGATAACCTTTATAATAATTTATATAATATGAACTGTGTTATCTGAGTATTGTGAAAATCATTCTGAGGAAGTTTTCACGTGGATGCCGATGTTTCATATGGTATGCGTAATTCGCATGAGATACAATAAAGAAAATCAATTTTAATTACTAGGCCTCTGCCTCAAGATCTATTTCCATTAGATCTTTCTCATATTGCTTAACGACTGCAATAGTGTCCTTCTGTTAATTCACCACTTCTTGCACAAAGAAAACTATTGGGTCTATTTCTCTATCGATGTTTATTTTCTTTATCTATAGCTTCAGTGTGTAAACATGATTTCCCATGGAATATTTCACTTAATTAAGCTTTTCTTTTGCAATAAAAAGTATAATAATTACAATTTAAATACTATGTATAAAGTTATTACCAAATAACTATACACATACATAAACTTAGGCGGAAGCCAATTTGAGTGTAGTAGAATTTGCTACGGCTACGACGGGCGATGCGTTCCGGGTAAAAACAAATTTACCAAATTTTCACATTTAGAATAAAATAAATTGATTTATGCTTAACTTTTTTTAAACTTTTCAATGAAAATGATGAGATTTATTGCATTTTTTAAAAAATGCGAAGTTTTAATAAAAATAATTGTATTTTCATCTATATATTTATACGCTACAAAAGTTGCTTGTCAATTTTTCATAATTGGACATACTTCTACCAGTTTAGTGTGGTGGAGTAAAAAAATTAGACAAAAAAACAGATATTGCAAAAACGATTGATTCTACGAGAAAAAATCTAATAATATTTTTTGTACATAATCTTATAAGCTAGAATTTTGCTCTTAACTACTTTCTTTGAAAAAAAAAATACAGCTTGATCGGAATTTTTCCGAAGTGAAAAACTTGATTTTATTGGTGCCGGTACTTCCGGCACCAAAAAAAGCCTACATAAAAGAAAAATTAGGAAAAATACATTTAATTTAAGATCAACAGATTCACATAATGAACAATCTGTTTTTGTATTTTTGATCTGTTTTTATAATTTAATTATATACGTACATATACATGTTTTTTTAACGGTTTTTATAGTTATTATGAAGCAATATGAACTATTTTACGTACTTACATTCTTTATAAATAAAAATATCTATATTCAGAATTGAAGTTCTTACCTGAAAAGAAAAAAAAAGTTAAATCACATATCGTCGTTATATTAATTTATAGAATAAATCTCAAGTAACATTTTTAACAAAATGGTAGTTGTAGCGAAATCCATAAGTTGTTTATAAAACGTTCAATAAAATGTTCAACCTATACAAGAGTGAAATTTATCTTTGTGCAATATATTTTTGAAATAATTTTTATTATACAGGGTGGCAGGTATATGATTTTTTATTTTCTACATCTAAGTAATTCAAATGGACTGGCTTTTAGGAAAAAGTGTTAGATTTTTGATTAAATTAGCAACTAATAAAATTGAAACACGTTTTGGGTTAAACTTCTTGTATTTGTTAGATGTGACACTGCCCTTATCCAGGAACTCTGAAAATCTACTTTGAGCAGAGTCATGGGCCTCTCTTGGTAAGTTAATGGAGTATCTTTTTACTTTCAGAATTCTGCTCTCGAAACGTAATGGCTATGCACGCTTCACTGCCGGAAAAGGAGAGCAATTATTATTTTAGGTCGCAGCATTTAGGGGTATCAAAACCAAAGACCTTCTATTAGAGAAGGCTGAAAAATTATGTTTTCTTCAACATCATTCAAAAATAAGTCGACATCTTTCTTTTGCTTGCAGAATTCTCCCAATATACTATCAAAGACCGAAGATTGTTAACCTGGCACCGAAATAAGTACTAAACTGCAAAATTCGATGATAGCCACTTGTTAAACGTCATAATTTAAATTTGTTTACACTTTTACTTGTTGACATTATTAAAATACTAGAAAGATATTGTCCGAATTGTCCGAGGAGGGGCACTAATTTCAACACTGAATATTGAACAATTAAAACAAAGGATTGATAACACAACACAATGAGTCCCAGTCAGCCACTTTATTTTTTACCTTACAAGTCAAAAATCTTAATAAGAATAATAGTAATAATAATAGTGGTTCTTTTTGACTTCGACAAAGGTAAAAAAGTTAATAAAACGACATAACAGGGTTTTTTTGACCTAAGAAAGTCTTGTTAAGAATAAAACAAACCTATAAAACTGTTTTTTTCATAAGTCGACATGTAGGAAAAAATTAAGTAATTCTAAATCTTATATATGCCCAAATATGTACTTAACTTTGAAGGCGCATTCTAGTATAAATTTTGCAATTTTGACTTAGAGAATTTACCTTTACGTTTTTTTACCTAAATCTAACCCTAAGATATTGACCTGGACTTTAATTTGGACTTGACTTTAAAGTCGATTTTTAAGAAAATATTTAGTAATTTTGACCTGTGTCATTGATTAAACATTTGTGCATTTCAAGAAATCTAAATAGGTATGATTTACGACTTTTTGCCCTTAATTACATATTTATAGGTATTTATTTCTATTTCAACTCAACTTAGTAAATCCGATCTCTTTAATAATATATTGGACTTAAATTGTTTGTTGGGTAAGTGCTCATCAGTACGCTTAACAAATGGGCAAGTCGACAGAACTGGCTCTTAATAAACATGTTAAGAACATAAATCACTCCTTGAAAAACAGTTGCTGCGCAGGGGTCATTTAATAATGCTCTTTCTGGATCATACTATTATGTAATTTCTCAAAGTTATATGTAACTGGATACTGGAAATGCTTCAAAACACCACAATGACAACTCATGTTCTACATGGGGAAACCGTTAGGTTTAAGGCCGCCGAAGAGTGTATAAAGGAAGGAGTGCTGTCGCTCGTGTTGTGGGCTGTGGGACGTTGACCTGCAGGCATATGCTGATGATCTAGTAAACATAGTAAAAGAAAGGGCTGAACAGTAAATCTCAGCAACCCTTCATGAAGTACTAAATCTAACATAATGTGGGAAAAAAATCAACCCTAATAAAATAGTAATAGATCCTCACTAAGAAAAGAAATCTGGACAGATTATACTCCCTCCTTATAAGGAGTAGACATACCATTTTCACCAGAAGCCAAGAATTTAGGAGTTGACCTGGATAAGACACTGAACTGGACTGCCCATCTGAATAACATATAAATATAAACAGAATTAAGCTTTAATCGACAATATTGGCCATTGTGATTTAAGACATCATATGCACAGAAATGGACATGAAGAACAAATCGAGTTTCGCCTATGTATGGAAGATGACGAAAATGCCAAAGATGTGCTGTGCGCATGCCCGGCGGCTGATAGAGGTTCTCCATATTCGAATATACTGCCACCAGAGAACTTAAAAGATACTTCCCAAATACAATAATAAGATACACTGAGGGGTTGCTTTAGGAAGAGTAACTATATGTGAACCACAATAGACCGAAAAGTGAAAGGTCGATATAATCAACTTACATTTAACCTAAACCTATATGTGTTGGACTTTTTGGACTACTTTTCCACAAAAAGGGAGACTCAATCGGATACTTTTCTAGGTGTAGCGGATAAATAATCAATTTTATAATACCCAAAAATAATACAAACATATATGGGTTGCTTCACTATAAACATACTTTACAAAAATAATATTTTCTAACCAATAAAATTCGATCTGTAGGCAAAATTACTACGCATATTTTAAGTTTATATACTAAGTAATACTTTTCACGGGCTTATTTGTGACGTATGTTGTGTCACACATTATTTTCGATTCATTAACCTGCTTTCCTTTCATTTCATTTATGAAAAAAACTCTACAAAATATAATATGTTAAGTACACATTAACACGATTACTAATTTGTAAAGAATGTTTTGTACTTAATAATCCTTATATAGATATAAATATCTCCAAAAGTTAATTAGCCAAAAACATAGTTTAATACGGGGTGTTAATCAAACGACTTCGCACACTGCCAGAGAACATTGATCTCACGAAAAGAACAAAATATATTGTATTAATAATAGTCCGCAGTCATTGGTTTTAGAGGGTGTTAAATTTTTTTTTAATAATATATGGGTAATAGTTGGACATAACGATGCTTATTCACATCCAGTTATTTTTTTTTTTTAATTTTAAACAGTGGTGGAGATACCGTAACGACATTTATTAGACCATTAAAATATTCAACGCCCATTTACTATTTTTAATACCTTACTGCCGTTACAAATCTTCGTTGACTTTGTGATGAAACATTATTCTCTAGACTTATTGCAAACAAGAAATATTTTGAAAACAATGACAATCGGGTTTATATGTATAGATTAAATATGCGAATACTAAAGATATTAATCTGTATTGAAATGTATTGAATTTCTTTTTGTGTACCGCACATTACATTTAGGCTCGAGTTGCTTAATCATCGCATGGTCGAAACGCCTCATCCGACCGGGTGCAACTGGGGTGCGACCCACCCCAATGTCTCGTGCTACCAAGTCGCTATTGTTACCAAAATTAAGGGTCGAATACAAAGTGTCGTTGTGTCACGATTTATGACAAACCAGTGAATTTGAATTGCTAGAGAATCTCAATTAATAAAAGGTAACATTTGTATTCTTAATCTCTTCTTTTACTTAATAAGCATCAGTGAACTAAATAACTTAAATTAAAGCAGTAATTATTCAAAATTACTTAATGACTAAAGAATTAAACAATAAGCGCTATAGTTTCTGGGATAGTTTGCCATTGCAAGTAGTTTGTTAATCTTGCGTTTAAGAGTAACTCTGTTAATTTAAGTGAATTTTTTTAGAAATTATATTAAAAGCTATATATTTTTAATAACATTACTTCTTAATTAAATTTAATAAAAATCTTGTTCTTTAGTTTGCAAAATATTGTACTATATTTGCAGTCAGTCAAAAAAGTCCCTATACTCTTACTATTTATTTAATTATTTTAAAAATTGAATTTTTTACTTACCGCTAACGCTAAATAGGTAAAATTAAATATCAACAATATAATTAATTATGAATAAAAATTAAAACAACATTTTGAAACGTTTATTTGCGTATTAAAAAAAAACCATTATTACTTACTGAAAATTATGCCAAAAAAGTCCTCATACGCTAATATTTATGCCTAACATCTCTTATTTTTCGAATTCTAAAATTTTGTGGATTTTCCATTTGCTTTTATAATACTGTTTAATCTTCTTGGCATACTTAAAATTAATATCCTAACAACGTCTGCCGAAATATTCTCCCACTCTTCCCAAATTGTATTTTTTAGTTGAGTTTACGAATTGCCTTGAACCACTGTGTCGGGCTTGAGTTCCATTTCCGTCGCGCGACATTTTTTTTCAGTGTATTTTTCAAGCAAAATCTTTAATTCTGTAGATATCGTGTTTTAAATATCGGGCTGTGTTTTTGGTTAGTCCTGGTTAGGCATGTTTTTTGGGTCGATATAAAAAGTGTAACTAGAATAAAACAATACGCCCCATTGTTACATAAATCAAAAATTCAGAAGTACCTCCTCTGTTACCGGAGTCACGGTCTAAATTTTGTGTCTTGGAGGCACATCCACCAAAACTTATTTAAATCCTATCCTATGTTGGCAAACATTTTAGTGTATGGAGACTTATTTTCGATAAATAAAATTGTTCTTTTTTTAAAACCCCTAAACAATTTTCAAAAATGTTGTTTTGATTTTTATTCACACCTAATTATATTGTTAATAATTAAATTTACATATTTAGTTAGCGACAAGTAAAAAATTCAAACAATTTGAAATAAATTAAATAAATGGTAAGAGTATAGGGACTTTTTTGACTGACTGGAAATGTAGTGCAATATTTTGCAAACTAGACTTTGAGATTCTTTAAAATTCTGTTAAAAAGTAATGTGATTACAAAGTATATCACTTTTAATTTAATTTCCAAGTAGAAAATTCACTTAAATTACCACAGTTACCCTTAAACGCAACGCTAATAAACTATTTTGTTTTATCACGGCAAACTATCGTAGAAACTATAACGCTTACTGTTTAATTCGTTACTAATTAGGTAAATTTGAATAATTACTGTTTTTATTTAATTTATTTGAATAAAATGTTACCTTCTATCCATTGAAATAATCAAATAAAATATATTCGAGATTGTACTTCCATGAGTATAACAATTCAACTCACAGAAACAGACATATAGGTATTTATTTGTATTATTCTCCATCTTTAACTAGAACCACTTCTACACCGTATATTTGATCCTGCTAAGTTGTAATTTATACTCGTTGCATTCTTCTGAATATAAGTATCCTTCATTCAACCCAACAATTACTAAAGGTGGAACTAGCATTTCAACTGACCATCAGACATGCAAGCACATGGTTAGTATTATAATATTTGAATAGGATAGCAATTACACTTGTCAATAAACTTTAAGTTAAGCATAACACCGGCAGATATTATAGCTGTGTGTCAAAGTTACATTTCAAGATTTATAGATAGAATCAATTGGTATTTTCAATTTGATTAAAGAAGAAGATAAACGTCTTATCAGACGTGTGTATACACGTTGTCTGTGGCATCCACAAAAGGACAAATGGGCCAAATAACTATTTTTTGAATAAAAATGCAAAAAGACTTACTTTATTTTGTATTTTAGAAGACATTTTTAAAAAGAAAAGAAGTTTTATATTTAGTTAATAGTCAAAATCCAAACAGACACACGAGTTCCTGCTGACGCATATTATATTTATAACTGTTTGGCTTTTAAGGGGGATTAAAATTCTTTAAAAAATTGGTTCTTTTCTACAATATATCTAGCTTATTTTGTTGAAACTCGGCATATTATCTGAACATATAAAAGTCTACTTTTAGGCCTACATAGCTTTTGTTAATTTTCGCCAGTAGCAATCCTGCAGATATTTCTCACAATATTTATTTAAAAAAAATATGACACACCATTCCTGTGTTCGGTCTATTCGTATAAACTTTTGAAACCTGAAAATATGTAAAACAGAAGTTTTAAACTAATTTATTTTTTAACATACAAAAAAGGCGTAAATACAAAACTTGTAGATTTTGTATTTAATGATATGTCAAAATATTATTCTTTAATATATTCTAAATTCCAGTATTTAATTTCAATTTGGGGATCTGCTTGTTCGTCACATATTAAACCTTTAAAACAATTGCAAAATAAAACTCTAAAATGTATTTATAAACTACCATATTTGGAACCTTCTATAACCTATATAAACCTAACGGATTTTTAAACTAAAAAAAATTTTAAAACTAAAAAATAATGGAAAAAAATCATATATTATATTTAAAAAATCTAATAATTTACATAATCACGATACAAGACATTGCTTACATTACAATAAAAAAAAAGTAACTTTGGGAAAAAATCAATTCTGCACGATGGTTTAAAAATATATAATAACTTACCAGAGACTATAAGACATACAATAAAATTATCAATATTTAAAAAACAATTAGAAATGCATTTTTTACAAAAATAAAAATGAATAGATTTCTAAAAAATGTTTATCAACTTAGTTTTTATATTATATTGAATTATAACATAGGAGTTTTTTCATTTATTACAACTTTGTTATTATTATTTTCTATTCTTATATGTTACATTCCATGTAATAAACTTGTAAAGTTGGTTTCGAATAAAACAGTTTAAAGTAAATATATGTTATCGGCTCCCACATCATCCGATTCCATATGGGGTAGAATTTTATGAACATTAATTGAATTCTTTTCCACCACACACAGTTTTACAATTTTGTTCAACTGAACATCTCGTGCTAGACTCTAGTCAGAAGCAACTCTGTCTAGTGACGTGTGTTGTTCAATGGAATTTAAAATTCTTGATAATCGACTTTAACTTTTTTTTTTAAATAGCCACTTCGTTTTATTTTTCTCCAGCTAGAAATATTGGTCGACATTTTTTCAGATAACCTGACTAATTAGTTCAAAGATAAAAAGTGGAATATTTTGTTAATCATATAAGGTTACCTAAATAATAATTTTGCTTCTAAAAGTAAAATTTTAATTATTTTTGTAATATTTTCTTAAGAATTTAGATTTAATTATTTCAATAAATATAAAAAATACAATTAAAATAATTGTTGCAAAGAATAAATTATTTTATAAATATGTCCTCATCACTGCTGTACAAGGTGTTCCAGCGAGGACTGAACAGGGACCTATTTTCGACCTTCCTTGTATTTTGGAAAAATTCAAAATAGCCAATCGATGTATTTTTTCTTGTAGAATCCAAAAATGTCATCGAAAAAATATTTGAACCAGAAACAAAAGAGTTACGCTATGCATCAGGTGTTTTTTAAATTGAATGTATCGTTTTTTATACGATTTTTGGAAAGAGTGATTTTTTTTATGTCCGTTCTGATTAAAAGATTTGATTTTGCGATAGCTGTTTATATTACATTTTAATGTTTTACAAACTAAAATTTTAGCTTCACCTGTTTAAAATATACGATAGGTTGGTATAGGTGATCAAGGTAAAATGACGTTTGAATGCTTTGTCAATAAAAATTGACATTATTTTAATTATTGTCGAAGTCTTCACCTAAAAAATATATATTTGGCTCTGATCGAAATGAAATACTCTTTGGACGAGAGACTACAGATTGTTATGCTATTTTACAAGTGCCAAGAAAATGCAAAAGAAGCAAGAAGAAGATTTATTGCAAATTTTCATAGAAATATATCCATCAATACAATTCTAAGGATAAAAAACCTATTTGAGGAAAATAAAACTTGTTATGATGATGATAGAAAAAGAAATTCAATAAAAAATAATTATTAAATAATAAAATAAAACTACTAATAACATAAGTTTTCAATGTGACCGCCGTTTTTCTCGAAACAACATCGATAACCCCTTTGTAGCCTTTCTAAACTTGCTGTTACAATATGATTTTCCTGGTTAAGGCGGTTTATTTCATCGACAATTTTTTCCATGATCTCTTGAATATTTTCGTTTCGTTGTCTGTATACGACGTTCCTCAAATGGCCCCAAAGAAATGTATCCAAAACTGAGAGGTCGGGGCTATTGGGCGGCCAAGCATATGTTCCATTTCGCTCTATCCATTCGTTATGGCGTAGATTTAAAAATTGAACCACATCATGCACGGCATGAGGAGGCACCCCATCATGTTGCCAAATTAAATTCTGATATTCTGCAAATGGTAAGTCTTCCAAAAAATTTTCAATTTCGTTTTCTAAAAACTCATAATATCTGTGCCCATTTAAAGTCCCGTTAAAAAATATTGGTCCCAAAATTTTATTGTTTTTTATCCCACACCAAACATGAAAGAAAAACGGCGGTCACATTGAAAACTTATGTTATTAGTAGTTTTATTTTATTATTTAATAATTATTTTTTATTGAATTTCTTTTTCTATCATGTAAAGTTTTATTTTCCTCAAATAGGTTTTTTATCCTTAGAATTGTATTGATGGATATATTTCTATGAAAATTTGCAATAAATCTTCTTCTTGCTTCTCTTGCATTTTCTTGGCACTTGTAAAATAGCATAACAATCTGTAGTCTCTCATCCAAAGAGTATTTCATTTCGATCAGACTCAAATATATATTTTTTAGGTGAAGACTTCGACAATAATTAAAATAATGTCAATTTTTATTGACAAAGCATTCAAACGTCATTTTACCTTGATCACCTATACCAACCTATCGTATATTTTAAACAGGTGAAGCTAAAATTTTAGTTTGTAAAACATTAAAATGTAATATAAACAGCTATCGCAAAATCAAATCTTTTAATCAGAACGGACATAAAAAAAATCACTCTTTCCAAAAATCGTATAAAAAACGATACATTCCATTTAAAAAACACCTGATGCATAGCGTAACTCTTTTGTTTCTGGTTCAAATATTTTTTCGATGACATTTTTGGATTCTACAAGAAAAAATACATCGATTGATTTTGAATTTTTCCAAAATACAAGGAAGGTCGAAAATAGGTCCCTGTTCAGTCCTCGCTGGAACACCCTGTACAAACTACAAATATTTTTTTTTTATAAAACCAAAATGCAAGTTTCTATAATCCTTTTATAACTGTTTTTACAAACTACTAAAAATCTAATATAAATCGCATTTTGTTTACCCAAAAATAGTGGTGTAAAAATGGTTATATAAACAGTCATAACTAAACTGTTTACTCTTTCTATAAAGAAGTTTTGTTAATTAGTGTTAAAAAAACCTATTTAATAATATTCAAATCCGTAAATACATTTCTGCAATTAATTTGTTTAAGTAGGAACCTGGCATGTACACTACATGTTTAACAAGCAAAACAGTGTATCAGGTTTAATGCCTGGACAGCAGATTTAAGGCTTTCCTATATGAGACAATGTATTAGAGAAAGACGGAAAACTAGAATCTCGCCGCATTCATAATGGGGAATTTCAGTTACATTGAATTCATGGATGCCATACATTACTGGTTTCGATACGTCAGATTCAAAAATCAAAATATCGCACAAAAACTTGCTTCGGAAATGGACCATTATTCTATATCGAGCTTTCCATATAGAAACTCGAATTTCGGACACATTGTATATGGAAATGAAAATATTTTAAGAAAGGGTCCCTCAACATATTTTACAGAGAACAAAGGAAAATACACAATAAAATGAAACCTACTTCTGATAGAATTTTCTTCGGCACTTCAAAACAATACCTAAATTCTACATGACACCCCCTAAAAATACCTTAAGTTCTGAATATTGATCAAATAAGACACTCAGCAGTCCTCGCGGATTCACTTTTGATGGTTTGAAACTCGTTATATATAGACGTACCTACATAAGTGTCAGCGTTCCAACATGATAAATGATAGAGTCGACAAAAAGGTCTTTAAGTAGGTTGAAAAAGCGAATAGTTCAGCATTAATCAAATTGGTGTTTCTGTTTTTAGGGATGTGTCGTGAGCCGGTAATTATGTTACGTTAAATAGCGAACCTTAATAATATGTCTAGTAACATAAGATTACTAAATAATATGACTAAAGACACTGTATTGTAGGAGAACAGGAAAACTAAGAAAACATTTTTCTGGGATTAGAGTGTTCCAAGAAGAAATTACTTTCCGACGTTTCACCTTCGATTGCACGAGACGGCTTCAGGTATATTTATTTCACGAGATGGGAACACTTAATGATGAGCTCGGAGAGATTTAGCCCGTATCTCTATTGAAAGAATTAGACTATTCATACATTTCATAAGATTCTCTAATTGTCCGTCTAAAAAATCCAGAAAACGGCGCAAGAACTTCTGCTTCTTGTACATTTATGATGGATCAAGTATTATAATAGTATTTGAATATAGCAGATTGAACAGGGCTCTGAATTTTGACACCTAGCTAGAGCTATATAACAGGAGTCATAAACACTCGAGTAAAAACTTTGAATACAAGAGTTTTAGGATTTTTCTCGTATTACCTATCTCTTTAGATTATATATATTTATATATATATATATATATATATATATATATGTATATATATATATATATATATATATATATATATATATATATATATATATATATATATATATATATATATATATATATATATATATATATATATATATGTATATATATATATATATATATATATATATATATATATATATATATATATATATATATATATATATATATATATATATATATATATATATATATATATATATATATATATACAATGAGGGCATAAAGTCTGGAAACCTTGAGATATGTCAAAAACTATACAAGTTGGGTAAAGAAGTTTCATATAAAAGTTGTATAGTTCCTTACGATTAATAATTCAAAAATGTCTTGAAATCTACAGGGTGTTTTAAAATCAAGTTACACGCCAAAACTTCAGAATCTCTAATGGAACACCCTGTATATTATTTCATTTTAAGAATCTACATGAAATTCTGATCATATTTTATTAAGCATATCCTATCCCTAAAGTCAACTGTTTTTGAGATAAAAAAATGAGAAAATGGAAATTTGGCTTTAAACAAAATTAACTCATTTCCCTATGCATAGTGAAACCTGATGGATTATTTTAGACAATAAACTGTGTCAATTTTTAACATATTGTTGGAGAGTTACTTTTTTCCTGATAAAAATGCTTTCAGAAAGAGAAAGAATAGAGATTCTTATGATGTTTGGATGGGGAGACCGCCAAAGAAATCTTGACGAAGTATGTGAACTTTTTAATAATACGCATCCCGAGCGAGGACAAGCAATTGCAAAATCCACAGTTAGCAAAATTATCAAAAAATTTCGTGATCATGGTTGTGTAAAAAATCTTCCCAGGACAGGTAGGCCAAAACTAGATGATGATATGAAATTGAATGTTTTACTCAGTTATAATGATCCACATTTACCTACAAGTCAAGTAGCATTAGATTTAAACCTTAGTCAAGTAGCATTAGATTTAAACCTTAGTTGAGCAAAGTCTATTTGAACAGACCTCCTAATATCGATGCGCTGAAAAATCGTATAAGAGATGAAATCCGACAAATCCCACCTACTTTCCTTCGAAATCTACAACAAGAGTTCATCAATCGATTAGGATATTGTCAGGAAGTGAACGGACAACAGTTCCAGCATTTATTACGTTAAAATGCATCATTTAGAATTTTAGACTACAGTTGACTTTAGGGATAGGGTATGCTCAATAAAATATGATCAGAATTTCATGTAGATTCTTAAAATGAAATAATATACAGGGTGTTCCATTAGAGATTCTGAAGTTCGGTAAAAAATATTCTGCACACGGCAAAGTATCATCCCTACAAAATAAGATTAATCCATGAATTAAATGAAGACGACTTTCACCGCCGACTTGAGTTTTGCGAAAGTATGCAAGAGCGATGCAACCTGGATCCATTCTTTTGTAGAAATATTTTATTTTCCGATGAAGCCACCTTTTTTCTTAATGGTACTGTCAACCGACAAAACTGTAGATATTGGTCTACAGAGAATCCCCATTGGGCTCAAGTGGCTTATACGCAATATCCCGAGAAAATCAATGTTTGGGCTGGAATATTTCAAGATAGAATTATAGGTCCCTACTTTTTCGACGTAAATTTAACCGGCGAAATTTATCCTGATTTTTTACAACTTGAGTTGATTCCTGCTTTAGCTCAATTGTATCCAGGTAATGAGCCCGATATGCCTACTGCAGCAATGTGGTTCCAACAAGATGGAGCACCACCTCACTACGCGCTACCTGTTCGGCAGTATCTCAGTGAAATATTTCCTAACAGGTGGATAGGACGTCGTGGTCCCTACGAATGGCCGGCCAGGTCCCCGGACTTAACTCCCCTAGATTATTTTCTGTGGGGATATTTAAAGAGCAAAGTCTATTTGAACAGACCTCCTAATATCGATGCGCTGAAAAATCGTATAAGAGATGAAATCCGACAAATCCCACCTACTTTCCTTCGAAATCTACAACAAGAGTTCATCAATCGATTAGGATATTGTCAGGAAGTGAACGGACAACAGTTCCAGCATTTATTACGTTAAAATGCATCATTTAGAATTTTAGACTACAGTTGACTTTAGGGATAGGGTATGCTCAATAAAATATGATCAGAATTTCATGTAGATTCTTAAAATGAAATAATATACAGGGTGTTCCATTAGAGATTCTGAAGTTTTGGCGTGTAACTTGATTTTAAAACACCCTGTATATTTCAAAACATTTTTGAATCATAAATCGTAAGGAACTATACAACTTTTATATGAAACTTTTTTACCCAACTTTTTGGGTTAGTTTAGCTTTTTAGTTTTTGACATATCTCAAGGTTTCCAGACTTTATGCCCTTATATATATATATATATATATATATATATATATATATATATATATATATATATATATATATATATATATATATATATATATATATATATATATATATATTAAATCATTAGAATGTTGAAGAATCTTCATAACCTATATTTTTTAAATTTGAAACCATATATATTATTATTTCTTTAAATGTGCCTTACTCTTACCGGGTTTGATACCCTTATTTGTAAAGACAACTGATAAAATTGACCTGGTGTCTTTATAATCAGTAAGACTATGGGCAGAAATAATAATATATAGGTCGCCCCATTTAAAAAAATAGAAGTTATGTAAATTTTTCAGCTTTCTAATGATTTTTACAAATCCTACAGTTTTTGTAATTAAAAATATTTTGTATTGTGTATCCTTTAGTGAAATATCAAACTGGATATCATGGCACAATATACATAAAAGCCGGGTATAATTTGTTTATTTCTATTACATCGTCTATGTTCCTTAAGCCAAGTGGAAATGAAAGAACTACACTTCCTATCGGTAACTCCTCATTAGTTTCCTGTGGTGGAGGATTATTATATTTTCTGTTATAGTATATTATTTTTAGTGCAATATTCATTCCCTCTTAAATATTGAATCAGTTGTTCTGTCGCCGATTGTGAAGAATATTGATCATAAATCGCGAAAGCAGTATACCAAGGAGTTAATAACTGATTGCTTTTGTGCCCGATGAGGATTTTAATTTGCATTAAGGTACCTATTTGGATGTGTTGGTTCTCTATATATAGAATGTTCTATAGGATAACATTCTCTTTCCTTTGTACAATAAAACCTAGAAAGAGAACCGTCGCTTCTGATTCAATTTCCATTACGAATCTTATACTGGGGTGTTGCAGATTTATATGGTTAATGAATACGGGGGGATTATCTGGATTACGAGGCCATATGAGAAAAGTGTCATATACATATCTGAACCACGATTTTAGCTTTAATGGAAAAGACCCCAGGACTTTTGCATAAAAACGACAGTTCGATGGACTTTTGTACAATCAAAAACCAGCAAAACATTTACAAATGACCGTCGATAACCTCCCGTCCATTTTGCTAAAAAATATAATAAAGAAAGAAATGGATAGAGTAATTCGTCAAAACCTCAATCAGAAAACTTTCAGCACAGCAGACGTAACAAGGTATGAGACAGTGAAGACCATTAAGCATTTTAAGCCACCTAAGCCAAATCTTTCACTCACGAAAAAAAAACGACGATCAAAAGTTTAAATAACAATACAGGTATTTTCTCTTTCCAGGGGACAAGAGAACTGCTATTGTCATCATAGACAAAACACATTATATATAGAAAATACAACTACTTTTGGACTAAAGCACACAAACAAATAATCCAAATAAACCCAACAAACAAAATCGAAAGACGGATAAGCAAACTGATAACCGAATCAAACCTGCCTACAGAGGAGAAGAAGACGTTAAGGCCAAACAGCTCCAGGATTCCTCAATAACAAACAAATAAATAAGGTTAAAATACCACTTCAATCGATCGTCAGTGCACTTACAAAATCGGTAAATATTCTTAATAGTCTTTTACCAACTCTATATACTTCGTAGGAAAATGTAGAATACAATCTAGTTAGTTCCAAAAGATACCTTAGTCGTTTCGATGTTACTTATTAAATATTCAAATACAATACTATCAAACACCAAAATAATCTCATCGCTCAATCAGATATAATTGAAATACTCCTCACCTCAACATATTTCGATTTTTATAAAAAAAACTTCAGGTGCAGCCATGGGATCACGTGTGGTAGCCAATTGAAGCCATTGGTTCAGATATCTAAATGATACGTTTGCCGTGGTCCAGAAAATTTCCCGGTGTTTTAACGAAACCCAAATATAAAATTCACAATGGAAATTGAATCAAAAGGAAGGAAACACATGGTATCTTACGACATTCTGTAGATAAAAAACCAGCACACATGAATAGGTACCTAAATACAAAGTCTCACCTTCATCCGATGTAAAAGCAATCAGTTCATAAATACTCACAGGAAAATTCATTGGATAATGTTCGCGCTCGTCAAAAGGAATAATTCAAACGGAAGGAGTATATCCAATTCCTCGTTTTTTGATCCATAACGACTAGGCTGCTTGAAGGACATGAACGATGTATGAGAAAGAAACAAATGGTACAATCTACTGTATTTGAACAACAGCATTCCTCTAGACAAGCCGTAAATGTAAAAGAAGCCAAAATCCTTGCGTGCGTCGCTCGGTCTCGGGATTCTATAAACGGAAAATTAGAGAATCTAATAAAAATCTATAAGCATCCTAATAATCTTAAAATAGATATACAGGCCTCAGTTTACATGACACCAGGACTCTGACCGCTAAACCGAGTCACGGTAGAATAAGCGTAAAAACTTGCTTGTAATGTCTTGAAATGAATGTTTTATTTTACGATACCGTTCACATTAAAGTACAAGTTGAATCTATTAGGATACACGAAAAATGCCCCATTAATCAAAACCTCCTTAAATAACAGCAGGTACGCCATATCGATATATGGCTAATAAAGCAAATTAAGGGCCTATCAGAAGTATTAGAGTTTCCTCACGGTAATTAATAATCTACATATTTTCTATTACTTTTATTTATACGCATTTGGGTAGCAATAAAAAATCGAGCTAATAATCTGGTAAAATTGAGAATAAAAAATAGGAAATATTTTTAAATTTTATTTAACCCCAATTATTTTACAAAATCAAGACAATGCCTGGGTGGTCCTCTAGCAAAAATTAAAAGAAATAAAAATTACACAATTTTGAATAATAAAAAGTTAAAGCTTCCGCGATAACTGTTTGCCTTGAAATTTAGTGTATGAATAGTAATTAAATAAAACATAATTAAACACACAGGTACATCCTCCGACCTAGATGAGGAATATATTTTTCTCAATTATTTACGCTTTGCTCATATACCATCAACTCAACATTTTTTCTTTTTTAGTTGAAGTGAATCCAGATTTTGCCGAGAAACTTTAAAAGCATATGCCTGTTGCAATATATTATAATTGGAAGGAGACCACAACAAGTAACATAGACTTTCCAGAAATATTCTAAAGAGGAAAGATTTATAACGCTACTTAAAAACAGTTGAGTCACTTTAACCTATGTCATCATAAGTATAATAAATTATTCAAAATCAGTAACATGGAATTTCTCGAAATATTATTTCAACTATCACTTCTTCACTTCACTTATCTGATTATCTTTTAAGTAATATGACTTATCGGTTATATCACACAGACATTCTTTCTTTTCCCAGAGTGATTATTTTTTCAAAATCCATCATATAGTTTACACAAATCATCACTAACGTGAGAATAATTGCCGACAAATTCCATTTTTATCGAATTCGTACATATGCTTTCGAACATAGTGTACAACCTGCAACACTTTTTTCTGACAAGGGATCATACTCAGTTTTCATCCAAATTCTGACGAATATAAACCGGACGAAAACGCAACCAAATAACCCCCGGCCTAATCCAAATTCATCCGACTATTTCCTATGTTCGTAGTATCTTGCCGCTTTCTGTATTTTGTTGATCAGTATATAAAATCGCCTCAAACTCTCTCAGGTGCAGCAGAAAATGCACAGAAATCTGGTTAAAAACTGAAATATCGCTCGGGAAAACTAACTGAAAATTTCCTTTACGCTATATTAAGGATTTATCTCGCTTTTTTATTATTAACCTGGTCATCTAAATATTTGAATCACGATTTTGGCTTTAATTGAGACAATCCTAAAGATTCCTAAAAGTTTCCATGAAGAAATTGGCTATCACAGGTGATAGAGAATACAACGCCTGCTCCTGAGGTTTCTTCATAAAAAGTTTCTTGAAAAACGAAATGTGTTGATGTAAGACATGTTTCAATCAGATCTAAAAGTGAGTTGTCAAGATTATTATGGTGAAATATATCTGATTTTTTTTAAATAGTCATATCCATACATAGTGATTCAAGATCGAAACTCTTTTGGATGTAATTGGATTGTATTTTAATTTTTTTCTTTAAAATAATTAAAAATAATAAAGTTACTTAGCCGTCTTTCGATTTTTTTTATTGAGTCAGTTGGGTCGCATACTTCATTACGTCAGCTTGGTCTGCTGAAAGTCAGAGAACATATTTGTTTTCTGAAGGCACAACTTGTTTGTTTCGGTTTAATAAATAATTCATGTTGGAAAATTTAAAACATCAAACTACTCTCTGTTGAATGATAACTATAAATCAACGACTCCAACAGACCCACAGACCCGTTTCTGTCCAAGAAACAACTAACATGATAATGGGAAGTGAGGCGTCGTCAATATCAGCTGTGCGGTCAGGTTTCCACTGGAACCTAGGCATATCAAAACTCATCTGATTATTTTCTATATTTCCAGTAGCTAGACGGATTCTGTTTATTATCGATTAAACCGAAACTACTTCAAACTCTCCGAGATCATAAAGACAAGGCACAGAAAAGACACTTCTTAGAAATCCAATATCTAATAAAGCGGTGGGTTGCCATGAATACATAAACAATTTAATATTGCTTCTTAACGACGTAAAATTAATTCGGGGTATTTCAAATTGAAATATCGCTCGGGAAAACCTTAAGCAATGAACTCAAGAGCAACAAATATATTTCTAATGAAATTCTAATTAGAAAATGGATTTATCAGCGGCTCGCGTTTTCTTGGAACATTTAAAAGAACTCCCTTTACGCTAGAATAAGGATTTCTCTCGCAGTTAAATTTGTTATAAAAGGTATTATCTACATATCTGAACTATGATTTTGGCTTTATTTATTTATTTTTAAAAGCTTCCATGAAGATATCACGGCTGCGCCTGAGGTTTGTTCATAAAAAGTTCCAAATTTGTTTGCTTCAATCTGATCTAAGAAGATGCCAAGATTATTATGGTGAAATATGTCTGATTTTATTGAAATAAATAAATCATTAATAAGTACATTCGTATAAATTGATTCAGATTCTATTTTGATTTTTTTCCAAAATATGTACAGTTCATAATATATAAATCTGATTTTTCTGTAAAATTATTGAGATTTTCTAAGTGGGCCATTCTATTACACTGACGGTCGATTGGTACATATTATACAACCTTTTATATTTTAGGAAGTACTTAGAACCGAGGTATCCTGCAGTTCGCAGTAACAAAGTTGTGGATTAGACCAAAACACTGCCTCAAACTCACTCTCCGAAAGAAGGAAAAGAAGGAAGAAAAGGCACAGAAAAACCACTTGTTAGAAATCCAATATTCAATCAAGAAGTTGGTTGCAATGAATACATAAATAATTTAGTCTTGCTTCTTAACGACGTAAAATTAATTTAGTGGTATTTCGTTAACAAAATAACAAATTAAGAATCACAAATACATCTTTAATGAATACTTAATTAAAAAACTAATTTATTATAGCGGCTCGAATTATGCCTTGGAACATTTTAAAAGCCCGACTTGGTCCTAACTCTCTTTACGCTAGATTAAGGATTTCTCTTGCACTTAAAATTGTTATTAAAAGTGTTATCTACATATCAGAATTACACTTTTTAATTTAATGGAAACGACCCTAATTCTTCTGCATGAAAATACTGGCTAACACAGGTGACACCCAGATCCCATGGCCACTTCTTAAAAGTTCCTTTTAAAAACATGGTTCTAAGATCAATGGGTTTAAACACATTTTACATGTAACAAAGACAAAACCAAAGTTGACGAACACCAAATTACATTTTAAAAAATTTTATATATTGCTTAAAACGCAGCTATAGTTTATGTAGGCATGATGAAACATATATAAACTATGGCTGCTTTTTAAGCAATAAATATTTTTTTTTAATTTGGACTTCAACTTTTGTTTTGTCTTTGTGACATGTAAAAAGTTTTTAAGCACATTGATTTAAGAACCATGTATCATTCTGCCTGTCACACGTTATCACACGAGTTGTTTCTTGGGCAGGTAAAGCTCTGTAGGTTTATTGTTGCCATTGGTTTTGCAACAGGAGCACTGATGATGACTAGTTAATTGAAAGCGCTCTCCTATAATTTTGAATCTGGATAATATACACGTTATACAGACAGACCTTTTTGCTTCATTGCTTTTGCATGTGTACACAGCCCTTTAACTTTTCAAATATTATTATGGTGAAATATGTCTGATTTTATTAAAATTAAATCGTAAATAGGACCATTTGCATATAGTAATTTAATATTGGAAATGACTAAGATATCTTCTGGATCTAATAGATTTGTATTTTAATTTTTCTCCAAAATCTGACTTTTTAATGTGTAAATCTGATTTTTCTGTAAAATTATTCGGAATATTTACAGATATTTTAAGTAGGCGATCCTATTGTACTGATAACTGATGATTGGTCGAAGTGGTAGTTTGTAGAACCGAGAGATGCTGGAGCTGCTTGGTCTTAAAGTATTTTTCTCCTCTATTGACAGTATGGATGTGTTTAACAGATTACTTATCCGTCTTTCGATTTTTGTTTGTTGCATCTATTTAGATTAATCTGTTAATATTGTGTAGTAAAAAAGTAGTCGTAATTTCTCCAAGACGGGAATGGCGTTTCCCTTGTCCAGTGAAAGAACCAAAATATAATTTCTAAGCATCAATTTGGTTTTCAAGAAAATTGTTCAACGGAAGACGCACTTTATGAAGTTAGTACAACTATTTATGATTCCATAGATAACAATGAAAACAATGAAACGAACTGGCAACTTTTTTAGATTTAGCCAAAGCATTTGATACCTTATCATTTAAAATTCTCATTGATAAATTAGACCAATATGGCATAAGAGATTTACCTAAAAAAGTGCTTAAAAGTTATTCAAGAAACAGAAAGCAATATGTTAAGATAGAGCATGAAACAGGGGAACTTGGGACAATCACATGAGGTATACTACAGGGAACTACGTTGCGGCCGCTATTATTTACAGTGTATATTAATAAATTGCTTTATATAAATACTGTTGCAAAAATTATATCATACGAAGATAATACTGTTCTAATGTTCTATGGAGAACGACACAGTAAATAATGCAATACAAGAATAACCTTGAATATACAAAAAACCAAATTTATGTGTTTCAGTTTTTACGATTTATACAAACCACCTATCAAAGAATTAAGAATTCATCTATATTATTATATAATTAATGATAAAGCGTCACGGCTCAATAGAAAAAATAGGTAATAATAAATATTTAGGTATTCTGGTAGATACAAATTTAAAATGAGATGATCATATTCAATACATCGATAAAAGAGTACGTAAACCAATTTGGAAATTCTACAAAATTCGAAACGTTTTTCCCACTCATATAATTAAGATGCTCTATACTATTGCCGAATATTCAGATATGTTATATCAATCTGAGGTGGATCTTTCTTTACTAAAATAAAACCACTTAATATAGCTCAAAGATACATTATCAAGGTTGTATTTAAAAAAGAGAAAAGATTTCCCACCGAACAACTTTTTAAGGAATTAAATGTGTTTACCACTTTTCAGCTGTATGTTAAAGCAGTACTACTTTTTGCATATAAATCCTTATCAATTAGACACACTTTTTTTGCTTTTAATACTAGAAACAAAACTGTGGGGAACCTAAATATACTAATTATGAGAAAAACTACGACTCAAAGGTTTCCAACTTATTTTACCCCTAAATTTTATAATACCTTAACCTTAGAAATTATAGAAACCAACAAAAAAACATCACTTTAAAAAAAACTTCCGTATTTATTAAAACCAATTATAACGAATTATTGTAATTATACAGCAAATCATATATAAAGGAAAAATGTCTAAAAAAAACCCAGAAAGTGAGCTTCCGCGATTCCGTCAAATAGATAAGATATTACTAGAATAAGAATTTACCTATTCTATACCACTTTTAAATAATATAGTGACTAGTTAAAATGTTATTATCGTTAGATTTACTTTATTACATCTACATAATCATCTACCACTTAATATAATTTCGATTTTATTTTAATTTATATAGTTAAATATTTGTAACAATATGTACACACACAAACATCTTGTTTAGGTGTACATAATTTCTATTTTCACTAATATGTTTTATGATACAATTAATATTAATAAATAAAAATATTAGTAATGTAATTTCCATGGAATCGGCTCCAACATGCGACGCCTCGAAAGTTCAAATATTCTGAAGTAGGCTGTGTCAGGTAAAACAAAAAGACAAATTACACGTGATCGATCGATATTCGTAAAGTGGGTACGCGGCTTTAAAAATCCAGTATCCAATCAAGCGGTGGCTTGCAAAGAATACATAAATAATTTAATCTTGCTTCTTAACGACGCAAAATTAATTCGACGTTATTTCGTTAACAAATTGAAATATCGCTTGGGAAAACATTAAGCAAAGAAACTAAGAATAACAAATACAGCTTTAATGAAAGCCTAATTGAAAAATGGATTTATTAGCGGCTCGCGGTATGCCCTGGAACATTTTAAAAGCTACTTGGTCCTAACTTCCTTTACGCTAGATTAAGGATTTCTCTCGCATTTAAATTTGTTCCTCTCTCGGTGGCCATAATTTTCTTTGAAGTTAGAAAACACAGTTGGGCTCTTAATAAAAGTCTCTGTGAATTTATGTTTAGAAATTTAGTTGTTTATTTTTCAATGCGGACAGAGAGAAAATTTCTTTTTTGCTTTTTGTTTGGTCGCAAATTTAAAGCTACTTTAGTTACTATGTACACAAGAAACAGAGATTAAGATAACACAAACTATTTTTAGACTGCCACTTTCTGAAAGCTATCTACAATTGTTATCGTTATTAATATTTATAGAAAAAAACAAAACTCTACTTAGAGCTGCTTATAAATGATACATTGACGGATGATCGAGCCAGACAGCATTTGAAAACCCAGGTGTAAATTGTATTACTGAAACACTAGTTTATAATTTATCCAAAGCCATTTATTTATTCTAATATAAAAGTACCTAACAAAGTACATCAATATACAATAATCAAAGTATTACAAGAATATTGTATTTTGAGGAAGATTAAAAATTTACTTTGCAATAAAGCATTACTTTAAATAATTTTGACTTTCGCATATTACTATTATCACGAAATTTATTTTAGTTAATACCTCAGGAAAATTAGGATGCAGTCCATCTTTTTTATTGTAACCCTTTTTTTAATTGTGGAAAGATTTTTTTTTCCAATATCGATAATAATCTACCAAAATATTTTAGAAAGAGCAATTATATAAATCTAAAATATGGACGTGAGAATGTCAGGGTTTCACTCTCATCTCGCATTTTTCTCGGTCTCTCGAGACCAGACGAGACGAGCCGGAACCAAAGTAAGAAACATTAATTGATTAATGAGGCGAGATATGCGAGACCGAGAAATCTAGCATACTTATTAATGTTTGGTTTCTTATTGTAGATAGATTTCTCTTCTTATTTTTTAACATTAATGTTGAAACTTTCCAAAAAGGATTATTGAAGTATTGCTGCACTATTAAATAGAACAGTTTAGATTAATTGAGTAATTAAAAATATCTAACGTTTATAGATATTTTAAATTATAACATTATTTTAACAAATTCAGAAATACTGAATAACATTTTTTTATAGAGCTCATTTTAATAACTTTTGATAAAAAAGACTCAGACTAAAAAAAGATCTTCGCTTTTGGCTACGTCTGAGAATTAGGAAACCCTGAGGAATGGCCCTACCATGGTATCCCCAGAATATTCTCAGTCACTTTTGTGCTTTAAAAAAATCAAAATGGCGGCTTTAAATTTAACCTCATAGAATCCAAAGGGTTAAAAGAGACATTTAAATACTTTTTATGAGTATGTTTTATGTGTATGTATTTAATATAAATTTATTATTATAGACCTTAAAGCTTATTTTATGAGGCATGCAAAAAATCCAATCATAGATGATGTTAAGTAAGAGATCACGTGTTACGTACAACAAATATACATACATAACATACTATTAGTTAGCTGTACTAGGATCAGGCAGAGGAGGAGGCAGCTATATTTGTATGTAAGAGTTGTATAAGTTTGTTTTTATATGAAAGGACTAGGTATCAATAGGTCCGCTGCATATTTCTGAAATTATATTTACAATGCAGAGTTCCTCAGAGAGGTATGAATAAAATATATAATTTTTGAATGGTTCACCCTATATTATTACATTTTGGTTATTTACAGGCTGTAGTCCAAACGGTTTGACCTACAGCCAAATACCTTGCACTTTTGGCAGAAGTAGATTAGAAAATTTATCAGAATATTGCATTGCCTATATTATATCGTACACTAAAGATTGGAGTCTTTTTCTTTTTAATCCATCTACCACATTATCCAAGAAACTGTTTTCTATTTTGATTTCACATTCCATCTTAATTTTGACATTGCGTTTACAGAGACATTAACTGATGGAGTATATGGTCTAATACCAAAAATGTGTATATTTTTAGTAACTTAAAACAGCCAAATAAATTAATTGGGAGGAGACCCAGCTGAAATTAAACAGAAACTATAGTTTCTAAATTAAACATGAACTCTATAATAATGTTGTTATGCATATTTATAAACCAGTTTTTGTGAGCTTCTTCACATTTTTTTTAGTAGCAATTATATGCGGTTATATTTGAACTTTTAAATGATAAATCGGCAAAAAATAAATATCTAGTAATAGTAATCCTAAAACGACTAACCTAGCACAATAAAACTAAACCTCGGTGTCGCAATCGGAAACAGCTTTACAAATGAGTATTGCTCTTAAGATTAATTTTTGAGGTACCTTAAGGACCAACCGATATATAGATCTTTTTGGATGTAGTATCAGTAAAATTTGTGTTCAATAAAAATCAATAAACATTCCATTTTATTCTAAAAAAAAAATTAGATTAAACATTTCTATGATTTTCCTTGTGAGATGATAATAAAAATAAATAAAAAGTAATAATTACATATTTGTGGGTAAAGAACTTTACTTAAAAAAAATTATCTAAACTGGTCAAATGTGAGATACCGGAGGAATTTATTTATTATCCCGACACAGAATTTCTGCATCTTTTATGTTTTTTTTTCAAATTTTCTGGGGCTCTAACAGTATAAAGTTTGGCTCAAAGAGCCCCCAAAAAATTATAATTAAAAAAAATTGCCTGCTTCCTATTTTTCTTGAGGTCTGACTTAAAAAATAGGTTACTCTGCTTCGTAGACAACTAGGAATACTAAATAAGTGTCCGAAATTTTAGGGGCGTATATATAAAAAAAGAAAATGTTCTATGAACATAGGTCCGGAAATGCTGCGTTTTCAAAATACAGGGTGTCCAAGTTTTCATATTTTATATTTATTTTGTACACACCTTGAACATTTCTTGAGATAATATACTTAAATTTGGCACACGATATACAGTGACCATGCCTAAGAAACAGATATAATAAGTTTTTGAAAACTCTACAGGGTGTTACTTTTTTCCGAGTTGTGACCTAATTGACCCCCCCCCCCCGAACTTTTTACTACTAAGTCACTGGCCGTTTCAAATTAAAAAATCAGACTCTTCGTTCTGTTCTCTAACTTTTTGGTAAGGTTTTTAGTTCGATAATTTCTATCGTTTAGATGTAATTTATCAGAACGTCCATTTGTGCACAGGAAACTTTACAGTCAAAATGAATTAACACAGGAATTTGATTTTTCCCTACCTTGAAGCTTAGAATTTAAACTTACCTTACCGTAACAGCTAAGTGACCTTCACTAACAGCATTTTTAGTGTGAAATTAGCTTAAATGTGTGAAATAATGAAAATGAAACTAAACACGATTCAAAAAGTTAAAATTAAATTGCTGCTCAGCATCACAAGAGATGTTGGATGTATCCACAATTCATATCTAAACATGTTCCAACTTTTCTATTCTACGAACACCTCGAAATATCCATGACACGTTTATAATAGCTTCACATCTTGAATAATACGCTGCCATCGATGACTATAAAGAATACAACAAAAATGTGCCTTGCCTATTTGGCAGAAATTCTGGTCCTAGAAGATTATCTCCCAAGATGCCTATCCACACATTCACGAAAAAAATTTAACTTGATATCGTCCTTGAAAAATAGTATGAGATTTTATGTCAGCCTAGTAATAATTTTTACATACATTAAAATTTTGCACTGCTGAATGAAAATCTATAATTCGTATATTAGTTTTTTTACGTTCGTTCTGATTGTATAAATTTTAGGTCTTAATGAAAAATAAAAAAAATTGGAAATACGGGAATATTTTATCTCCCGGGGAAACTGGAATATTTTTTCGAAATGAACAATCCGTTTTGCTACAAATGTCAGGGAGGTTCTAACCCCTCAAAAGCCACCCCCTCGGTGCGCCACTGATGGAAAAATTTTCGAGAAAGAACTCTTTGGTTTGGATAACAATCCTGATATAAACGAAGGCCGCTTGGCTATTTCCATCCGCTAACCCGTACATGAAATACATATCAGCTAATTCAGCTGTTGAGTAATTCACTTTCATTGACAAGGGAAACTGGTAAAATCGACCACAATTTGCAGCAAGAAATTGAAAGCAAATAATTAAAAAGTCGCGCGACAACGTTAACGTCAACGAATGACAGTTACTATGACAAAATCACTTCTGAAACAGAACAGTAATGATGACCTACTTAATTAAAAATACTTAGTTTTAATAACTCTACTGTAAAGCCTCAAGTTAGGGAAAAATACAATCCTGTGCCCGAATGGACATATTGCTATATAACTTTTAAGCGGCAGAAAATATCGAATTAAAGTAACGCACCAAAAAGTTAGAAAACAGAACGAGGAATCTGTCTTATTGGAAATAGCCAATGACTTAGTAGTAAAAAGTTATTGGGGTTAATAGGGTCATGACCCAAAAAAAAGTAACACCCTGTAGAATTTTCGAAAACTTCTTATGCCAGTTTTGTAGACATTGATCATCGTATATCCTGTGCCAAATTTAAATTATCTCTAGAAATGTTCACGATGTGTCAAACATAAATAAAAAATATGAAAATTTTGACACTGTGTCTTGAAAACGAAACATTTCCGAACCTATGTTTATAGAACTTTTTTATTTTATTTTTATAGTACTATACGCCCTGAAATTTCGGACACTTATTTCGTGACTCCCTGTATATTAACACGTATACTACAGAGCTATTACTAACTTTTATTAGTAGAGCGTCATGTGTTAATTATTTAAGCGTATAATTAAAAGTATCGGTACATATTTTGAAAATGTCTAAAATTAATTATAGTTTAATACTTCATTTTGTTTTAAAGTATTACTTTTTGATACAAAGTTTCTTGATAGGAAAATTCTGCTCCGAAGAAAATGGGTAGGTAAACAAAAACTTTCAGGTTTGAGTGTTTGATATACAATTTAATAAATCTTTAATTTTATCCGTAAATTCTTAAACCGTGTTACATTTTATGGTAAAGTTTTAAAGATAAACTTTGAAATAACTGGCAAAAATTATTTAATTTCCAATAAAAAATTAATATGTTCGTCGCTTTATTTATAGATTTTTTTGTCCTACGAAATTTTGGCTGGAAATTTTAGGAAAACTACCCTTTTAGGAGAGTTAAGACTTTCATCCCCCAAGACTGTATGGTCTATAATTGAACTTAGCAAAAGAGGTTAAATTCTTGCGGTCATAGTAGACGCAAAGCTGGAAAGCGCATGTTGACAGGCTCACGAATAAATCCATAACGACCTTCTGTCTCCGTAGAGTGGAAAGGAAAACCATTCGCTTCAGACTGGTGAAAATCCAGAGACTAGCCTCATGCCTAGTTCATGCAAGGATTTCACACATCGTAGAGAGATCCCGATGTCTACCTATAGAGTAGCACGATCTTCAGGCAGACTGAGATGCCCTAAGGGTTATACTCTCTCAATTCCGGAAAAAGAGGATTGGGGGAGCACCAGGATCAAATTCTCAAGGGATGTACTTATTTGTTTTTCGGATGGATCACGTAAGACATTATTGCAATCTTCTGGTGCCGGTCTAGCTTCCCTTTGGAAAAGTTTTCAACGGTGTTTCAGGCTGAGGTGTACGTCATCTTAATAGCAATAACGATAAAGTAAGTTATACGCCATTTGCTCAGATAGCAGCACTTAATGTGCTGTACTCACCCACTGCGGGATCAGTTCTGGTGGAGGAATGTAGTGAATGTAGTAGAGTTGGTTTGGGTGTTGGGACACTGGATTGAAGGTATCGAGAAAGCAAATGAGCTTGCTAGATTGAAAGCCGCCTGTTCATATGTGGGACCAAAACCCGCTTTAGGTTTTACTAGGCAGCAGATCAGGACTGCACTCGACGAATGGGCGCACTAAGAGCTCTAACGTAAATGGGACTCTAACGTAATTGGGCCAGTTTGGATGTGGTAGGCCAAAGACTTTATTATAAAGCTTGATAAAGGCCGAATAGAGTGGTTGGGGGACAGGAAGACCCTCAATTCCATTGCAGGGATAGTAACGAGGCACTGATTGACACCTCTTTATCTTAGATTTTGAGGAAGACTCTACTTGCCCGGAGTATCAGGAGAAGGAAACGCCACTCCACGTCTTGTTCAGATGTGAACCACGAGCAAGACTACGTTAAGATATTTTCAGCACTGAGAACATCCCGCTTGGAAATATATCCAGGCTTATATAGGAAGGACAGGTGGTGATTTAGGGAGGATCTGGAGTAGACTAAAAGGACCATATAGGCCTACCAGTCCGATCTCTAGATCTAGAAATTTTATTTTTATTCACAGATCTACTTCGGAGTCCTGCTGAAATCGCTATATGTCGAGGATGGATTCGGGAGAGACACACGTAGATCTTAATTACTAATAATCGCGAATGAGTTCCTCTCCCCTTTAACATCCTCTCCGGTTTCTGTAATAATACGCTAACAGGAATTTGAATAAGTTAAATTGTCGAACAGAACTATTTGATAATTAATCATAGGCAAATCCGAGGGGCTGCAACCCCAGAAGTTTCATGTTATGTGACAATAAATATTAAATTAAATTTGTTTTGTTGTTTAAATTTATTGCCAAGAATGTTCTATTTTTAAAACCTTTGTTAAGTTATAAGTTAAGCGTACATCGAAAATTCAGTAGAAAATAGGTAGTAAGTCGTGGCAGTAATAATATATTAGTATGTTATGTTTAAAATAAAAAATATTTAAACATTTTATTACATTGTATAGGTCATGGCGCCCCTCACCCACACCAAATAAATACAATCTTGGTTCGCCTATGTAGTTAATGACCGCGCAATTTAACAAGTTAAAATTGTTGTGAAACGGACATCGCCCAAGCAACAGCAGTTAAGCTTTGAGCAATACAGCCTATTGATTTAATCGGTTTGACTTTGTTTCTGTTCTGTAATCTCTAATAAGTAAATAATACAATTAATAGCAAATTAATTAATCGATATAAATATACAGCAGATATGAAGGGTATCAACGCAAAATACCGAAAACTGCAGAAATTTTAATTTCCGAAATATTAACTGATATTTGATACCTATTGAATTCTATTGATCTTTTGTCATGTACCGTTTGGTTTTTGCTTTAGTATAAAAAACAGAATTTTGTATCTTGATATGATATAAAATAGTATTTTTCTAAAAGCAAAAGGTTTTACTAAGGGTGGCTTGTTTTCGAAAAACGGTATTTTTAGTCATTTTGTCCTCTTCCGGGAACTAAACATTCCAATAAAAAATTATACTTTATTAGTTTAAATAGCGAATGTAGAATATTTATTGTCCGTCCCCCAAAGTGTAGGTTCGCTTGTGTTCATATTTATTTAGTTAGGCAATTTTTTAAATATAGTTTTATTAGTGGAAAGAAGAAATTCTACACAACTTACAGAAAAACTATATAAGTATAATTATTATATTAGAATTTTTATTTATATAAAAGTAGGTTGCTTATAACTAAGTTTATAATTACACTTAGAGTAATTATAATAAAGTACTGCCCTTTGGATATATATCTTAGATATTTAGCAAAATAAACGTTTTGACTGATTACTGGAAATGAGTTACAAAAAAAATTTATTTTAATTAAATATATTTTCCCATGAAAATATAAAAAAAATAAATTAAAAACTAATATAAAAATTCCGATTGTAATCCCATAGCATAATAGATAGATAACGCAAATTAGAATCTGCAAAACATTACTTAACGGTATTAATTCAGTGGACACTAACGGAATTCAAAATACTTTAATAAATATTTATATTCAAGGGATCAATAACAAGAGACGCTTCATTTGTTAACATGCCAGTGTCCTTAAAAGGCCAACATATAAACGTTAGGATTCGTTTATTCTCTAAATTATCCAACAAAACAAGAAAACATACTCAACTCGGCAACAGTGTTATTTTACTCTACGCTCGAAAATCAAAGAGCATCCAGACTTCCGCGAGTAAGCACCGCGTCTTCCCGGCTTTATTGATTTTTGCTATGAATTGTATCCAACCACGCCTGTGTCCGTAGCTCCCCCACCCCTTGTCTTTTCAGTGAGACGTCACGGGCACAAGGGCTGCCTCATAAAAGGAGAATGAACGAGAACGAGACGGCTTATAAGAGATGGAGGGAAGAGATGGCGCAAAGTTGCCAAGGTGTGAAAAAATGCTAATGCAACCAAACTCTGAAAGACAAACAATATATCCTAATATTTCCTAACACACGTGCGTTAAAATTTAAAATGCCATTAAAAGCACTTAGTTGAAAGAAAAGCTTTTATTAATGTTATCAAGATATTCTTCAGTGGCGTAGCTACAAAGTTTGCCCCCCCCCCCTCTTGCAGTTTTTCGACAAAGGGACGGCTACATGCAGGTACAGGAACGGAAAATAATTGATAACTAAAAAAATACATTTCCTTGGCCTCCATTATACATTATCGCTGGGCCCCGTGACTTCTATTAATCATGTGTTCTATAACAGAAAGATTTTTAATTCAAAGTCACCGATTTTTTGTGAGATTATCTTACCACATTTAGGATCTTCATTCAATTTATAAAAAAAACTTTTCTTTATATTTTTGCAAAAAAAATGGCTATTTCAAAATACTTTAAAATATTTTTATATGGTAGAATAAAAGTTTGAAAAAGATAAAAGTTTTTGTCACAAACTAAAGTAGTCAGTCAAAACCATAAGAAGTATGCCGGGGCCCTTTTTTGGGTTATAAATTGTTAATGTATTTTATCAATTTAGAGTTTAAAACCAAGTTGTTACGATCGTCACTGCTTGTAAAGTTTCGTAGCCTTCTACTAACTAGCGCCTAGAGAAAACAGGATATTGGGATATTTGGCCTTTCGACTTCTGCATCGCCAAACCTTTATTTCAGCGGAGTATAAACGAGGTTGGTTGAGAGTTTGTTGTGAAGCCTGGTAGCTGATTCCTTATTGGCTAGCTAAAAGCCCCAGTATATTAAATTTTACTTTAACCATAAAATATTATACACAATATTTGTGGTGTTATTCAGATATCGTGTATGTTTTTTAGACGCGCTCAGATATTCGGATATTTGGTTTCCCGACTTCTGTGACTTTTTATTATTTATTATGATAGTTTTATTAACAAACCTGGTGCTAACCTACGGGACGGATCCACCTAACAGAATGGGTTATGTAAAAAAAACTAAAAAGTCTGGCTCTCTGTTTTTACCCAGAAACACTTTTTTACGCCCACAACTTCCCTCATATAGAATTTTTCTACGTACATATATAACACAGTCTTTATATGTATATAATTATTTGGCAATAAGTTTATACAAATCCCATGAGGTGTAATTTTATCTTTTTTAGTTTATTATTGTTGTCCTTATTACTAATTATTTTTCATAACTTTATATAATCTATAAAAAGTAAATTATGCCCTTTACTACTTTCTTTTATAAAAAGAAGGTTTTCATTCCTGAAAATGGAATTTAAACAAATATTTAAACATTGTATAAGGCCGCCATTTTGTTTGGCTATATTGGATTCGCACTAAGAGTTTACCAGTCTATCCCTGTTTACTTGATTTTTGTGCAAAAAAAGTCAATTGGATAAGCAGTTTTTTGGTACTAAATATTTCACTAGTTTCGTCATAATAGATTTACACAAAAATGTACCAGTTTATCTCTATATCACACTATATTTTTGTTCAAGTTTCGAAGTTAATCCAATTAATAGTTTCTTAATAATGTTTTATTTTCATTTTGTGACACCGCCATTTTACTCGACCATATTGGATTTTTACCAAAATGTAACCATTTCATTCCCTTATGACCGCTGATTTTTGACCAAAAAGTCAATCGAGTAGTTTTTGAACTATGCAGACCGACGAACCGACAGACTGACGGAAATAGGAGACATGTTTTTCGGGGTCCAGCGACCCTAAAACATAAAAATAACGGAGGGTCATATTTTCACGATTACATTACTTCCCTCTTTATGGTCTAAAAGGCCACACCATGGCTAACCAACATGCAATCCGATTTTTAAAACACAACTACATACACAATTCTATACACAATACACAAACCGGGATTAAAACACGTCTTTTGTAATGCAACTGGAGCACCGTACCACTGAGCTACCAGCATTACGAAAATTTAACGAACCTTGTTTATACTCCCCCGAATGACGCTACAGAAGTCGGGAATCCAAATAAAGTCAATAAGATGTAATGGGAGATCCATTACACAAGTCCACTAGAAAATAAAATCTAGCTGGTAGCTCAGTGGTACGGTTTTCCAGTTACAACGCAAAGGATGTGTGTTCTAATCCGGGTTCGGGAATTACTTTTTTTTAGTTTTTTTTTAAAGAAAATTTACAATTTTGAATTTTCTTGTGTTTTAAAAATCAGATTGCGTTTTGGTTAGCCTTGTTATGCCTTTTTTTTTAGGTGATGTATGTTACAGTTAGCCCATTCTATATTAAAACAAAGTGCTAAGTTTCTTTAGTTTTTTTTTTAACAAAACCTATATCGTTAGGTGGATTCGTCCCGTTAGTAGCACCAGGTTTGTCAATAAAACCATCACTAAAGTCATTATAAATAATAAAAAGTGGCAGTAGTTGGGAAACCAAATATCCGAATATCCTACTACCTCTAGCGACAAGTCTTCTAGTAACACAGATCCACGCAACGATGATCAGAAGCGTCATTTTAATTTTTTTTTTATAATTCAATTCGTTATTAACTTTTTTGGATACAAATTTATAAAAAAAAAAGTTTTGAATGTAACGCACAAGGCTTTCACTTAATTTATTTTTAGAGTTATCAGTTTACAAACATTTAAATAAAACCCATATGTTGAAACTAAAAGTTCCTATAGTCTGGCGTTTCGCTGAATTTCGGGGTTGTCCATAGGCCTAGGTAAACTTTGTTTATAGAAATAATAATAAAGATCCTTTTAAATCTAGTTTACATGCTTAATGAGGTTTTATTATTCTATAGATTGCATTTATTGCTCGATTCATACATAATAGGCTAGTACTCAATAGAGGCAGGTAATAAAACACAGATTATAAATACTTCTTAATTTTATTGTGTTCTAAACAACAGTATTTGCTGTTACGCCATACTGTTAACAGTAATATAATAATATTAATAAAAAAACGAAATCATGTTCTAATAATTCTCCACTATCAGCGAGGGAAAAAGTTTTTTTTTCAGTGTACATGATTGCATAAAACACGATTACCCTAGTTTTACTGTACAAGAAATGGTTGAATGATATTCTCGAATGACTGGAATTGAAAAGTTCACCGTTTTTAAATTATTGCGGGAGAGAAAGGTAGCAGCTCAAATGGAACCTCCCAAAAAGATTCCAGGAAGACCGGCAAAAATCCTTGACGAAGACGCCAAATGTGCAATTCGAAGAAAAATTCTTTTTATTTTAAAAAAGGAATACCCACTCTAGATACAATTTTGATGGAGCTTGGTCAAATGACAGTATTCCTCTGATAACTAGAAAACTCTTATGGACAACTTTTAAAAATATGGAATCTGCCTGGGAAAAGCATAACCAAAAAACACTTTTACTGGAAAGCGATGAAATTGTTTCCTGGCGACGAAAATACTTGAGAAGCAGAGTACCGCAGGGAACAAAATAATTTTTTTTGTCTTGATGAGACGTGGATCAATGAAGGTTATATAGTACAAAAAATGTGGCAAGAAAAAAATATAACCAGTGCCCGCCATGCTTTCATCGAAGGCCTGACAACGGGTATTAAAGTGAAAAGAGAAGAGACTAATAATTGCACACATTGGAAGCGAAGAGGGATTTTTAAAAGAAGGTTTGCTGCCTTTTCAGTCGTGTCGGATGGGAATTACCATATGGACATGAATTCGGATGTCTTCGAAAATTATTTTGGTGAAATGATAAAATATCTTCCGGCTGATTCGGTAGTGGTTATGGATAACACAAGCGATCATTCACGGCACAGGGAGAAGACCATAACTTCATCTTGGAGAAAACAAGAAATGATCGACTCGATAACTACCAAAGGTATTGAGTTTGAACCCAATTAGATTAAGAAAGAACTATTAGCCATAGCAAATTCACACAAAAATCATTTTATGAAATATGCCCTGGAAAATATAACAGAAAAATATAATGTAACTGTGCTGCGAAAGATGTTAAGCTACTGTTTGATCAAGCCATTAAGAAAGTGATACTAGAGAACAGCCGAAAAGCAGTCCAACATTTGATAAAACAGGAGGAGAAAATGTGAGCTCTTGACAACCTGATCGATCAGACAGTGGAACCCTTAATTATAGAAGTGATGACACTTCTTTAAATGACGAAGAATATAACCTTTTATAATTTATTTGTTGTAAAATAATATATAATAATAATTATTTTATCTATATATATTATATATAATTTTTATTTTGTTAAAATAAAATTTAATTTGAATTCTTTTTGTAGTTGACCCCAAACCAGGGTAGTACTACCCGCACTTGATGAAAAGAAAGAATTTTGCAATGAGATCAATGCCAAACTATAGAAGTGGCATAAATTATTGGTGGTTCACCCTGTAGTTCTTTTGCATATCTAATGAGGTTTTATTACTTATACATTTCTGAAACAGACTATAATACACTCATGTCCTTTTGCACAAGAATAATTTAAAATTATTTTGCTTATAATTTTTAGGCTAGTTATTTTTTTTGTCTTTTCCTCTCATGTCTTCCCTTTTTAGTGGTTTATTCATGGAAAAGTTGGATAGACCCCTTGGGTGAAATTTATTTACATGGATTAGGATTGATCTTATTTATGCTATAAAATGTGTTATTTAATTTTTTTTTGTTATATTCTGAAATAAATTACATACAATTTGTAGCTTGCTGCATGGCTTATCGCCAGAATTAAAAAAAGACCGGTTTATATAATGTTTTAAACTTACCTCAGAATAACTCTAAAATAAACAACTGACCATGGGAACTAACAAATGAGCATCAAAATCGTATTGGAAAATTAAACACTCCGTACATTTCCGTTAAAGCATAAAGTTAAGAGGTTACCTGTTTATTATCAAGTGAAACGTGATTCAACTTTAATCTTAATTACTGCTATAATATCCATGAAAAAAGATAAAATTAAACAAGGGGCTCCTTAAATTATGGATTAAATAATAAAAAGACCTAAATATTTTGTATGATTATGAAGTACAATGTGTGCGGAACTAAATGTAGATATAATAAACGAATAAGGCAGTATTAATTCTGAGATATCCTGTAGATGCTTTCGATCGAACTAAACAAGATTGTAATTCAGACTGGATGTCGTTATAGTATCGGATGCTATCGATTCGTTAAACAAACGGAAGGAAATAAATCTGGAAAAGACAGCAGAACACGAACACTTGAAGGGCTTTTAAGAGATTATCCTGGCGACAATCATCTTTAGATGCTTTTAGTTTTCAGTTTATTTAATTAACTTATAAGCTTTCACTTTAAACATATGCAGTAAACCAAGGCCATTCACAATAATTTTCTTGATGTGATTGTGTTAATGGACATTTTTTCAAATTGATATTATTTCCCATTGGCCCGATAGAACACAAATGTATTGCAACTAATGCAGACAAAAAGTACAACATTAGAAAACAATCTGTATGAAAAAATGTAATAATACCAATAAACATTTAATAAATTTTGGTAACGACAAGGGTGTTTAAAATAAAACCCTAACTATATAATTTAAATAAATATTTTTGCAGATTCAAGAAAGAGTTAAATAGTCAAGTTAAGTAAATAAATAAAAAGCACATTTAGAAAACTCAGCCAAAATTTTGAAAGGATGTCAGGATATTGATTATATGTTATGTAACGAGCTTAAAATGCCAATTTCACTTACACCTTCCTAATCCCGTCATTTTTATACGGTATTTGCTTTTAAAGTAAGTCATTGGATAATAGTTTCTTTGAATGGTAACTTCCCTAGTCCATAACCGTAACCGATTGAGATGTAAAATCTAACATATGCTCAAAATATTCCTCGAAAACATCTGCATGCATGTCTCCAAAATAATCACAAGACTTTTTACTAAAATGCTAATAATTTACCTTCCACAGAACCATTTTTACTACCAATACGTTCGCTTGACGCGAACCTTTCCTATTTCCTATCATATTTTACCAACCGTGTATCTCATTTTACCTATGTTTCTTTAAGGTAATAGGACTATCTTCCAAATACTTTCTTGTAGATTAAAAGCTATTGTAACCAAAATTAATTTTCTTTTGATATCCCACAGTTTCGTCCTGCTCATAGACCGGAGATTTTCCTCTTTTTGCACCTAAGTCGATATTTTATCCAGCCTAGGTATTTCATTCTTTGAAATTAATAATTCTACTTAAACCGCTCTCCCATTACCCTAATCTTCCAACTATTTTTGCACGGTTGTTGGGTTTTGAAGCTTACGCGCATTAAGGACGTTAAAAATAATAACTCTTTCATTTATAGATAAAGCACTTCTTCTTACTCTTTTCACAGAAATAAAATCAGAGCCGTTAACCATTTTACATCTTACTATAAAACAAACTAAACATTAAAATATTTTTCCAAAGCTGCCTCGACTTTATATACGAGAAAAGCCAATATAAGCAATTTAGCCCCTAATTGGTTTAGCGTCTTATTGAGACAATAAGATTTCCATGTATACTCGCAATTTTTTAACCCTGAGCAATTTATTATAGGCTAGAATGGTATTATTGACAAAACGCATGTATTTTAAACTCTACCTTTTCTATTTTTTTAGTAAACTATTATAACGTATAATATCATAGAAGCAAAGCTTTCACAGCTGTGATCAATTAGGAAAACAAGGTTCTTTGGATTAGACCATATCAACGGAATCACTTTCCGACGTTTCGGCTTCGATTTTACGAGGGATCTTCAGGGATTTACATCACAAGATCGGAAGACCGAATGAGCTCGGAGAGACCTAGGCCGGTTATTCGGCGGATTTCCTTTCTAGATGTTCCTGTCCAAAGGAAAAAGGATGGTTTCTTAGGACCCTCTGTATATAAAAAACCAACATATACGAAGAGACACCGAAATTATCATCGGGCACAAAAGCAATCACTAATTCTTTGGTTTACTCTCCCCGCGATTTGTGTTCAAAATTCTTTACAATAGGAAACAAAGAAGCCGACTCATGCTTTACGAGGGAATGGATATTGCACTGGAGATATTAGACGGTCAATTAGAAAATATGTATAATAATCCAGCTCCAAGAAATAAAACTAATAAGGGATTACCGATAGAAAGTGTAATTCTTCCATTTGTACACGGAACCACAGACAATAGTACAAGGTTACTTCGCCGGTACAACATACGGACAATCTTCAACCCACACAAAATTGGACAATGTTTGCGATCGCCAAAGGACATTATTTCTTTCCAAATGGAAGGGCTATATGCATTTCCTTGTTCCTGTGAGTAGGTATATATGGAGAAACTGGACGAACCATATCCACTAGATGGAACATGTACGATGTAGAGAAACAGATAATACGATCTGCTATATCTGAACATCAACATTCCCCAGGACATATTATAAATGTAAAAGAAAAGGAATTCTATAAAGGGAAAACGAAAATCTATTGACATTTAAAAGCATCCTAATAATTTTAATAGAGATAAGAGCTTCAGTCTACTTCACAGCTGAAAACCGATCATTACACCGGGTCGCAATTCGTTGAGCACAGGTCGGCTCTATATAGCCGACCTATGCTCACCGAATTGCTACGTCTCTCCGAACTTATTCAGTGCTCCAATATCGTGAAGTAAAAATCCCTGAAGATGCCTTGTGCAATTGAAGGCGAAACGTCGGGACATTTTGACATGACCTAATCCCAAGAATCATTTTTTAACGTATAATACCCAATAATATTGGATACAAAAATTAGGACCTACACCTATGATAAACTCGAAACTAGATTGACACAAATTATTTAAAATATACGATTTCCTTTTTCTCTGTCAAGTCATTTAGACTTTTTAGAATCTTAAAGTATAAAAAAAAGAAAACATTAAGGTTTTCCAACGCGAAAAGTATATTTTTAACATATTTTTATGAGCAATAATGTATTCTCGAGAATTCAACTTTTGGTTCATCTGTCGTATGATTAACCCCACTGTAGATAATTAAAAACTATCGAAATATGTTTTGCCATCTTAAAAGAGCTAAAACTCTTCTCTCGTAAATTCTTTCTGGTCTAGCTATAAGCTTTAAACTAATATGTGATCTATCTTTTGCACTACTAAGCCTCTTAAAAGAAAGGCTATTATATTAACACCGCTTTTACAAGCTTTACTTCTATGTAATTAACTAACTATGTATGTAAACAAATCTAGGAAGTCGATTTTAACCTACTTCTAATTGTCGTATGGATTTGGTTATTTATTTATTGTGTTATTTTTCCACCGATCGGTTTAAAACGTACATAATTCCCATGTCTTCTTCCCACTAAATAAAAAAAAATATAATTGTATGCATATATTTGTTATAACCTCATAACCTTATTTCGAACTTACATTAAAATGGTCTTCACAACAGAAAAATTCGCTTTTTAATTTGGGCATGTCACATCTTGCTGCTGTAAACCATGGTTTCTTACGATCATAATCCTCCCGAGGCACACCCAAAAATTTTGTTTGGTATACTTACAGATGTGTTCCTGCAACGGGGCACAAAACAATATTATTCTGTGACTAATATATGTTTAGTAATTCAAAAACATGCGGATGCTTCTACTACAAATCTCGCTTGCAAAATTTTGCTTATAGCCACGTAAAGATACCGTAATAAAATTTAAACTCACTTAAAAGACAATATCCTAGAAACAAGAATGACGTTACAATGTTTATATGCGGTGTGACATCAGACAGCCATAACCTTGGGAACACCCGTTTAGGCGCCAATTTCTAGCATTTCAATTTTAAACGGCTATTTTTGCTAGATATGTTCTTTTTCATATTTTTGGAATTTATTGTAACATTTATAAGCATATAAGATTTCATTTTATCAATTTTCTAAAAATCGTGAATATACATAATTCAATGACTATGCCAAAGAGCGTGGGGCGCTTTTTGAGAAGCATATAATTATAATTAATTTCAGCAAAATCCCCCACGCGTTTTGGAGTAGTCACTGAGCTGTCAATGGTAGAACGCATATATCTTAACAAAATATTTTATTATTAAATATTTATTTATCTTAAAATAAATTTCATTATTTTTTATTTTTTAGTGCATTACTGATAAAAGCCTGTTTGTCCATGGTATTGTCAAAACTACAACATAGAAAAAATTGAATACAATTACACTGAGCCGGTTCTCCTACGATGGGGAAAATGGGAGAACAAAAAGTCTATTTTTATAAATTATCAATTATATAATAGAAGCATTTCTCAAACACCTACAAACGGCTAAATATAAAAATTCTTACGTACACCCCAAAGCTAAAGCGCGAGAACTCCAGTAGGATGCAAGCACTAATAGTTCAATGTCACAAAGAGATCGTTATACGAAGATAAGTTTATCGACTTTTTTGCGATGATCCCTAGCTTTTAATGATGATGGAGCAGTCGTGGGAATAAAGTGCACTCGAAACCAGATGCAGATCAAGAAAGTTCTACAAATACAAACGGTATTTTTTACATAAGCAGTATTTCTAAAAAGCCTGCAATTTTTCTAAGGTTTTTGTTCGTCTGTAAAGCATTTAAAAACCGATTCCTTAATTTAGACATTGGAAAATTAATAGAATATGGCTTTTGAATCATATTTCGGATTTGTACGCACAATTATTAAATTTTGTTTTGTTTATATCAGGTTATTTTAAGTTATCGCCAGGTGGAGCTGTTATTTCCAAGATGTTGCCCAATATTAAGAAAATATAAACAAAGTTTATTTCAATGCATATTTTTAACAAAAACTAACAAGGAATTATTTACATAATAACGACAACATTTTGCATTTATCATCTAGAGGAAACCGCTATGTCAAAATTCCGAGGTGCGAATTTCTTTTTCATAATTAACCGATAATCATAACCAAAAACTTGTAAAAATAATCGGTGACAACGGTCTTATACAATCTAAATATCCAAAACAAAAGGCTGCTTGACAAAATATCAAAACGGTTAGAATTTAACAATAACCTATGGTTGGTTTTTTCTCTTCACTTAAAAAAAAACAAGAAGAATCGAGATGTTCCGTTAGTCACGTGAGGTTAAAACATTATTGAATTTGTAAGGTAAACATTTTATCAGTTTATCTTGGATTCGTAACAAAATTTTACTAGCTCATTAAGATATTACATTTGATTTTTGTGCAAAATTTGAGGTAAATTGGATAAATAGTTTTATAGTAATATTTTTTTAACATTTTACATAACCCTTAATTTTTGAACAAAATTTGATGTTAACCCCGTAAGTCGTTTTTAAGCTATGTCGTGAATAAACACACCCAGAGAATTTAGAAAACATATTTTTTGGCAACTAGGGACATTGAAACGTGGACATTTGAAATGTCTCGATTTTTTCACGATTACAATACTTCCCTGGCAAAGATAAGAATTTAACGAAAACTAGGTTTCGTTTCTTTATTTTAATTTAAGAAACAAGAATAATTAATGCCTGTGACCTGATAATAGTACAGATTTTTCTTTTACAATTACTTTTTTTAATTAATTTTACTACTTAACATATTATTTTAATGATAGTACTAAAATAAGCAGGATTGTAAAAACCATTTTTCACGTCTACAATACTTCCAAAAACAAGGTTTCGTTTCTTTCTTTTCATTTAAAAATCAGGAGTAATCAATGTCCTGATATGTGGCCTAATACTAGTACAAATTTTTCATTCATTAAATTTTAATGATAGTATCAAAATAAGCCTGCCTGATAACACTGAATCTTTCAATTTACTACAATATCAGTTTCTGATTTACTATCTTTGGTAAATCAAAACTGTCACACATCATAATATAGACGCGCCTTCTGGAAGCCTCATTAATGCATCGGCAGGCCCATCATTAACAAAATTGTGACGCTCATACTGATGAGCTTACAATGTCAGTGACATATTAGGTGCTAAAAGTATGCAAATAGAGAAGTCACGGAGAATTGTGAAAATCGGATTTCAATTTAATAGAGCCCCGATGGGTTTATAAGATAATGAAATGGGATGCATACCTTAATTTTGTTGAAAACCCGTGATGATATTGGTATTAATATTTTGCAAATATCGTTTATTGATTCCTCATATTTAAAATCTTAATGTAACTGATAATAATCAGTACTAAAGATAAAGAAAAGTACTTTTTGCACATAGTGCATATGTTGTTCTGGTAATAACGCAGCTACCATACATTAAGCACAATTGTTTAGTATTTTTTTATCAAATGGAAGTGTTTTGAAATTGGTTTTTGGTAATTAATCAATTTAAACGTAAAACCTACTTATCCCTTTACCTTTACTTTTTATTTTTTGTTTTTCGATATTTTTGCACCGTTTAAACACGTTGAGGCATCACGATCAGCAGTAGCAAATTCCGCATCAGACTCCCCCCGCACGCCGGCTTTCGTGCTTAGATTTGTTTACGGCAGTTGCTAGGACAACGCAATGGTGAATATTTGTAAGCCAAATAGAGATGGGAATGGTGTAAACTGCTGCTGTAGGCTGCAGGCGCTTGTTCGCTTGTTATAGAATTAATGTAAATAAGTGCGTCCGGATCTTAGAGTAAGAATTAAAGTTTCCCCTATTTTTCACATTCTATCGACCAATGTTTACGATCAAACAAGAAGTGGGGATTGTTGATGAATGCCAGTCACCACGTGAGTTTTCACTTCACCCGCATAAGGAAATATCATTAATCGTGAAAAAATTATCGTTTCGGGTTTTTACAGATCCTCATGTTTTTCCATTACTGTCGGTTGGTCGGTCTGTTCCGGTATAGCTAAAAAATCTGCTTACTCGATTAACTTTAATTTTATTTAATTTTCCACAAAAATTACGACCGATATAAAAAAAACTGGTAAAATATTGGTATGAATTCAATATAGCGAAACAAAATGAAAACCTGATAAAATATTTGATGTATGAAAATGAAGAAATGGGCCATGCTTCATTATCGTTGACAAAAAGGATTCTTACCTATTCCTTAATGAGGCAAATAGGTATTTTTACAAACTTCAAAGAAATAATCGTTCTCTACTTCACTATGTATTAGTTATTTATATATTATTAAATTTTAGTTTTTAGTTATGTTTGCCTTATGTCACTATCATTTTGTAATTGTGACATTTAGAAAAATTATTTGTTCAGTTGTTGAAAATGTCATCTTAAACCTGTAACTGTCAAGTTAGACCTTGTCTAAAGTTAAACCTCTTTAGTGAAAACGGGTGTTATTGGCTTCCTATTGATTGTATGTTTGTATGTCTGGTTCAAATCTTATAATGGATTTTTCAGCACTTCCATTACCGATTATTTTCAAATTTGACATGTATACACTTTCGGATATAAAAAATTCGAGTTTTTTTAGTCAACGTTTAGAAATCCAAAATGGCGGCGCCAATAAGTCCGACGAATTTTGTTACTTGCGTAGCTAAAACTGAAAATCAGTCCCTAGGAAAATTTAAAAGTGTTAGCATTTGAAAATTCAAAATAGCGGTGTTAAAATGACAATATCAACAGGTCGGACGGATGATTTTAACACTTGAGGGGATTATTTAAGAATGCACAACAAAAATTAAAATGGTGGCGCCAATATAGTGAACGAATTTTCTCATTTGTACAGATTCGGCTGAAATATCAGTATCTAGAAGTATTTAAGAATAAAAGTTATGACATTTTAGTCAATATTTGAGAATTAAAAATGGCGGCATAGGAGACTAATTTTAAAATTTTTGATTAAAATTCGGCATTTAGGGGTATCTAAGCATTTTTGTGAACATTTAAAAAATGCAAGATTGTAGTGCCAACATGGCGGCGGAATTTTAACATTTGTGTAGATTTCGCTGAAAGAAAGTAGGAATCTGGGGATATTTGAAAATACATATCATACATTTTTAGTAAATATTTCAAAAATGAGAGTAGGAATGCCTAGAATGCGAGCGAATTTTAATATTTATACAGATTTGATTAAAAATCGATATTAAGTGAGCAATTCATACATTTTTAGTAATAACTATTTAAAATGGGGATATCATCAATCAATCAATCAATCTTTTTAACTGTTTATCCCTATATAATATTTGTAATAATCGATGTAGTAGTTTTCTGCATTGACACAATATTTTATTAGGCCGCCATTTTAGATTTGTAGTAAAACTGATCAGTTGATGGTCATGTCAAACCTAATTTTTCTGCAAAATTTGGATAAAATGGATAAGCAGTAACGTAGTAATATTTTTTTAACATTTCAATAAACTGCTATTTTGTTCAGCCATATTACATTTTTACCAAAATGTTACCACGTCATCATCATATGACCTTTAATTTTTAACCAAAACTTGAACTAAATAGGACAAGCAGTTCTTGAGCTTTGTCGCGGACAGACATACAGACTAACCGATGGAACCGACAAAACATGTTTTTTTATAACTAGAAGAAGGAAAGTAAAAAAAGCGAGCGCTGTTAGATACGATCAGAATAGCCAATTGTCATATTGTTTTTCCATGTTAATAGCTAAAATTTAAAAAATAAAAGATTTTTTTTAATTTTCAATATCCTAAATCTTAAATTCTAACCAATTTAGAACATGTTTACGAGTACATTTTTATTTTTAATACCCTAAGAATCACCATTTAATTTCCTATACCTGACAACACTTATATAAAAAATTCGCCCAGCTCAAGTGAAAATTAAAAAAAAGCGCGAAATCATCCGAAACTTTATTATTTCCCCAGATTTCTTCCAAAATCTAGTGATTTTCGAAATCGCAGTACGTTTTTTTGAGCGTGACTTCGACTATTTTAATATAGTATAGGTATATTCTATAATTATTTTAATTCTCTGATAGAAAAAACTATTGTAATCGGCAAAAAAATCACCTCAGAGTCTTTTTAGTATCATTTTGCTTCTGAAGATTCTCACATAACCCCCGACGAAATAAACGTTCTATTATACTGAACCGGATTGGTCATAACGTCATGTGACCCAAAATAAGTGAATAAGGTATCTTCCATTAGACATGTCTCCTGGAAAAGGAAATCTTGCTGTTTACTTAGTGATTAAAAGAAAATTCCAAACTTAAACGGCCATTTTTTTACAAACTCACGTTGCCGCACCATCTCTAAAGCTCCTAGTTTCGCAATGTCCAAGATAAAGTAAATAAAACTTATTTATTAAATATTTAAAAAATCAATGTTCTTCTAATGTCACCGCACTTTAGAACGCAGCTTCTTGAAGTAAGGCAACATATAATTAGAAGATTTGAACCATATCAACAAATACACAGTAATACATTAAAACACACGCAGTAGTGACGCTAAGAAAACCTTGGTATCTAATAAAATATTTTTTAGCAAATTAATATCTTTAATGTTAAAGTTTATTGTAGTTCCACGACCTGCTATTGGTTTTTAAGCTACGCCGGTCACGTGACCCTGTAACAATGTTTACTGTAGACTATTATACTTTTTTACTATAAGGATCCCTTGTCAATGAAAGTGGGATGGTCTAATACCACAGTGGGATGGTCTAATAAGTGGAGTTGACGATCGGGTTTACCATAGCTAACTAAAACTCTTGTTACTGGTGAAATCTGATCTGAGACTTTGTGTATTTTAGTTTGTATTTTACGATTTTGCAATAAAAGTCATTTCTTTATACTACTTAGAAACTAATACTGTAAATACATTACTATTCTTTGTATGAGAATTTTATTGCACCGTGTTTAAACATATTCACCGTAATATAAATTGGTATAAACATTGGTGTTCCTGGCTAGGCTTGGCAAATATGTAAAAAAATGAACTCTATTTTTATTTTTCCTCTAAGGTGCGGATCATCGGAGGCGGAAGCAGTTTTGCATCGATCGGAGCGAATCGAAATTAGCTTAAAGATATATCTACATAACTGTTTATTAAGAACAAAAAAATATATTTAAAATCTTATAAATTCATATTATTTCCCCTAAGTATTAACAAACGGTCCATAGCTATGCATAATTAACCTCATAAAAGGCGCTATTTTTACCTGCGGGGCTTTTCACCTACCTACACTGCGCTTCACCCGTTCTTAAATCCACGAGCCACCACTGTGACACCCTGTAGTTTTTTTAAACTTATTCGGTCTCTAATATCAATATTAAACATAGTATAACGCGAACCAAATTCCTTTTTAAAATTTGTCACCTGTCATAATTTACTCATACTGTAGTTTCTAAAAAATAAAAGATAAACCTATCAACCGTTTTAAAAAAATACTTTTTACTAGATATATAGATATTTTGCATACGCAATTCGGTTCGCAAAATTTACTTTTGTCGTACTAGTACGAGTTTTTTTTCCGGAAGCCAAAAATAATTTTTTCTTCTTATTAAGGGTCATATGAGGAAGACCTGGTAACATTTTGGTAAAATATGGCAGCCTAGTGAAATGTCTAAAAATTATTACTAAAAAACCGATTATCCAATTTGCTTCAAACTTTGCACAAAAATCAGTTATTACGTAGAAATCAACTGACAAAATTTTACTACCAATCTAAGATGACGAAACAAAATGGCGTCCTAATAAATAATTTAAAACATCAGCCTGAAAAACTACTCATTAGATTGATTTAAATTTTTGTTTAAACATTTATTTTAATCTAGAGATGAACTGGTAAAATTGTAATTCGAATTAAAGTGCGGAACAAATAAAATGTTCGCAATTGTGAAAAAAACAACCTCCCACGTTTAACTTTACATATCTTCACGTTTTAGCATCCCTAGATTCCAAAAAACATGTTCTTCCGTAGGTCTGTCTGTGAGTTCAGATTTCTGTTTGTCAGTATAACTTCAAATTTCGGTAAAAAATTAAGCTTTTACCTTAACTTTTGCACCTAATTAAGTGTGATATAGAATTGAACTGGTAATATTTTAGCACAAATCCAAGACAAAAAAACAAAATGGTGCAAGCAAATTGTGGTAAGAGTTCAAGATAGTGGAACAAAATGAGCCTCAAATGTCAAAAAATCAACAAAAAATATCATCTTACTATGTGCGGAACTAAACTGGGTCACGACTCATTATTTCTAATAAAAGGAAATATTCATAACGAGAGAACTTCCGGGAAAAGGAAATTTACCGATTGTCTATAGGTAATAGCGAAATATTCAAGAATTTCCCATTAAATAGACATTAAATAAAATATTTACTAAAGTATATATTTAATGCAATCCAATGGGTCTAAAGGTGAGGCAGCTGCCCATTTACCCCCTTGGCGGCGCCAGTGATATTACAAAGTGGTCTATAACTACAACATGTAAAATTTTGCGAACTTTACTAAAGCCGTTTTGTCCTCGGGTTTTGTCTAACCAGATCTAATACGACAGTTTAGTTTGAGGAGCAATATATGTCTAGTCATGACAAAATACTGCTGTTCTCATTTAAATAAATATTCTCTCAATTAAGAGTTTTTTCTTGCACCAGTCCGCATAAACATGGCTCTTTATAAGATGGCATTTGCCCTTTATGAGCCCGAACGACTTCATTATTGTTGCAAGCACTAAAAATTCGAACTTATATCTCGCAGTGGGTGCAGAGCATTTTAGGTTTGTTTTTCTATTTATAATATCTTCAATAAAAGTTATTGCCCGTTGTATCCGGAGGAGACGCAACACAGCTGCTGCTACATGCCTCAACGACATCATTTGGTATACATATACATATGTAGGTCCGATACGTATTATGTATATCACAATAGATATGTATTGCTGTAAGACAGAGATTTCTTCAACAACTTATCTGAATAATTTCTTGCCTTCTTGAAGTATACAGGGTGGCCCATTTTGATTGCAATTGCGGGGTATCTAGCTTTTTTTTTAAAGATTAGAACCTTGCAGTTTTCGCGAATCTTAGCAATTTTTTGTGAAATGAAAAATGCACAAAACAAAATAGTCATAGCCCTCTTAGTTTCCCAGCTACAGAGCAATATTGAAAATATTGCATTTTTAATTAGTATCTCGTTACTCTGACAACTTGTCACAAAGATAAAACGAATCCTTTTAGAACTTTTTACGCAGAATCCAGTGGCCTACTCAATTTTTCTCTAAATATTACTGTTTTTTGAAATATTGACCAATGCTTGGCTTTTGTAAATAGGACACTCTGTATATTTGTCAAGAAATTAATTTGTCTTTTTACAAGCTTCTCAAAGGTATATAACAGTATGGGTCTATTTAATAAACAACAAAGAGAAATCCTAATTTTCATAATTCGCATTCAAAATTTTGCAGGAAGCCATGCAAACAAAACAATACTGATGTTTACTATTTTACTTGGAAGCAAGTGATTGTTCCCAAATTTTGTTCTATGCCGTGTCATTACTTGTCTTATTTATCTACATTTTCTCTTTTATTTTCAAATTTTGTATTATGGCAAAAAACTGAACTTTCGAACATTTTGAGAAATATGATGTTAGCTTGTGTTGGAATGAAAATGTTGAAGCGGCATCTGGCATGTATTTTAACAGGTTAATAGTTGGATTTAGGTATGTTTAAATACTATTGCTTACTTTTTATCCAGATATCCAGAAAGGACGCAACCTAATGTATATATCCACTTTTTACCGAATAAAAAAATCTACTTGATCACGGATCATTTAACAAACCTCGTTCAGAAACATATAATAAAGAAAATCGAGAGGTTGAGGAAATCACAGTTTTGGCATTAATGTAGAAGCTTACCCTACAACCTCCTATAAGGCCAGTGAAAAGAGCATAGGGATTTCCACAATTACCAAATGGCGAGGTTATTTCTGAAGAAAAATTTTACTAATCAATGGCCCCCTAGGTCCCCAGACTTGTTGATATTGAATTTCTTTTTATAGGGATATCAATATTCAATATGTAGGAAATGCAAAAAGAGAAAGTTTTTGCTACTTACAAAATGATCCAGTTGTTTTGCTTAATTCCTTAAAACTAATAGCAAAACTATACGAAGCGTGCATACGACAAAGTTGAAATCAGTTTGATCAGTCCTTTTGATTTACTTGATTACTGTAGTGCTATGTTACGACTTTCAAAGTTGATTTTTACTCGTAGGCTTATTGACTAATAAATTATGTATTAATATTTTTTCCTTTTGTAACATAAATCTAGGTATATTGACAAATAGCTTTTATTAAATGATTTTATTGATTTATTGTTAACATATAGGTACTGTTAATGACATTAAAAAAGCAGCATTGTTTTTCCTGGCCTACTGCAAAATTTTGATTGCGAATTATGAAAATTAGCATTATGTTGCTGTTTATTAAAAATTATAATAAAATATAAAAATATTTCAAAAATATATAACAGTATGGGTCTACTGTTATATATTTTTGAAATGCTTCTAAAAAGACAAATTAAATTGTTGACAAATATACAGGATACCCCATTTAAAAAAACCAAGTATTGGTCTACATTTCAAAAACAATAATATTTAGAAAAAACTGACTACTACTGTTTTATTAAGCTTGATTTTAAACTTTTTGAAAATTAACAATGTGATACTTTTGAATAAATAAAACATACAACACACTAACGAAAATATTGTTAAAGCAAGTTTTTAAAATGCGCGACAGTAACAGCACTATATACATAAATACAGCAAACATCAAGTTTTCACAAACAGCTTGAAGAGTATGTGGAGTGCTTTTTATCTGTCCGCTGTAACAAAAATCCGATTGTAAAGATCGTTTTGGTTAACAATTTCACCACTACGGTACATTAATGTTATTTGACCCCAAAAAAGACAATATAATGAAACTAGTTCTTTGATCTTTCATATTCATCTGTTAAATACATTTTCTAATACACACGAATATCACTGTAGTAAAAAATTTCAGTATCCGAGATTTACGTAAACAGAAATGAATCATTACATTCGTATAAGTAGGTACTGGATGTTCTACTATAAATGGACCCCCTTGAACTTTTTTATCTGAATATCAAATTCAAAAAGATTCACTAGCGCTATTGAAATTCTTTGGGATTCTGGAAATGAACAACATTCATCTATAGACGATATCCCTTTTTCAGTTTATTGGTAACCTTGACTACCCCGTGCGGATCTGTATTTATATTATGTAGGTGTTTTAATATTATGACGTGATGTTTTCTTGGATATATAATATATAAACTTCAATGTTATATTAACATAATCATCATGGCCTACAATGCCTAAAAATTTTAAGTAGGTTTCTTGACATTAATATTTGAAATAAGTATACCAAGCTTATAGATTTTTCGTTCATTATACAGCGTGTAAGAAAAGTAAGGAAATGGCCAAATATCTCAGGTACCTACCGTGTACCACAATTTAATGAAAATATGTACACATATATATGAAATTATGCCGGATTTAGTGGCGTGTTCCACATTGCTGCCAAGTTTGCCGTTTTCTTTTATAGAAAGAAAATTATTTATTTAATGGAACGTAAAATTCTCAATACTTTTTGTTAAGAGCACTTTTTACGAAAACCAACAGTTTTGCGAAAATAAGGATATGATATCCACAATTTAATGTATTACCTTTTATTAAAATACCTGCACACGAAAGGTTACCTGATATGTTTGACAATGTCAGTTTTGTTGATTTACAAAAAAGGATCGTTTAGCTGAAACCCAAAGAATCGAAATTTTAATTATATTGTTTTATGGGAGTAGAATGCAAAACCTGCAAGACATTTGTAACATTTTTAATGACAAATAAGTATCAGCATCTTTTACCTTTTCAGTTTCACGAAAGTTTTTGTGAATTTATTACGGTAGATTTAGTCCTAACACTGGAACCTGTGGTGGAAGATAGATCCAAATATAAGAGTTCTAACCACACTACACCACAACTTGTTTCGTCCTGGATGCGCGTTTCGCTAACCAAGTTAGCATCATCAGCAGATAGATATATAAACTAAACGCTAATTTGGTTAGCGAAACGCGCGTCCAGAACGTAACAAGTTGTGGTGTAGTGTGGTTAGAACTCTTGTATTTTGATCAGAGGTAGATCTAGTTATTGGATTTCTGTTAGGATATCTGTCATAAAAATATATATAAACATCTTGCAGGTTTCTTGCATTCTATCCCCATAACCTAGTATTAAAATTTTAATTCTTTAGATTTTAATTAAAAGATCAATTTTGGTAAATCAACAAAACTGACCTTGTCAAACATATCAGATAACCTTTTGTGTACAAGTATTTTAATAAAAGTTAATACATTCAATGATGGATATTAGACACTTTCATAAAAAGTGTTGTAAAAAAAATTCCTTTTATAACAAAAAACCCTAAACTTGGCAGCAATGAGGGACTTGCCAATGGATCCGGCATAATTTCATACCTAACAGTACATATTTTCGTTAAATTCCTCATTAATTTCAGTTTCTTTTTTTCAATCAATTTTTAAAATAGCCATAGTTTGTTTACACGAATAGAAGCTTCGAAATTTAATATTTTACTGTTTTAGTTTATTATTTATTTATTTTAATCTATAGCTTGTTCTTTATTTGTTTTACTGAGATTTAATGTGCAAGTTAATTTTATTTTAAAAAATGGTCTTTGTATTAACTTCTAACAAAGTTAAAAAGTAATTACTAACCAAAATATTGTAAAGCATTTTGAACTTCTTTCTATTTTAATTTTATCTCAACCTATTCATGAAACTAACCAAATTAAAGCATTCATTTCAAAATAGTTGCTAGTAGTGTCATTTTAATCTTCCTGTAGAAACTCGTTGGAGACGATTTCCCGGTTCATTGATTCCACTGGGAAAACAAATAAGTCGACAAAACAAGGTGTACACCAATAATTGTAAATCTAAAATAAATTCTTTTCGTTTTGTGAATCGTAGCTTGTCGAGGACGTCAACCAAATCAATTGGAAGTTGACTGAACTTTAATAAACAACCTACCGAGCCCTTATAAGAATGAAAATTACCATGGAAACTGGCGTCTAAGGGTCTATCAGAAGAAACAGCCTGGAAGACGAGGGTCGTATTTTTTTCTTTTGTAAAGGCACTGAAAGGGATTATTGTTCTCGAGGATTAAGGTTGTTAATTTCAAGTATTTTAAATGGTCGACAGTGGCTAAAGGCGAAATGCCAGAGAATTCTAGTGGCCTTGCCCTTGCTCGTCATGATAATATGATTACCGAAAGAATTTTTTGTTGTGATTTAATATTGAACAAGATATAGTCCATGAGCATATATGTCGGTCATTTTAACGTTATAGATAATGATTTTTACGAAAAAAAAAACAAAAACACCTTAGGTTAGAATGTTTTTCGACATCTAGAAACTTCGGAGTCTAGAGCTCCTTAAGTTCAGGTTGTATATACAACCACTTAAACCTTGCTATTTAAGAGGTTCTTTTTTTAATACTATTTTATTTAAATAAGTTTGTGTCAATGCCTATATATAGAAGGTGTAAAATTTAATTGGAATTAATTCAAAAACATAAAAACTGTTCATAACTTTAACAAACTTTTTTATTCGTCAAGTTGATGTACTCCTGTCCGGATCTCTTGGTAATAACGATTTGATTGTACACATCTTTTTAAGCGACATCTTGTTTATTATTACATTTTTTGAATCACTGCAACATCCCCAACATATTTTATGTTACATGTCCTGTACCAAAATTTAACTGGTCTCGACAAAAAAAATTTCGTCTCAAAATTGTTATTTTGAGGCATTTAGGCCCTCTATCGGTCAAACGATTAAAAATCACTTGCCCATTCGTATCCTATTTTTTTTTTAATTTGTTGGATGAACCCAACCGATTGTCGACACTTCTAATTAGACGGAAAGTGGCACCAGGGTCGAATTTTGACATTTCCATCTAGACCGCAAAATTCGGTCACCTAATAGATTTTTCACAACTTAAGATGGGGAAGTGTCAGTAATTTCTAAATGATCCAAAATGACAATTTTGACACGCCATTTTCTTGAAAACAGTTAAATTCAAGTATAACACAGGTAACATAAATCATTAATATATTTTTGTTTAACGTTGTACCAACCTCTGAACAAGAATACCATGATCCCTGTCTAGAACATATCCTGCAATGCCGCAGGCACAATGATCCATTTCAATCAAACGACGGTCGCGATTTCGCTCTTCTTAGAGCTAATCAGGCCGCAATAGTATGGCAAAGGCACAAAATGGAATCACAGAAACAACTACTCCGCTGGCTAATACCACGACCAGCATTGAATTCGACTGTTGATTCCTGACTTTAATTGTGAGAAATAATGTTAATATATGTTTGTTTAACGTTACCCCAACAAGGATACCACGATCCCTGTTTCGAACATGTCCTGCAATGCCGTAGACGCAATGATCCATGTCATTCTAACGACGATCGCGAGTATGCAAGTATCTGACATTCACAAAATTGGTAATATGGCCAGTGATTTAGCGCAATTTTTGAAGCTAGCGAATACAGAAGACATCACCAGACATTATTTTCGGTGATCCTCAGCCACAGACCCTAATTACCGCATGGGGTGATTTACTGACCTTGAAACATCAGGGGGATGGCGATCCAGTGGTGTCACTCGACTAATCCATTGGAAACAAAATGAAAATTACCCACCAAATAAGAAAATCCGTCAAACCATCCCCCTCTGCAACCTCTTAATGCGACACCAGGTATATGGGTTAGAGGCTTCATTTTCGTCCGAGTATTCTACAGATTTATCCGCTATCGAAAATTTTGTCGAAAAAAAAAGGAGTTCCTATAGTACACTTCGGAAATTGCTCCAACATCACCATACAATATATCTTTAAATAATTGAGGGTTTTCATTTAAATTATTTGACTTAGGTACATTATCTAAATAAATATATTAATAGCTTATTTATTTACCCCAATATTATAACTAAAGGTAAAAGAATGTGTTTAATAAAAATTTCAATTGTCATTTATTTTACGTCTTGTACGATTGTAGAAATCGTATCATGTTCGACATGAACTCGCTAAATCGTCATACTTATGTAAAGAGCTTGTTACTTGTTTCACAACATGCTATAATTTGAGTAAACTTTTACCAAGAACAAATGAACCTTGTACTATGTATGCTGTATCCTTGAATGGGTGGCTTCAACAGGTATTTTCAGTAGTTTCATCGCGCTTTCATATATGGGTCCTTATAATATATCAACGTCTTGTAAGACATCAACACAATATAAAACATTTTGAATAAATCACGTATAATTACAAGATATTCAAGAAAAATTATTCAAAATGAAAATGGATAAAAAGTTAGATACTGATAAGTTATTAAGAAAAATTAGGGTCGTAATAGTATTAACAAGTGTTAGATATATCAAATACGTATATAAAAATGTGCCAGTAATACAATGTTATTATTGATTTGTATAATTATAACTTATCCGATCATATATTCGCTTTAGTTTACGCACGTTGAGTCAAGGCAAGATCTCACCTGATCAATTTCCTGACGTCTCCGAAAATGCATCCGTCAATTGCAGAGCGAGAGACGTCTGACGGTAATGGTTACCTGAACGTTGTGTTCAGAACACACGTGTATTGCTTGCAAGCAATATAGAAAATAGAAGTTCAAATAAAATTGGATTAAATTAAGCTTTACGAACTTTCATGTCAAGAACAATTAAATCACCCCCAGCTCGATGCAATTTAAATTTTGTTGAAAAGGATATATTATTATGTAGTTAATTACATCCAAATACAGTGTGTCTCATACGAAACTGAAGCATTCTAATAGTATCTGTATGTAATAAACTAAAAGTGATTAAAGGATGCAGTTTGCTTCATTGTTTCTAATCAATTCGCGCCTTTATTGAAAATTTTTATCCCCATTGTACCAAGTGACCCTAAAAAATGAATTATTATTAACTTGAAAAATTTCAGTTTTTTTTAATTGAATGCTCCATATATTTTTAAATTTTTTTAAAGCTCTTTCCTTAAGATATTAAAAAATGTGTAGTGTGATGCTTTTATTTTTAAAACGAAGCTTGGTTGATGACGTCCTTGCGGGATAAGAAAATTTTCTTCAAGACTTTCGCATTTATTGCATTTGATTGCCATTATTAAGCTTAAGCCGGCGCACACTGGCGAGCCGTAATGCTATTCAGTGGCCAATACCTCCAAACTATTGTTAAAGTAAAACCTTCAACTATTTGTTTTTTAATTCAAAGTTGATATAAATAGTGCTAAATAAAAACCGTCAACCCGAAAATGAAGTGTTATTAGGTTGTATATGGATTTAATTCCAATAAAGAGTAATTGAAATCAATTTTGAACTTAAAATAACAAGACAAAAAAAATTAAAGTTTCATAAATGTATGATCAAAAGGATGCCATTATTTTTTTATTTCATGTTAAATAGATGATTTCTTCGAGATAATATGTAATAAGAAAAATATTTTCTTGTTTATTTAACACGCTAATAGCTAATAAAATGTTTGGTTCCACATGATGCTTTATTACTACAATTTTAATAACGAGAAAAATCACCATCGAAGCAAGGCTAAGTTTTGTATTAAGGCCATAAAGTAAGCTGATGTATTGCTCTTCTAAGAAAAAAAATATATGGCTGCTCAAAGTTGCACCTTTACTCGGAATAACAATTTTTTAAGTAGGCTGTGGATCACGTCAAAACAAAATCGTTACATCGCGCGCCATATTGATGTCAATATTATCAATGTAGTATTATTGTTGTTCGTGAATTCGTGGCAAAAACATGTTTGCGATAAGTCGAAAGTGTCTTTCCGAAAGATTTATTGCTAGTTCTAATGAGCAAGAGTTTTTTTCTCGTTTAAAAGAAGACTTTGAGCAGTCTTCAGAAGACTTTATAATTGTGAAGCGTACCATCCAAAAAACATTTCTGGGCCAATTTAGGCAAAAATGGAAACAGGCTAGTAGAGTAAAAGATCATTTTGACAAAAAGTTTAAAAATTGGTTGGCAGGCGACTTGATATTTAAAGAAATTGTGAACGTCCTTAAAGTGTCACATTCTTCAGGTGGAAGACCTATAAAAAATCTTGATGGAAGCTCTGAAAGAAGCAAACGAAGGAAGCTATCTAAATTAGAGAGAACATGTGATATGACACTCTCAGAGTTACAAGGTCTCTTAGTTCGTAAGTTAAGGGCAGATGGAAAGAAAGAAGAGGCAACCGTGATTCAGGAAGTACTATCTCTTGGAGCAAGTAAGTTCAAACATCGTCTATCGCAAAATACAGTTAAAATTTTTTCAAGAGATGAAGGTTTAGCATTAATGGTAGATGCAAAACTATCCAGACATCAATATAATTATGTACGTGAGCAGTGTGCAGTAAAAATGCTGATATTTTCCCTAGCTATAATCAAATATTTAAGGCAAAAGTAGAATGCTATCCTGATTCTATTCAAGTTAACGAAAGAGGCGGTTCCATTCCAATGCAACAACTATTAGACCATACCACAAAAAAGTTGCTTAAAGTTCCTAATGTATTGAAAAAAATAGAGAGTAGTGAATCAAACACATTTTCATTACACACTAAATGGGGTTGTGATGGTTCCTCAGGAAATAGCTGCTATAAACAAAATTTTAACGACGTTAAAATTGTGGATAATTCTATTTTTATGGCTTCTTTGGTTCCATTGCAACTTGTTTAAAAAAATAATGAAATAGTCTGGCAAAATCCGCAATCCTCGACAAATTATTGTAGACCAATATTTTTTGAATTTTCAAAAGAGACGCCTGAACTTATCAGAGTTATTGCCGACAAATATGACAACGAAATTAAAAAACTGGTTGAGACCGAAGTATCTACAAAACATCGAAATATTAAAATTTCACATAACTTAGCTTTTACCATGTTGGATGGAAAAGTACGACATTTAACACAAACCTCCTCGGCTGCATGTTGTGCAATATGTAAAGCCAAACCGAAAGAAATGAACAATTTACAAGAAATTCGAAAAAAAAAGTTGATATCGACTCTTATAAATATGGCCTCTCTAGTTTACATGCTTTACTTCGTTTCATGGAGTGTATTCTTAATATATCGTATAGACTTGATTTTAAAAAGTGGAGTGCCAGGACTGATGCTGAAAAAGAGTTAGTGAAAGCAAGAAAAAAACATGTTCAAAACGAACTTAAACAAAGACTGGGCATATTTGTTGATGTGCCTCGACAGGGTAGTGGAACCTCCAACGATGGTAACACTGCAAGAAGGTTTTTCCGGAGTCAGAAATAGTAGCAGAGGTAACAGGTGTGGATGAAGAACTAATCAAAAAATTTTCTATTATTTTACAAGTTTTGACATGTGGAAGAGCTGTAGAAACACATAAATTTGATTTATATGCACAAAATACGGCAGAATTATTTGTGAAAAAGTACAACTGGTACTACATGCCCTCATCTGTACACCAAATTCTTCTCCACGGAAGTTCATAATTGATTCGGCTTGTCTTCCAATTGGGCAACTTAGTGAGGAAGCAAGCTTTAAAGACTTTAAAAGATTCCGTCAGATGTCTTGCTCCAGAACTGCTACCAACGAAGATATTCTTCATTCATTACTTGTTTCTTCAGATCCTTACCTAACCAACTCCAGAAACCAATGGGAAAAAAAGTCGTTTAGATGTAAACAAGAAGCAAAATATCTCTTGATTTTGTGAAAGGTAGGATTTAGCTTATTGTTTTTAATAATTAAATGTATACTATGTTACAAGTTAAGTTTCGATTGATTGGATTAATTCGCTTAATGCCAACGAATTCAAATTAAACTGAACTCAAACTTGGAAAAATGTGTTTTCAGATATAGTCTTATCTATCCTAAATTGACCACGACTGCGACTCTAGTGTTTTTTAATGTAATATGTACTAAATCTTTATTTTGAAGTGAACATTTTACAAGTACACCTAATATAAGTAATCAAAATGTATGTTCGTTCATATTATTTAAATATAAATAGCCGTCATTTTCTCCTAATAATTTAATTTTTTCTTCTCGATACATGGACCTGCCTTGATAAATTTTATCGCAATCAGACTACCAATTTTTGAATGATTTTCATATACCTACGCACCTAGCAACCCCACATATGCACACAAACAGTGTGACCCATTTGTTTTCGGGTCATTTTATTATTATTAATGCGATTTGGCTCGGATTTTCTAAAAATTGTAGGGCTTGACAATTTGTAAAACTTGGTATAGGACCATTTTGAGAGATGCCAAATTCAGTGGTGTTCACAAATTTTTATTAAAAAAATCGCTAATATGGTTTATTGAAATTTTTTAAAAGACTGGCATAGTAGGCCTTTTTCCATGACCGAGGTTATCTTTGCTAAAAAGTTGCAGTTTTTTAAGCCCTACAATTTGAAAAAAACCCGAGCCAAATCGCACAAATAATAAACTTTTTATGAGGGTGACCCGCAAATAAATGGGTCACCCTGTATATACAGGAATTTTTTTTTATTCATTCAGGACAGAAATCATCAAAATTTGAGGAAAAAATTCACTTAAGGCAAAATATTAATGTATCACCCTGTATATCGCAATGCTGAAATAAACGAGCATCCTACGCTGGTGTTTCATTCATTTATTTCATAAAAATTGCAAAATATGGATGATAAATCAATTGTAGAGGTGGTTAACAGTTATGGCCGGGTGGCTCCATAAGACCTCACCACTGTGCGGCGCGGCGGGAAGCTCTCCTTACTATGGTGGGTATTATCATTTCTGTGATTTGGAATATCAATTTCAAATTTTTCGAATTTTTGGAGAGTGACAGTTTATGTTACAATATTTGGAATTTTTGGGGCATGATCCTTTACTGTACAAAAATAATTTTTAGTCTAATTGACAAATCCCAAACCGTGTTGCTTTATCCTGAGACCAAATCAATTGTAATTACCAAAACAAGGTTTCAAGAGGCGCCATCGTCCCCCAATATAACTAGGACATGGTACCAAAAATGTTTAAGAACGGACGGAATTTGTAAGTTGTGGTTTAAAAGGTTTAAGGGCCCATAACTACAGCATTTCGGTAAGAAAAATGGCTAGCGCACTATGGGATTCACTAGATGTTTCTAAATCGAATATTAAAGATGTCTTTCAGTTCACTTGTGAGACATTACAAGATCTCTTCAGAATCCAGCCATATATTACACTTATCATGTCTGATGAGGCGACATTCCATTTAAGTGGAATTTCCAAGGAGCATGAGAGGTACTCTCCTAAAGTTAATGTGTGGGGTTTTATTTCCCGAGAAAAAAATTATAAACCCTTTTTTTTTAATGAAGCAACAGTCACAGGATGAGAATCTATACCGACATACTAGAATTTTTTTATTGACAACTACAGCAGTATGAAATGTGTGTGCTTACTTTCAACACACAGTGTCATGCCCCATTTTTTTCTTATAGCCGTGAAATCTGTGAAGCGCCTTTTCCCAAGAGATGCATAGGAAGAGGCGGTCCGATTTCATGGCCACCCTATTCACCGGACTTAACTATGCCCGATTTTTTTAAGGAGACTATGTTAAAGATAGGTGCTACAATTCCATTCCACATAATTTTGAGGAGCTGACGAACATCCTTTATTTTCGATAATAATAAGTAATGCGTTAAAGACAATGGTCAGAATATTAAACATTGGATTTAAACCTTTATCTATTGTCTTTAAATAAATCATTATTTAGAAGTGTTAACCTGGTTTTTGTTAACAATTTTGAAATTTAAAACATACATAATAATTAAAATTAAAAATAAAAGATTCATTTACGAAACGATTTACTTGGTTCTATCAAATATGCTTGAAACTCTATGGGTTCAGTTAAAGTGGCTTAGAATGTTTTTAAAACAAGACTACATATTCTCTACCATACATTTACCAATCGATAGTTTCTTTAAAAAAAAAACTGAGATTTTTTAGTTAAAAATAAAATTTTTTTGGGTCATACTGAAAAATGCTGAAAAATCATTTTGGCACAATAAACAGTCCCCCAAAAATTGAAAAGATTTAAAATTGATATTCCTAAGATAAAAAATGACAATGCTCACAATAGTCATCACGTTAACCATAGCTCCCCCCGGCTCAGATTACTTGATAATGTCAATCACATGCAATAAATGCGAAAGTTTTGAAGGAAATTTTCTTTTCATGCAATCACGTCTTAAACGGCTCATGCCAAACTCCGTTTTAAAAATAAAGGCATCACACTATATATCTTTGAACAGCTTAAGGCAAGTGCTCAACCCATGATGTAAAAACTATGGGTATTCAATTAAAAATTAACTTTTCAAGTTAAAAAAAATGCAATTTTTTCTGGATCACTTGTTACAATGCTGAAAAAGATTTTTAACAAGGGCAAAAATTTACGGGGTAATTAAAAACAATGGTCCAAACCCCATCCCTGTGTTTGAGAAAACCTGGATTTGTAAAAGTTTTTGTTCGTTTGCCCCTTACCATGATAAAAATATACTTAACGAGACGATGCCGAACGTAAGGAGAGTGGCTTAGTGGCTGTATGTATCAATGGCGTTTAAGTTCCCCGGCTCGATCTCTAGCGGAGCGATATTTTGTTTGAAATAATTTTTGCTATGTGACTAGCCTCCCGGTTCCAGTATTCATATTAATCCCGGCTCTTAAAGTGTTTTGTGAAATTAAAGTATATTTTTCTAATTTACTAGAAGGTAAGTATTCACATTAATCCGAAATTAAACTGCATTCGCTTTAAAAATACACCAAATTTTTTATGGATATTTGTTTTATGGCTTAATTCTAAACGGAAGACAAGTTCACATTACACAGTTTTAGGGGTTAAGGAAAAAGTTACTCTTATATATAGTGGACTCAGGAAGTAGCTCTTGTTTTTTTTTTAAGAAATACTTGATCAATAGTAAAAGTTATTAAAAATTTGGCTTATACGGGCATAACGAAAACAAATTATAAATTTACTAATATCGAGAGAATCTAATAGCGATGTCAGATTTGACGTCCAGTCTGGAACGCTACGCCATAAGGTTAGAATATTTGGAAGGATCAACAATGGTTATGATACTAATGGGTTTGAATATGTACAAGTTCTAACGAATTGCTTATCAGTGGTATGATATCGCAATTGGTTAGAGGAATGGGCTAGAGGTGCAGGTTCGATGCCCGCTCGTACCATAACTTTTTCTGTTGATAAAATATTTCTATAAAAAAAATATGTTACCGTTTAAAAAACTAATAAAACATTTATATTAGGTCTCGTTGTATCAGTTCAGTTATTTAATTTTACCAAAAGTTGTGGGTTGCTGTAGCAAATCGTGGAATATTTTTTTTGAACTTTAATCATAAGAATTGTGTTTACAATTTTAATAAAAATATACTTAAATAAATTTTTATAAGTTCCTGTAAGCAGCCAGTTTTGTTGCGGCAAAAATATGATTGTAGGGGTGTTTTAAGCGATTTATTAAAAAAAGCTGATAGTTTTTTTAGCTTTTGACACATTTTCAACTCTAATAAGTATTTTATTGTAGAATCCAAGAGAAACAATTTTGAAATAGCATACTTTATGTATCATATAGGGTAGTATAAATTGTGAGGATAATAATGATATTGTTACAAACACTGTAGTTATTTTTTTTTGTCATAAATGTTTTTTCAACTTTTGCTAAAAAGTTATCAAGCGGGAAAGCTTAAAATCAAATTCATTCGTTTCCGTATTCACCATTTTTTGTTCACAAAAAAGCGTCAATTCATAATGTGTATATGTTTTATTATCGGTTTTATTTTAAAATGAAAACTGTTTTTGTTATTATTTTATCCTTAAAATTATTATTTGCCCTCATAATATTTTCAGCTAAAAACTAGTTGGCATATACACAGGGTGTTCTATTAAGACCCTTAAGTCCAACAGCTTCCTTGTTGTAAGGTAAAGAACATACTGGTAAATGCAAAAGCAGTTGATTATTAAAATTTAAAAATAGTATTAATTATACAATTTTGCTATGGGACCACTCCGGCACCACTCACCACTACTACCTTTCTGACTAACTAACTTACTTAAAAAAAAAAACGAAATTTATAAAAACTTGACAATAATTTAGAAATGAAATAATATAGCCTACAAAAATTTGTTTTAAAAGTGACTCATATATACTAAAGATATAACGCGATTGAAATAGATCCAGAATATATTTGTTTTCTAATTAAAAACACACAAACTAGAGTTAAAGGCTTCCGGAAAAGCTTCGACATTTCAAGAATTTCTCAAGATGTTAAACAAAAATGATTGGTCTTTGTAGTTATATCGCAAACGGAGATTCCTATTTTCTTAAGGGACATAAGGACATACAAATCAAAATAACATGAGAATATGTTGCATACTTAAATAGAGTCATAATTTCATTTTGAATATTGTTTGACAACAATTAAAATGAATAAATGCGTCTTCTCATAGGCAGCAAGCTGCAAATTAAGTATTTTGAATGCTCGAAACTTCTTTATTAGATTATCGCCCCACCAAAACTGTATTTATAGTAAATAGTTGAACAGAACCAGCCGTTACTTGATGTAAATCCATTTTAAGTAAACGATAACACTTTTTTAAAAAGACCACTTAATATTTTCGTTTACTTAGTTATAAATGGTTTTAATTAACAACGTTTTACTTGTCAAAACATGACCAGAAAAGTGTAATTCTTTTCTGAAATTCTAATATCGTATTAGTAGGAGTAGTAATAGCCGGTAGGCCAAATTGTACCTTCCATCCTACCCTTAGAGCTCACCCCGGCCACTTGCCTATCCTTGAACCTGCCAGACTTATTCACATAGCTTTGGCTATCCTTCCAAAGGATTCCAAAAGAAAAAAATAGTATAAAATACTCGGTTCCTGTGCACAACCATAGCACCAAAAACGTCTTGCCGCAATATTGCCCTAGCTTTGCAGCAGTGGCGGCTCGCGGGTGAAAAGGTAAGTAAAGTGCAAATGAAGTAAGAAAAAATCGCAATAATTTTTTTCCAGAAATTTTTTTATCTGTGGAAGGGGTAGAATATTTTTTTACGACTTTCCTAAATTTTGTATACTAAATCAATTCTCCTATCCTTCATAGCAGCAAGACAATGGACAAATACAGCCTGCGGCGCTTTTTCTTTTATTTTTTTTTAAAGCCATTTAGATGGCCAGACATCAAACATGCGCCCTCGTAATATTGCCCTATTAATTTATGTTTATGGTCAAATTGGTCCAAAATTTGATCCAATAGAGAATTAAAATTCTCCGACGTTCTATCGCAGCTAACATTATAAAATCCTAAGAATCTCGTGACTACTGAACCTTCTGAATTAACGTATCTTAAAATTAAGGAGCACTGGAAGGTTTGCGTAATATCAGTGGTGTCATCCACTTGCATAGAAAAAAAACTGTGTGTTCATTATTTAATTTTTTACATGATCATTTAAATAATCAGAAATGCATTCAATTATTTCGTTTTGAATAGTTTTCGAGTCACCAGTAAAAACATTTTTAATTTTTTCGTGATGATCTTTTAGTTCTTGGGGACATCTCGATATTAATAAACCTAAAAGCTTTTTAAAATTCCCCCTATTTATTGACTCGCTGCTCTCATGATGGCTGAGAAAGACTAACTCTTGTCTCTAATCGGACGTTTTCGTTAAAATGTATTTTATATAGTTTAGCATCTTCTTTTAAAGTGTCAGCGATAGTGCTTTGATTTTTTAAAAATGTTTTTACCATTAATTCGCATTTCAAATGTTCCGCCGAGTCTTCATGTTTATGTAAAGGCTTTCATATATTTAACATACCTGCAAAACCTTCCTTATTCCACAGAATATTTATTGGAAATTAGTAAACAAGGCCAGCAAAACAATTTTTGTAATATTTGACTACTACATAACCATTTGTACGCCGAAAACCAGGATGACGATTAAAACTCTGATCTTGTTCCTTCCATCGATTAAATGGAGTTTACAACAAAATTCAAACCACATCCGTGATCGGATTTATCAATAATGTAAATTAGTAAACCCGACACCAAATAAAGTTGTAACAACACCACAAATAAATATAAGACAAGACAGTCAAGCAAACTGCAAAGGAACTAACCGGTTGCAGCGAAATCCGCGAAAATAAAAGTAAACAACCACCCCAAACTGAACGACACATGGGTGTAGTGTACTGAGTTTGCAAAGACATGCCGCCAACGGTCAAGTAAAATATTTATTGGAGATGTACAGTTTATTTTTTGCCAATTAGGTGAACAAATGAATGTAAAAACTTAAATTTTTAGAGATATATAATAAATATAGTTAGATGTTTGCTTGTTTATTTTTCCCGGTCAGGTAGCGCTTCACCTACTTCACCTGAATAGCCGCCACTGCTTTGCAGCTGCACAAGTGGTGTAGCAGAGTTTTCTCCCCCTTCACGCAGTGCAAGTCGAGATTTTCTCTATACCACAGAAAATATTGCTAAACACACTTAAGCTCTATTTTCTGTGTCTACCTCTAACAGGGGCGATAGTGACCTAACAGGGCCGACAGAGGACTGAGGAGCTAGAATTCCGTATACTTCTCACAAACAGCCAGGCAATTTTATCTTTGTTAGGTCCCAGAATAAAGTCCTTGGTCTGTCTGGCTTCCCTTATTATAACTTTGCCACACTCCACTCACCACCATGATATTCCTAGAATTGGTTCTGTTTCTATATACACAAAATGATTCCGGGTTTAGCTAGCTGGTTTGCGTCTAATTGATCTTTATTCCACAATGGACCCAAACCAGTTGTACTCTTTTCGTCCTTTCTAATCTTTCTAGTGTGTCGTGAGGGTCCTGAACCAATATTGTGCTAATATCATAGGCAACTGTTACTAAAAATAGAAGAAGTACTAGACGAAGAAAATGTAAGAAAAATCATTAAATAGCCTCTCCTAACTCCAGGTACACAAAATGTCTTTCGTAACATTTTTCATAAAAGAAATTTTTTAATTTAGACCATTTAGAAACATTCAGAATTTTATATGTTGTTTTAACTTAACCAGTTACGAAAAAAAATTAAGTTAAGTAAGTAACAAGTTACGAAAAATTAGACGTTACAAAACGTCAAGCAGTTTTGAAAAGTGACACATTATATGTCATATCTAGAAAAAATATATTCTGTGAAGACTAAAAAATAAAGCAAATAATGTCAATTAAGTTAGCACATATAATTTTAAAAAAGGTAGGTTTCCCTTGAAAAAGTAGACTATTTTAATTTTAATTGTGATTTCTTCAAATTTTTTCTCTTTACGAACGTGTAATTGTTATTTTTGTTTTTTGGAATCATAAAAACGTCTTTCGATACGAGAAGTACTACACTACAAAGTTGGCAATGCTGAGTCATGGCCACCTCGAATTTGAAATCAGTCACGTGTCAAAATTGAAAAACAAAAATGGTGTGCCGCATGTAATGACAATTTTTGGCATGCGTTGTAACCAACGTGAAAATGTTCAACAGTAAAAATGTTCTTTAACGATTTAAAGAAAATATAGTGCATAGAATAGAAAAAAATAGTATAAAATACTCGTTTCATAAAATATTTATTCTCACTCGCGAATTTTCGCCTGCGGCTTGTTTTCTAATCTAGGGCTCATGCTATAAAATCATGTCTTATGAAACTAGTGATTTAATATAATATTACGTCCCCAGTTAGGAAGAGTCTAATTTTTATGTATCGCTTTATACTTTGCATAACTAGTTATAAAAAACAGGGGGTTTCCTAAAATTACTCAATGTAAAAATTAGAAAAAACTAGAATAAATTAAAATCACACGCCCTGTATAATTGGCTTAAAGTGTTAAATACTTTTAAATCGGGAAATACGTTAAAAATCCTTCTGACAAAAACGTATGGTGAATATAACACATTGGAGAGACAAACGCCCTCTTAGTATAAGAGTCAAGGAGCATTTTAATCATATTCAAAAGCCACGTCAAAATCAGACATACCTGAACACGTCTGGTCAAACCAACACCGGATGTAGTGGTCGGAGGCTAAAATTTTGCATAGGTAGGACCACGGCGAAAATGAAATTTTATAAAAGCAGCTTCCACAGAAAGGAATCTAGGCATTTTCAGTAAGCTTAGCATCGATATTCCAAAGATATGGAAGCCGCTTCTAGCTCAAACTGACCTAAAACTTCAGTGTTCAGGTAACCACAGGGGGCGGGCGGAGACTTCATGCAATACTGCATAAGACTGGTATATAAGCTCGTAGCTTTAGAAGCAACGTTTAGTTTACACTTGAAAGCGATTGGAGATAGTTAACATTCGAAACGTTGTGAAATCAAAATTATAAAGACAATGCAAGTTCAACAGAGCATTTTATTAACCAAATTTTATTATGAAAAATATTTCCATTTTGGAATTTCCAGTATGTCGCATATTACTTACTTATTTTTTAAACCACTTGAGGCTGCATCAAATATAGCCATTCCATTACGAGAGATAGGAATTGCACGGTGTTTTCTGTTAATTTCGGGAAAACCAAACGTTTTTGCGATAACATATATTAAGAATTACTTTGAAAAGAAAATCCAACTTTAAGCATTTACTGCATTTGCATAAATAAGTAATTTTTATGTTGTAGCTACACAAAATATGCCTCGTAAAAAACGCAAGTAATTTTTTGAAAACAGTTCCACAGAGAAAAAAAACTATGTACCCCAATGCATTCTAGATAATAAATCCGAAAAGATCTAGTAATAGAGTAAACGAATTACAAGAGGGGGTCTTAAACAAAACACAAAAAAATTTAAAATCACCTTATATCTAAAAAATAAAGTGGGCTATGTCAATTTTCTTCACGGCGTTTCTCTTCTATTTTTCTATTTTTATACAAATACATGATTGCGAATCCTGAGAAAAAAACATGTTGAACTCCAAGAAAATCGCTGCGGATAAAAGCGGCGTTCAAAACACAGACAACACTGCTAAAATCGCGATATTGCCGCAGTGTAACCAACACGATGAGAAATTTAAAAAAGGGCGTTGTAGCTGCGATTTTAGCGTTTGTGGGATCCTTAGCATATTTTATTTAACAACGATTAAATTAGTATCCACGGAAAACAAAATTATCGCTTTCAATCCGAGGTTGCTGAAAAGAGATAAGATTTCTAATCAGACAAAAAGTTTTCCAGTGGATAGAATAGGAAATGACTTCCACAATTAATATTGGAACAGTATTTAATTCCTCCTGGTTAGTTGCGACTTGTAATGTGGAGCCATTATTGCGGGTAAGCTTTCCAAATTTAGATGATTTTCGTGTAACATACTAATTTTTAAATGATAAGGAGCCGTCATATATATGCTCCAATATGTATTGAAAATTTATTAGGTATAGCATGTAAAAAGATATTAATAATTTGTCCAGATTATTTTTCGTTTTCAGGAGCAACAGCAAAGAACTGAAACTACTGGTACCCTTACCAATCTTACACGGTTTCGTTACGCCACGCCACGAACTAGGGGTGCTGCCTAAAAAGTGTAATCCTTCAGCAAGGTACGTTATAGACGCCACTCCTCACTAACGTCGCACTCCAAGGGTTCTGCATTATGCGAATATCTACCATTTTCCGGCAAACGTACTTTAGTACCACTACATCAAATAAAGAATTTATTTAGTCTAAGGTGTTCTTAAGTTAATACGGGACACTGGAAGCAGGAACCAAATTTTGTAACGGTAAATAAAAGCTCTCAAATTAACTTAGAGATGGCAAAATCTAGTCTTTTTATTGAGTCAGTCGAGTCTTCAGCATTAAATGAATCATATCACTGACTCGAGTCATCGAGTCATTTATCGGAGCGGAGTTCAGAGCATACCTGTGATTTCTGGCTTGCCGCGAGCGGCAGCGCGGCGGCGTACTGCTTACGATTCACTGGACGCTGGATGCTCATCACTCTCATTTGCAGGTTTCAACTTGGTTTGCGTGTGGACGGATATCGTTTTTTTTTGCACGTAACTAGCAGATGGCATATTTTGATGAACATTTCTGGAATTTTATGAATGTTTGGTTATTGGTAATTAGGTTTTTAAGGCTAATAATTCCCCGGATTATGAATGCTGCGTAGTTGTGTTTAGTTGATGATGATGATATTTTAGTCATTGGTATTATTCGCAATTATTAACAGTGTGCCCTTGGATAATATTTTGAAAATTAAAAGTTAACTAGCAATGTCAAGATTAAAAAAAACAAACGAGTGTAGTGTGGGCGTGTGGGATTACTTTACTCGTGTTAAGGAGTTAGAGGTTTTGTTTTTGTAAATTATAAATACGTAAATAAATATATGTTGTAACGTTCTAATCGTTCTTATATTTTACTTATAATGTATTAACTTATTCTATTATTATTTGAAAGTCTGGGATGCAAGTATGAATTACACTCATTTATAATCAATTTATTGATTAAAATCGGAATAAACAAATTATGTTTCTTGTAGTATTACGATTAAAAAATAAGCGAATGAAAAACGCCTTCCGTGTATCAGTTATGTAAAAATATTGACAATTAAATGATATTTAATTCGTCCGGCACCGACTGCCAGGCATGAAACAAAGAACGATTCACACTAAGTGAACTTAGCAATTGTTTGAGATGCGGGTCTCGAGTGATTTTAAGATGAGTGACTCACGCGAACCGAATCACTCACTCGCTAGCCATCTCTAAAATTAACACGTACCGCCTGGTTTCAAGGAAGTTTGCAACGAGACGCTGCATGCACTGTTCTTTCTGGGTGCCACCGCCGCACTCCGTTACCACGTGCATTTACTAAGATTATTTACATTCCTATATGGCGGTGAAATAGAGAATTACTGAATTGACTCAAAAATATCAATTTATAATGTTTCATGTCATTTATGATCATTCACTTATATTCTGATTACAAAAATATATAAAAAAAATTGGTAAATTTGCTTTACCCGGAACTTCCCTCGTTATGAATCTTTCCCTTTATTAGGAATAGTGGAGTGTAACCCAATTTAGTTCAGTCATTTTGAAACATTTTTATTCGGCTCCATTTTGTTCAATCATATTGGAATCCTAGCAATATTTTACCAATTCATACCTACGCCACACTTGATTTTTGCGAATAGTTTAAAACAAATTCAACAAATAGTATTTACATTACGTTGAAATCGTTCCAGTTTATCCTATATCACATTTAGTTTTTCTGCAAAATTTAAAGTCAGTTGAATAAGGTTTTTTTTACGTTGATTTGAAAAAACATGTGGCCGCCATTTTGTTCCGTTATCTTGAATACTACGACTTTGCCAGTTTATCTTAATCCTTGCATACAATTAGAACTTAATCTAATAAATAGTGTTTTCAGGCTGATTTTTTAAATATTTTTATTAGGCCTTCATTTCGATTTGCTATCTTATATTCATACCAAAATATTAGCAGATTATCCCTATATGACCTTTAATTTTTGACCAAAATTTGAAGTCAATCGGAAGAGTAGGCTTTAAGATATGCCATGAAATGACAGACAGACAGACAGACAAACCGATACACTGACCGACAGAATTGATTATTTTTTGGTATCTAGGGACGCTAAAACGTGAAAATATATAAAATCTAAGAGATTGATTTTTTCACAATAACAAATATTTTATTTAGCAGCCAGTTTGTTCCGCTATCTTGAATTAGTTCCACAGATTTACTAGTTTATCTGTAAACAACAATTATTTATGACACAGGTTGAAGATCACTTCATTAAGTAGTTTTTCAGGCTAAATTTTTAAATAATTTACTAAACCGCCAGTTTGTTCCGCCATTTTGGATTCGTACCAAAATTTCACCAGTTGATTCATACGTAATACTTTTTTTATATTTCACTAGGCCGCCATTTTGTTTTGCCACATTCGATTTTTACCAAAATATTACCAGCTCGTGCCCATACGACCTCTAATTCTTGACTAAAATTTGAAGTCATTCGTGTAAGTAGGTTTTAAGCTCTGCCGTGACCTGATAAGACAGACAGAAAAACCGACACACGGACGGAATTGATAAAACATATTTTTTTTGGCATCTAGGGACGCTAAAATGTAAAGCTACGTAAAACCTGAGAGGGTGATCTTTTCACGATTACAGATATTTTATTTAGCTGCTATTTTGTTCCGCCATCTATAACATTTTCAAATTTATGTATAATTATTTAGTTTATAGTAACAGTGAGGCAATTAAAATTTGGCTAGTTATATAGTTACTGATTTTTACACAGTGTTCTAACACCATCCTGTCGTATAACTCTATCTTTTCACGATTACAGATATTTTATTTAGCTGCTATTTTATTTATTTACAATTATTTTATCTTTATACCACAATTATTTATAACACGCAATTTGTAATTAGTCTATTAAGTAGTTTTGCAGGCTGAATTTTTTAATACTTCATTAAGCCCCCATTTTGTCCCCCATCTTGGATTCCTGCCAAAATTTTACTTACCAGCTGATTCCTATATAATACTGACTTTTGTTCAAACTTTGGGTAAGTAGTTTATTATTAATAATTTTTTTTTAACATTTTGTTTTGCCATATTGGACTTTTAACAAAATGTTAGCAGGTCATCCCCATATAACTCTTAATTGTCGACCAAAGTTTGAAGTCAATCGGGTAAGTAGTTTTTTAGCTATGCCGCGAACAGACCGACGGAATTGAGAAAACATGTTTTTCCCTTTTACGAGGGAAGTAATAAGAAGATATGGGACGAAATAGGGTTGGAACTTAGAGGAAGTAAGTGTATTGTCTGCAACTGCTAATAGCTAAAGAGAATGCTCCTCATCTGGTGGAGATGAATAATAAGTATACATGATAAGCGTTTCACACTTAACGTAAAAATTAGTTTGGCAGCTCCTGCTAAACGCGTCAGTATCAGTGCACAGCGGCTTAGTTTCCCGCATCTCCCCACACATCGATCGCTTTTCTAAATCTCCGGCATTGGTTCAAGCGGTCCCTTATTTCGATTGATCAATTTTGATAGAGGTTAGAAAACCGATGGAGAAGCTATTCGACGATTTATTGATACAAACAATACAAAATGTCGGAAAGAAATTCGCTGCGAATTAAATATTTTAGGTAAGTTATTATACTATTATTTATTATATTAATAAACGAGAATATAAAATGCTTTTGCAAAATATTTTTTTACAAATTGATTTTTTCATCAAAATACGGTGATTTACCGGTCAAGAGGGGAAATCAGCATAAGAGTTTGGAAAAATAGCCCAGTCATGTGATAATGGAGTAGGTAGATTCCCGAGTACCTATGCGTTATGTATATGTTTAAACTCAAAGTTTCGAGACCCATTACGAAATTTGTCATGGAGTGGCGTGTCGGAGGTGTATTCCCGGCTTTAGTTTAGTTAGTTGTGAAATAACTTTCAAAAATTATAAAGAATAATTTTCCAAATATTATATAAATATTTTTAAAGGCAACAATATAAATTCTGTTTCTAGCAATAAACATATACATATCCAGAACAGTTTGAAACTGTATACCGGGACATGTAGGATATTCCTTAGAACCTTATAGCATAGAAAGGAGCAGAGACAAAATTCATGGGATCTGAACCATCTTTCGGTGTAGCCCATGAAATTGCCAAACGCGTAATTTCGGACTGGAGGAGAAGAAAAAAAAAGCTAATTAATCTTGGCTTGGACTGTGAGGTCTGCCTCATGCAAAGATGTGTATCCCTTTTTCTATGGAAGTCTATTAAATTTGAATGGAATGAAATCAAAACAACTGTATACAGGTCATGCAGGAGGATGCCGAGACAGCTAGACATGTCTTGTGCATATTCCCGGCGGCTGCCAGGATTAGGCACTCCTTATTCGGTAGGGATATTGTGCTGCGAGAGAATTTGAAGAATACCTCCCCAAATGCAATGATAAGACTTATCGAGAAGTTAGAGTTTCTTGGGAAAAGTATCTATAGGTGCGAGCCACAATAGACTGAAGAGCCGCAGTGGAGGATCGATACGATCTACTCACTTTTAATCTAACCTTTCTCCTTTTTGTACAGAAGCCTCCCATGATCAACACAATCGAATGCTTTGCTGAGGTACGGAAGTTCTTATTTTTTCAAAAATTTAGCGTTTTTAAGAAAAATTACCTTTTATAAAAACATTGCAATCAGAACTATATTAAATGGAGCTAAATGACAAGGTTCACGTCTTTCTTGACACATAGCTAGCTTAATATTATTTTTACAACCTTATTCGATAGAATCTTATACACTGCTCAACAATTGAAGTGGATAATTTTAATTGTTCTGAAATTTGTAGTTAACAGTATCTTTAATAGGATCGATCATTGTAAAATCTCAAAATAAACTATTTACAGCGAACATGTTTTGCATGTCTTTATTTTTTTTCTCTGTGCCTGACGAGAGGATGAAGGAATTTGGTTCCAAAATTATAACGTTTTAGTTATACATAAATGCTACACGATTTTAATTTCTGTTATTGCTAGCAAAAAATTCATTTATTCACATTCATATTTTGCCTCTAAGACGATGCAAAGCAGTGCTACTCGAGCAATTAGTGCGTTGAATGTTTCTCTCATGAAGTCACTAACAGGCTGAATGTGTCGTAAGTAGAGCGTGGAAACGTTATACAGCAAAAGGGTCTGCAGAATACACTAATGGGGGAAGACGCGAACGAGCCACAAGTCGTATTTAAGATCATTTTCAATCAATTCACGGCTTCAAGAATTAACAGTTCCTTTAGGCAAGCTACTGGAAGAGTTTTTTCTAGTCAAACTGTCAGAAGAACGCGGCAAGAAGACGCGATACACCCCACACATTATGCATGCAGATATCCGTTAGCAAGAGAACACAGCCATTGGAATTTTCAAAATTGGGGGAATTGTATCTTCACCGACAAGTCGAGATTCCGTTTGTACATGTGCGATGGTCGAACGTTAGTGTGAGAAGAAAGAGGACAGCAATACATTGAAAATGTAATGGCTCCAACCACGCAGTTTGGTGGTCAGTGGGGCAAATATTATAATGACAGCACTGAATTAACAATTTTAATCAATGAGACAATGGCATGACACTCATACGATATCTAGACCTAGTCATAAGCCAATATTTGTACCACTTTATGGTGCACTAGGCGAAAGATTTGTTTCTATTTATGATACTGCCCGTTCTCATTGTGCAAGGATAATTAGCGGACAGATAGAACATCATGGAATTTCAAGAAAGGAGTGAGTGGTCACCATATACACCGGACATAAATTGTATTGAACACGTTTGGACTGCAATATCTAGGTAGTTCAACCGACTCGAAGAGCCCTCCTAAATAGAGTAGAAGCACTAAGACGAAGCAGGGGAGGTCCCACAAAATGTTAAGTTATTATAGGTTGTGAATTCCACAACAAGCAAATTTTTGTGTTGTAACTTTCGTTTCATTTATCGAGTTTTATGTAATTTTTAAATTTTTCATAGATTTGTTTCTTTTGCTTGTTTGTCTGTATCATAACGTGAATGACTAAATTTGTATTTATAATAGCAAACAGGCATTTGCAATATACGCTTCAATTGTTTTGTATTGTATATTGTGACTTTGCGGTCAGACCAGAACTTTCCAAATTTTACCCGGACTATACCATAACAACCAGTGTTAGATCTTAAGGAGAATATCTAAACAGTATAAACCCAAAATCCATACATCACAAGAGCGTCCGAATTCTTGTCTAAGTGCTACTCCTCGACTGAGAAATTTGTTATTCCAGGCCAGCGCATCACACATACAATAACCCATATACGATAGGGCCGCGTACAGTCCGACAGCAGACACAATTCCACGCTCCGCCGATTTTCCTCAAGCCCGATAATTGGGCTTTTCTCCCGCTCAATTTACATATTTTGCCGCAAGCCGAGTCGGGAAATTGCGACGGAATTTCGCGTGTATTTTCCTGAAATTTATTCGGAAAGCTCGTGGCGTAGACGTGTATCTTCCATACTTATAACACCCTAATGGCCGCATGGGCGAAACGCACGGTAAAAGGAGCCAATTTATTTAGGTAAGCCTATAATTCTTCGCGAGACTGGTTAAATAAAAACGCGTCTTTCGGAGGAAATATATGGCTAAAATTTCGAAGATGACCTAGAAACAATTTTCGAGATCCCGGATCGGTTTCGTAAAATAAGACGATCTCCTTATCTGGAGATCGGTAAATTTGCTCTACCCGGAACTTTCCTCGTTGTGAAATTTTCCTTTTATTAGAAATAGTGAAGTGTAGCCCAGTTTAGTTCCGCATATAGCCATTTAGTAACACATATATGCTGTGTTTGCAAAAACATTTATTGAGCGCCATTTTGTTCCACTATATTGGTCCGGTACTAATATCTTGACCTATTTTAGACATAATTTAAAATAAATTGAATCATAAATTTTTACGTTGATTTCATTATATTTGGTTTTTCAAAAAAAAATGGAAATCAATTGAATAAGAGGATTTTTTTTGCATTGATTTTTTTAATCATTCCTACCAAAATGTTCCCACTTTCCAATTCCTATGTAACACTTGATTTTAGTGTAAAATTTTAGGTAATTTGGATAAATAGTTTGGTAGTAATAATTTTTTTAACGTTTCAATAGGCCGCTTTTTTGATTTCCCTTATTGGATTTTTACCAAAATGTTACCATGTTAATTTTTGACCAGAATTTTGAAGTCAATCGGGTAAATAGTTTTTTAGCTATTCCGCGAACAGATACACAGTCAGACAAATAGACCGACAGACAGACCGATGACAATCTTCTTGAACATTATTGTAATAACACTTTTATTAGCTAAAATAAGTAAATGATGAAAACTTTGAATTTTTATATTTTTTGTAACAAGCTACATGTCAACACACTGGAAACTTTTTTTTTATAGTCATGCGTTTCTATTAAGTTATCACAGATTAATAATGGCCTCATAGGAAACCATATTGAAAATGTCTAGATTAAAATGTAAAATATTGAATAAACATAATCTGCTCGTACGACTGTTTTAATTGATGCAAAATATCAATCAATTTCTTTATTAATAAAATAGGATGACAAATCGTGACAAAATGGGTTTTACTCAAAGCCAAAAAAAAAAGAATAAACATAATCAAGTCTCACACATGTCCTTGTTTTGAGCAATATATTTGATGCAAAGTTAAGTTTTTAAGGACCGTTTCCATTACTCCCACTCAGTTCTTCAAAATTGTTGCTTATAAACTGATATATCTTCTGATTTTAGTGTGTAATTAAACATAGTTTGAAAATCTAGTTACGAAACAATAAGTTACGTGCTGAAGATAATCGTCAATAAGTCTGAAATATAGACACATATTTTTATATAACAATGAAATCTTTGTGTTATGCTCTATTTAAATTGGATATAATATACAGGGGATTGCATTTATTTTTTTTACTATGACAACACAACATGGCAACGTTTTAACTTTTATTCAGTTTTAAAACTTAAGCATTGATAGAAAAAACTTCTATTTTTTTGGCCCTAGTGTATTTTTAGAAAGTTTAAAACCACTTTAATTCTGTAATTTGAAAGCAGAAGAAAAACCTGAAGAAAAATGTCAATATATATATATATATATATATATATATATATATATATATATATATATATATATATATATATATATATATATATATATATATATATATATATATATATATATATATATATATATATATATATATATATATATATATATATATATATATATATATATATATATATATATATATATATATATATATATATATATATATATATATATATATATATATATATATATATATATATATATATATATATATATATATATATATATATATATATATATATATATATATATATATATATATATATATATATATATATATATATATATATATATATATATATATATATATATATATATATATATATATATATATATATATATATATATATATATATATATATATATATATATATATATATATATATATATATATATATATATATATATATATATATATATATATATATATATATATATATATATTTAGTTCGGTACATAGTCATATATACATATACTGTCTTTTCAACATTTATACCACCACACTGCATTTTATCACCACACACAGTGCGGTGGTGACTTGAACCGGAGAAGATCGTGCTCTGTCTAAATACGGGCTGCTAATAGTAGCAAAGTCTACTGAATATGATTATCTGTAAACTTGGCAGTAGGAGGAAATTGATGTAGATGCAAAAACGGCTGTGGCAGTACTACCGCGATCTCTATAAAGGTACCGTGAAGTGCAATTACATGTTTCGCTATTTGGAGAACGTCAACGGAAACTCTAACTCCGCTCCTTGTAATGCATGATATGGGTCACCAAAAAAAGGCAACCACGGTTTAATGTAAGGTGAACATTATTCTTAGACCTCGGGCTTTCGTGGTTTGTCCAAACATTAAAAAAAAATTCTTTTCTTTTCAAATATTTTTATTGGACACGAATTCCAAACAAAGAAATATTTGTCAATAAATTGCTGCTCTATCTTTTACGATTCTCCGGATAATCGAATAGGGGGACTTATTTTAGACACATTTTATACACACTTGTGACAATAATTTAATCCGAACGATACCCTAATTACCTCTGCTTAACTGAACTCAAACCTGAAGACTATCAAGAATTCGTCTTTAAGTCAAAATTGAATCTTAATTTCACGAATTGTAACTTAGATATATATTCCAGTAAAATTACCAACACATGAATATTTAATATTAAAAAAGGTGACAGTATTTTGACTCATGAAAGGTATGTCAAAATTTTGGATTTGTTAGATAACAAAATACAATTTACAAACCATATTAATAGCTTACTACCTACCGAGTACTGGTCTTTAAAACTTTTAGACGTAAACAGACATTATTTTGATCTTAAACTTAAATTACTATATGCCCTCGCTTATGCCAATCAAATGGGTCACGATTTGCTGATTATAAATATACTAGGTTCGATATCGTTACCTTGAAAGACACCAAAGAGATATGAGAAAAACTCTTGCCATCACATATACCGATTTAACTAAATAAAACAATACTTGTGAATGTATTTTTGGAAGGTTACAATACCCTCCTTGAGGAACGTAATTTCTCACATAATCAGACAGAAAAGTAAAAAATTTGATTTTTACCCTGTAATATCATACAATCCTCAAGAAATAGCATAATATCCAAAAAACTACATACGATAATCCAACGAACTTTTGCAACTCTAGACCTTTGAAATCGTGTTCCGTTTTTTACGTTGGCGTTAAATGATTTAACTCATTCAAAAGCAGTTTAAAAGGCAGTTTTGATGCAATAAAATAAAATGTTTAAAGCAGTTAAACAAACACATTGTTATGATTTAGTTGTAGCCGTCTTTCAATTGAATTTTCTTTGATGTTTACTAGTTTCGGTGAAAGGAACCACGAAAGAATAAACACTTATTTTGATAGAATTATGTTGTATTTTGTTGCTTTGCTGAAAGCTTTATAACGGAAAGCGATGAGTTAGATTGGTTTACTACTTTATATGGAAGATTCAATCAAAATGATTTATAGTAAATCATATGTTCATTATTAAGCGTCCCTTCGTCTGCGATAAAAGTCCTGATATCAGAAGTACGCCCAGCTTTAATAACCTTTCTAAACAAAATAATTATGCAGGAAAAATCCCATTTATTTACATGTTTGTTTGTTTCTGTATGTTTACAAGGATTTCGTAACAAATAAGGCTTGTGTAGTTTATATTTGAGCAAGCTGTTTTAAAGCTTATTTTATATGTTGAGGTTATGTTTTTTGTAATTATTAAGAGAGTACGTGATTTTTTGCATTATTCTACGCTATTTTAATTATTTCTAGGTTAGAAACTCTTCTAACATGCTCATGAGACTGTAATTATTACAGTGAGCACTGAGCAGAAAATGTTTGTATTTCCTGTGAACCCGACAGAAACGAAAAGATGGATTACTTTTATAAAGTACTTTTTAATTTAGCATAAGCAATGTATTATACAACTTGCTAATAATACTAGCTTATCAATTTAAGAGTGTTAAAAGGTAGTTAGGTATAATAAATTTCACGATAAATGATTTTACCTCAATGAGTCCTTTCCATTGTGAAGAAACAAGCAATAAACAAACAAAATTAGTTAAGAGGGCCGGACTGCAATAATTTCTAAATATAAAAAAAAATTAAAATGTGTTGTAGGTGTATAAGATTGTATTTCTAAAAAACCCTTTGATCCTAATATAGTGAAATGAAAATCTATATTCAAAGAGATAAAATAATATATATATATATATATATATATATATATATATATATATATATATATATATATATATATATATATATATATATATATATATATATATATATATATATATATATATATATATATATATATATATATATATATATATATATATATATATATATATATATATATATATATATATATATATAAATAACGAGGAATCAGCCAAAAAGTCTATAGTACATTTATTTTCTAATAGCCAAGCTTTCGAAATAATTGAAGCATTTATTTGAAAAACAACACATGTCCATTTTATCCGAAATTTAACCTTATACAAACATGGGTAGCATAGCACTTTTTGTACATAACTTAGATACTTAAAAGGATAAAAATAACAGCTGTCCGTGTTTAAAGTAATGCTCAAATATAGCATGTTTTAGAAAAGCAACTGATGTCCATGCGGTCTGTGATAAAAGCAACACTAGTCCATATTAGTCACAAGTTTCTTGCTGTACGTCATTCACACTGTTATTTCATTATTTTGCCATGGCCGTCCATCAGAGTTTAATGTAAAAAAAATTATAAAGGGTTTCGGGGACATCTTCATCCGACCTCAAAAGTTTCTTACTTTGTTTATTCCTAACACGATTTAATATAACGATTTTCTATCCTAGATGCGATACATATACGTTTTGTGATGAAACAGAAACACAACTAAAGCCAGTGTAGACAAGAGAAATTCATCAAGCGAGGGGAAAGGCATTTTACGAAATAAAGTGAAAAGTTAAGCTAAATGCCAAAGCAATTCTTGCAATAGCTTTTATGCAAAATCTTCCGCTACCCAACCTAACTACAAACAAAATATTTTACAGTAGACAACTTGGGCATTATGTTTTTGGAGTACAAGATATTGGAAGCAGTGATGTCAGTATGTACACTTATCATAAAGAAATGGCTAAACGTCAAAGTCACATCCATACTATTCCATTATGTTAAAGAGCAGATACCCTGCATAATAGATGAAACCTGGCTTTTCTCTGATGGTTGCTGAGGCCAGAACCAGAACTAAGTTTTTATTCACTTTGCGTATATTCTTGTGCATGTTCTTAAAATAGCATCTGAATTAACATACAATGGAATTTTCTTATTAGGCTGGCAAAGTCCAAACTATCTCTATTTAATGTAATAACTGCTGGGAGACAATCAAAATAGTTTCTTCTGGATGAAAGTTTAAATAATGGTATCTTTTTGAAAGGTCCTAAACCAAAAATTTCGCTTAAACCAGCGCGAATGAATCGGATATCTCAGCAATACCTTGGGCAAGTTTTATTGCGTCAAAGTTATTATGATCCCTGGACATTTCTGTTGCTAAACCAACACAAAAATGAAATAAATCCAAAAAAGTTTCGAGATTTGATGGAGTTGACCAAATATCTTAAAAATATCCTTCATAAAGAGTTTTAACGCAACCTTCAACCAAAAACAGCGGAAGAGGGAAATACTTCAGATGCGGAAATTATTAGTGACAATAATAGCAGTGGTGGCTATTAAAAATAGATTTTTTTTCCTAAATTAATAATCTTAGTTAAAACAGGACATGTGCTGGTTTTCCAAAATATTGAACTGATTTTTGTACTGTTTTACATTATTTTAAATTTTGAAATAAAAATAAATGATTAATAAAGTTTTTGTCTTCCACATTTCTTCAGAAAAGCACCTTGGCAAAAACAGGATCCCAAAAAGTAGTAAGGTAGGTAGTTTTTCTTGATTTCCCAAAATTTTTGTTTTTGGACATGTGTTATTTTTCAAATAAGCGCTTCAATTCATTTCTTCTTCAGGGCTCTATAATAACATAATTATCAGAAAACTTGGGACTTTTTTTCAATTAAAATTAAAATGCGAAGACAATTTTGAGGAACTTTTCAGAAAATATAAACTATAAAATTATTTGGCAAGAAATTAACACAAATAATATTAATATAATTATATATAATATTAATATAAATATGTCAAATGTATAATATAAAAAAGAGGGGTATGTTCAAAAATGTTTTAAAACTAGATAGTACGTTATACAGCATATGAAACAAAATATTCGAGTAACTAGAAAAAGAAATATTTATGATTTTTAAGGAATTAAATGTCGTTTAAATTTAAAATATAAGAATAATAAAAAAGTTTTCAATATCGGTTTATTTGTCCATAGTTTATATTTTTTGAAAATTATGTTATTATTATAGAGCCCTGAAGAAGAAATGAATTATTTCAAAAGCTTCGCGATTAGAAATTAAATATAATAGACTTTTTGGCCGAATTCCAGTTTTTTCTTTATACTGTTGGTAGTATACGGCAGTTACCTACAAGCACATAATATATATATATATATATATATATATATATATATATATTAGAGAGCTGGTGCAATATTGTAAAGTTCTGTATTGTATTGTAGCCTTGAAAAAGGAAACAATAAATTTCCGAAAGCTCGTATGTAAAAAACGAGTTTTACTTCAGCCCCAGACCGCTACCCTAACAAAAAAATTGAAACTTTTGTATTCAACTAGTTCGGTCGTGACTATCCTCCCATTCACCTATATATATATATATATATATATATATATATATATATATATATATATATATATATACATATATATATATATATATATATATATATATATATATATATATATATATATATATATATATATATATATATATATATATATATATATATATATATATATATATATATATATATATATATATATATATATATATATATATATATATATATATATATATATATATATATATATATATATATATATATATATATATATATATATATATATATATACAGTGTGTCCGAAATTGGTTATGACAGTATTGGGATCTCGGAAACCGTGATAGTTACAAAAACGTTTAAATGGAGAAAGTTTTAGACAATTATGTTTGTAATTTAATGCCGTTTTGCTCGCGATTTTTAGTTTTTGAGATATTTTGAAAAAACCAAAAAACTGCATTTTCGAAAAAGTCCTATAATTTATTTATTTATGAAAATTTTCAAAATCTGTAAGAACATTATTAAGGCAACTTTTTACGTAGAGTGCACCTACTAAGTCAGATTTTACATACAACGTTTCGATTTTCTAGAACCATCATCAATTTTGTTTTTCTTATGGCCGCTGTGTTCGATTTTAACAGTTTTGAAAAGAGTATTTCTTTAGCTTTTCAACGGTGTATCACACTTTGTAATTAGGTTATTACTAAAGGTGCAAAAAGTGCGTAGAGGAAATATTTAAACGTTTTTTGGAATTATCAAAGTAAAAAGTTAAAAATTAATAGTGTTAAATAGCAATATATTGTAATTTAACATCCAGTTCTACAAAAAATCAGTAAAAACTACTTAATAACATAATTGATTCGTGCACAATGTTCACACATGTTCAAACTACCACCCGCATATAACACTAACATCTTTGCCCAAGTAGGCTTTGCGTTTGAAATAAGACTGTTTAAACATTTTTTCGAATTATCGATATAAATTAAAATTTAATAGTTTCAAATAGCAATATTTTTAAATTGGACATTAAATTCTGCATAAAGTCAGTAAGTTCTACTCAGTAACATTAATACTATGTGCACTGCACATAATGTACCCCGAAGAACGACTGTCGACAGAACTTCTTTTCAAGCGCTGCACTGATTAGAAGCTTGCTAGGGGTAGCCAATTTTAAGAATCGCAACAGAAAGTATGCAAGTATGACAAGGAATGGAATAGGCAAATATTAGAATATTTTAATGAAAATCTGGTTTTTTCCATAAGAAGAATTGAAACAGAACTTCACATTCTGAAGTCAACCGTTCATGGCGATTTAAAAGTACTAACCTTACAAGAATTAACAGAAAATCAGTATGAACTACCTACTCAATAAAATTAATAAAAAAATGCTACATAATACTAGGATTAAAAATGTTGACCGTTTTTTTCTATGCAGTGTCCGCATTTCCTTTCAACTGTTCTGATTACCCGTTGAATGGTATTTCTATTTATATTTTCTAGAATATTTCGGGTTCGCTGCTCAAGAACTTGCCTATTTTCTGGGGGGTCAAATTCGTATATTTCATTTTTCGCACATCCCCATAAATAAAAATCCAACGGCGTGATATCCGGGGATCTAGCTGGCCAGCGGACAGGACCACTGTTGGATATTACGTTTTCACCAAAAGTTGTTGTTAAAAAGGTTTGTACAACCCTGCTGTTATGTGCGGGACAACCGTCTTGCTGAAACCACAAGCTATTAAACTGATCATCTGGCACAGCTTCTCGAATGGCAGGAACTATTTGATTCTGTAACATGGCATGGTATCTTGGGCCTGTCAGTGTCTGATCAAAAATAAAGGGACCAATGAGACGATTTCCTAAAAAGTAATGGAAAATATTGAATTATAAGCAATTCAATTAGACTATGTTTATCTTACCAAGCATCCCGCACCACACATTAAAACCAAATCGCTCTTGCAGCCTGCGTGGATCGCGTAGTTGCGGATTTTCAATAGCCCAATAATGGTGATTTTTTTTATTAAAAATGCCACAGTTTGTAAAATGAGTCTCATCTGACCAAATGACTTTATTGCAAAAAGCGGGATTTTCTCGACATCTATTGATATACCAATTACAAAAAACAATTCTTCTTTCGAAATCACCTGCTTGAAGTCCTTGCACAATTGTTGGCTTGTAAGGACGATATTTAGTTACTTTTAAGACGCCATGAACGGTAGATTTTGGAATTTGAAGTTCTGTTTCGCTTCTTCTTGTAGATGAAGTCGGATTTTCATTAAAATATTCTAGGATTTGCCTATTGCGTTGCTCGTTGTCTTTTGCATACTTCTTTGTGCGAATCTTATTAAAACTGCCAAACTCAAGCAAGTTTCTAACCAGCGTTTGAAAATAAGTTCTGCCAGGCTGCCGTCTTTCGGGGTACGTGTCAAAATACACATCCATGGCCCTGTTTGCATTTCTTTCATTTTTAATATAACACACTAACATATCAAACATTTCTTCAATAGAAAAGTCTAACGCCATTGTAATCCTTATTAAAACAGCGATGAATGTTAAATAAAACTTAAACGTTGCATTTTTGACAGATTAAAAGCATTCTATTATTTCAAAACCAAAGCCTACTTGAGCAAAGATGTTAGTGTTATCTGCGGCTGGTCATTTGAACATTTGTGAACATTGTGCAATGTTAAATTGTGAACATTGTGCTATTAATTTTTAATTTTTTACTTTGATAATTCCAAAAAACGTTTAAATATTTTCTCTACGCACTTTTTGCACCTTTAGTAATAACCTAATTACAAAGTGTGATACACCGTTGAAAAGCTAAAGAAATAATCTTTACAAAACTGTTAAAATCGAACACAGCGCCCATAAGAAAAAACAAAATTGATGATGGTTCTAGAAAATCGAAACGTCGTATGTAAAATCTTACTTAATAGGTGTACTCTACGTAAAAAGTTGCCTTAATAATGTTCTTACAGATTTTGAAAATTTTCATAAATAAATAAATTATAGGACTTTTTCGAAAATGCAGTTTTTTGGTTTTTTCAAAATATCTCAAAAACTAAAAAAGATAGAATCGCGAGCAAAACGGCGTTAAATTACAAACATAATTGTCTAAAACTTTCTCCATTTAAACGTTTTTGTAACTATCACGGTTTCCGAGATCCCAATACTGCTAATAACCAATTTCGGACACACTGTATATTATATACATATATATATATATATATATATATATATAATATATATATATATATATATATATATATATATATATATATATATATATATATATATATATATATATAATATATATATATATATATATATATATATATATATATATATATATATATATATATATATATATATATATATATATATATATATATATATATATATATATATATATATATATATATATATATATATATATATATATATATATATATATATATATATATATATATATATATATATATATATATATATATATATATATATATATATATATATATATATATATATATATATATATATATATATATATATATATATATATATATATATATATATATATATATATATATATATATATATATATATATATATATATATATATATATATATATATATATATATATATATATATATATATATATATATATATATATATATATATATATATATATATATATATATATATATATATATATATATATATATATATATATATATATATATATATATATATATATATATATATATATATATATATATATATATATATATATATATATATATATATATATATATATATATATATATATATATATATATATATATATATATATATATATATATATATATATATATATATATATATTCCAAATTCCATTTTGTTTTAGCGGTCATCCCAAAGACTTATTTTTTTTTATTTAGCAATACCTATCGATAACTTAATTTTCACATATCCATGCGATATTACGGCGATACGTAAATTCTATGATCGCCCATCCCTAGTATCCACGCCCATGACACACAAAATCTAATCCCTGCAAGACATTCACCTTGCCTATTTTTATTGCAAGTTTCAATCGGTTTACTAGTTCTAAAGTTCTCGTGTGTGCAAATTTTGTTTACACACATCCGTACAAACATCATATTTTTTTCCGTTTTCTTGGGACAAAGTTCAGCATATATTCTTCTAAAAATGTCTTTCCCTTTATAGCCCATATAGTGTCTTCAAAACGTGTATTTTATTTCACCAAGAAATAATATTTCTTTAATGACCTTTCTGAAAATAACAAACGCAAATCGAGGTCGTGAGAATAACAGGTTTTTTCAATTACTCCTGATTCTTCTTCGATCAATTTGATACGCCAACGCATTTGTGGCCACTCGAGAGTGAAGAGTTAAAGAATTTTGAGAACGAATATGAATGAATTCGATATGCACGGACACATTAGGTTACAACCGAGTGAAAAATTACATGATGTATGAAAAATAAACAACTCAAATAAATGAAGGGATTCACTCTATTTTTCCATGTTATAAAGTTCAATATCTTGAAACTCTGACTAACAAAGAGTAAAGGTATTGACAAACATGGCCAAAAAAATCTTCAAAATCATATTCATATTACTGTTTATCTTCAGTACCTTTAACATTGTTAATATATTTTTGTTTCATATTATACATCAACGTCACAACAAGGATACTATGACCCCAGTCTCAAACATGTCTTGCAATGCGTGATTCAATTTCGGTAAAGCGGCTATCGCGATTTCGCTTTTTTAGAGCTCATCAGTCCCGTGCAGGGCAAAGATACAAACTGGAATCACAGAAAGAACTCTCCCGCTGACTAATACCACGACCGGCCAACTACACTATTGTTGATTCCTGACTTTCGTTGGAATAAATAGTGCTAATATATTTTTGTTTTCGTTACACCACAGAGAGCATGGTATGCTTGTTGTGCCGTTGGTATAAAGTGAAACAAAAATATATTCCCATTATTTTCCCCAACAAAAGTCAGGAACAGTGTAATTTAATGCCGGTCGTGGTATTAGCCAGCGGAGTAATTGTTTCTCGGATTCCGTTTTGTGCCTTTGCCATAGACGAAGCTCGCAAGTCTATGGCGGCCTCGTGAGCTCTAAAAAGAACGATATCGCAATCCTCTTTTGACTGAAATAGATTATCGTGTCTGCGATATTGCAGGACATGTTCCAGACAGGAGTCATGTTTCCTTGTTGCGACGTTGGGGATAGATTCCAGACAGGGATCATGGTATCCTTGTTGTGACGTTGGTGTAACGTGAATCAAAAATATGTTAACATAATCTATTAATTGTTTATTTCGGTAAATCCGTTGGATTGATTAATCGGGCAATAGTTTGATCTAAACGGTTTAAGATGGAGCAAAACCGTTTACACCATTCTGTCTTGACTTTCCATCATCTATAATTTTACATCAATATCTGGCGAAATGGGAAAAAACTCGAATTATCGAATCGAATTGATTTTTCGATTAATTGATGCTCCGATTAATCCAAAATAATCCGATTGACGCATCCCATAGGGAGGGTTCAGTGTTGCCATGGATCTATCATATTCCTCCTTTACATAAGTTGCTTTCTTTTACCAGTGATCCTATCAACAGATACGTTGACAATGGCTTACTTTCGGCCTGTATACAATCCCCTTTGCACAACCCAGTGTTCCAGAAGTTTATAGAAAGATGAACATTTTGTTAATTCCAAACGTAGGTTTCGAGTTAAATCCGGCCGCCGGCGGCGGTCGAAAAATGCTCACCTTGCATTCGGGAAGTTAAAACTTCATGCGGAAGTCAAAAAATGCAAAATTACGTACACGGAAATTCAATGTCAATAACAACAAAGGGTAACAAAATCTTTGGGACGCAACTTGTCTATGCCATTTTATTTACCAGAACACAACTCGAACATCTACGGTCAAATTTTTAAGATGCCGCAAGATGCAACTTGGTTATAGCCAATTAAAAAACCGAAAAAACGGATTACACCATTCCTAAAGCTTATCTAAATTAATGGAGAAATTACGTGGGCGATGATACAATAGCAATTAATACTCCGTTAAACCTCAAACAGCACAGCAGATCCACTAGTACAGCTCTTTACCTGATCGTATATCTATCTCATTAAAGATCACTAGACAGTAAGACTTTAGGTGTGACTATAGATATCAAAAACGCTTTCGACAAAAACACCTTCCTAACACTTCTCTCTGCCTTTGCTAACAGGGAAGTTTTGGCAAGTCTTAGGGACTAAATATTTAAAATGTTCTATACAAATCAATATGGGGAATATTGCTAGAGAAACAAATACATGCCATCAAACTTAGTCCTTAATACATTTTGAACCAACTCAACAATAAAGATTTCGACACAATTTTTGTGCCATTTCCTAGTCTCTTTATTGAAATTTACAACGTAAAAAGCAGAATAAGGTATGTTGGAAAAGACCTACCTCTTCAGTTTCTAAAGTAAAGGTAAAAAAACCTTAAAATTAAAGGTGTAGATCATTATCGTCACCAAGTATACCGGTATGTTGGAAAATACAAAATCAAAACCCATTAGTAAATATTTCGCATTATAATGAGCATCCTTTAACTTGTATTATTCTGCAATCTATTAAAAACATTTCAAAAATATACTACAAAAAATTGACGAGTAAATACAATCGTTATAAAATTACTCTGTAGTTTACGAAGTATAGTTATTGAGTTAATAATGATGATGATATTGCATTTCGTGATGGAGGTGATTACATCAAGATAGGCTGAAAATTAGCCAGTACATGTTTATTAAATTAAGGCACAAGGGGGACTAAAATTAGAGTTTGTTTACACGTCTATCAGTCGAGACCATAGAGAGAGAAATATGTGTAACACACGGCTTTGTTTTATATATTCTTTGAAAAATATTTTTATCTAAGATGTTTCGTACCGAGGGAACAGAGGATTAGACATTCAGGTGTAAAGGGTTTTATATATATATATATATATATATATATATATATATATATATATATATATATATATATATATATATATACATATATATATATATATATATATATATATATATATATATATATATGTATATATATATATATATATATATATATATATATATATATATATATATATATATATATATATATATATATATATATATATATATATATATATGTATATAATATATATATATATATATATATATATATAATATATATATATATACATATATATATATATTATATAATATATATATATATAACCGGTAGCCGAGTTCCATTACAGAATTTTAGTTGTTTTAAATTTCGCTGGTGCCCCCACTTGTAAAGTTAACTCATGACGAGGGAGTCCTGAAGGGTTTAGAGAGTGTAGGAACTCGACAGGATAATTAACCGCATTTTCTGGGTCTACAACTACATCTATTGAGTATTATGTTAATTGTGGAACAATAATTTTTTCCAATAATTTTCCATTCATTCATTAAACTAAGAAGCGGTTTTATTTTGACAACTTTCAAGTCCACTATAAACATTTAAGTGGTAATTTCACCCCCTTGAAAACTGAGTTTCAAAAAATCCCTTCTTATCGAACCTCTGCACTCTAAAATCAAGATGTTTGCACAAGTTCAGTTTTCTACGGTAAACGGTTTGAGAAGATCACAAAAATTAATCAATGACCCGATTTTTTCAAAAACCCTGTATGAATTTATAAAAGATCCTATAAAATATGTAATAAAATACAATAAAAAGCACGTGTTCAAGTGTTTTTCCGAATAACTAATTGTTTTTTAAATACAAAATATAATATTAAAGGGGTGGTTTTAGCCCCTTGGACACCCTGTCTCGGTTTAAATATGTAAGAAAATAAAATATAAAGCATATTATGTTCAAGCGTTTTCCGAATAACTAAAGGTTTTTTAAAGAAAATATATTATAATGTTTAAAGGATGGTTTTAACCCTTAGGACACATTGTATGAATTTTTTAAAAATCCTAAAATATGTAAAAAAATAAATTAAAAAACCCGTGTTCAAGCGTTTTTTTTTTAAACTAAATTTTAAAATAAAAAAATTGATAAAACAATTTTTTTTAAATAAAAAATATTGTATTATTTAAGTGGTGGTTTCACTCCTTTGAACACCCTGTATAAATTTTTAAAAAATCCTAAAATATGTAAAAAAATAAATTAAAAAACACGTGTTCAATCGTCAAAACTGACTGTTTTTTAAATAAAACATATTGTAATATTTAAGGAATGGTTTCACCCCTTGGAATTTGAGTTTTGAAAAACCTCTTCTTATCGAATCTCTACACCCTAAAATCAACTTGTATGCCAAAATTGAGCCTTTTACCTCAAGCGGTTTAAACTGGAGCGTGATGAGTGAGTCAGTCAACTAAGTCTTTTATACAGGGTGCCCCAAACTCGTTGGTACGTTAGCCGTAAATCCAGATGTAGCCGTGGAATTTTATTCAAATTCGGAATGTAGATAACAGGTCAACTGAACTCTCAAAGCAAAATATTTTGACATTTCTGTTATTTCCGGTTTGAGCGGAAGTGACGTCACCTTTGTTATCTTAAATGGTACACCCTGTATTTATTAATTAATTTTGTTTCGTTGTTTAATTCTGAACATTTTTTTATAACATACTTGTACCTTTATCTTTAACCGTTTTTGAAATAATTGAGATTAAATAAAAAATTGGAAGAAAAGATGACACTAATTAAATGGCAATTTTTTAGAAACTACTAAACATAAAGAGACAAAAATTTGGTGGTTGAAATATTAATATGACCCAACAAGATAAATGTCATATTATATATTTATTTTATACAGGGTGGCTCAAAAATCGTATCATGTTAACACATTTTCTTTTTGCAATAACTATGATTTTTTAAATGGAACGCCCCGTATATTTTCTAAGTAATGTTTTCTCTGTAGAATGCTTATTTCAAAAAGTTATAATGTTCCTATACCCATCTTCAACGGTTTTTTAGATATTCAGGTTTTTATACTGGAACGTACTAAATATCCTAAAATTTGTGAAATTTAGTAGCTGGCTATGATATGACAGGTTTTAGCAAAACAAACTATCGTTGACTATCAGAAGAGCAACTTAATCAACTACAAAATTTTACAAAACGTTTCGAGTTTTGCTTCCGTTATGATCAGTTTATGAAAGTAGACATTACTTTATTACCATGTTATCATAAGGTAAATAAAGGGTATTGAAAATTCAGAAGATTACTCACGTTCTGATATTCAAAATCTGTTTATTATTCATAAAAAATACAATCGAATAAAAGCAAGAACATGTACAACATTTAAATAACAATATCCCTTTCTACCATCACTAAACGAAAGAAAATTCAGAAAAGTTGAAGTTAATTTAAAATGCTGACGGTTTTAAACAAACAAATTTAGACGGTTTTAAACAAACAAATTTGCCGCTAAACATTTCAAAATAGATGTTTCAACATGCTGAGTGGTAGCTCTTCTAATTTCTTCACCGTTTAGGTTTCGAAAAGCTACGCGTAACCTATTTATTAAATCATCCTTGGAAGTAACTGGCGTTTGATAAATCCTTTCCTTGATGGTGCTCCACAGATAAAAATCTAATGGTGTAAGATCAGGTGACCGAGGTGGCCATAACCAAGGACCCATTCGTCTAAACCACCTGTCATCGAATAAGTTATACAACAAAGTTGAAATTTGTTGAGTGCAATGTGCCGGTGCACCATCTAATTGATACCAGCAGGATGACCTTACGTCAGGGGTTAAAGTATTTAAAAATGGCACTAAAGTATTGTTAAGAATATCTGAATACTTTTCTGAATTAAGATTTTCATCGTAGATGCAATACTGAAACTTATTGTCCATTAGTATACAAAAAACATTGAAGCCAAATTTGTCTTGAAATCTTCTTTCCTTTATAAAATGTGGGTTTTCTTTTGCCCAAAAATGAGAGTTCCTTCTGTTAAAAATTCCTTCTGGTGTAAATTTTGACTCGTCCGACCAAATAACTTTTTGTACAAAACTGGGATCTTCCTGCATTTTTATTAAAAACATCTCGCAAAACTCAACGCGCTGAATAGCATCTCCCTCTTTTAAAAATTGCGCTGTTTCAAACTTATAATTGTGCATTCCGTTTTTGTTTAAAATTCTTTCAATAGACGAATAGGAAATTCCCAAATCACTTTCTGCACTGTAAATCGAAGCGTGAGGGTAAGCTTCAAAAAATCCTAAAACGTTAATTGTATTGTCTTCATCTCCAGTAATCGGATTTACCTGAATCCGTTCGGTTTTAATATCGCCATGGTTTTTAAAATTAGCCTCAAATTTTCTAAATTTTCTTTTGTTTATTGGTGGTAGTTGGGGATATCGTTCGTTAAATGTTCTACATGTTCTTGCCACTATTCTATTACATTCTTCATGAATAATAAACAGATTAAGAATATCAGAATGTGAATAATTAGTTGCCATTTTTGAAATTAGGAGAAGAAAAGGTCAAAGCTTGTTACTGTTCTGACAGTCAACTGTACTTTTCTTTTTCCAGAACCTGTCATATCATGCATAGCCAACTACTAAATTTTACAAATTTTAGGATATTTAGTACGTTCCAGTATAAAAACCTGAATATCTAAAAAACCGTTAAAGATGAGTATAGTAACATTATAACTTTTTGAAATAAGCATTCTATAGGGAAAACATTACTTAGAAAATATACAGGGTCTTCCATTTGAAAAATCATAGTTATTGCAAAAAGAAAATGTGTAAATATGTATATATGTGTATAAAATAAATGTATAATATGACATTTATCTTGTTGGGTCATATTAATATTTCAACCCACCAAATTTTTGTCTCTTTATGTTTAGTAGTTTCTAAAAATGTTTTTTTAATCTCAATTATCTCAAAAACGGTTAAAGATAAAGGTACAAGTATGTTATAAAAAAATGTTCAGAATTAAACAACGAAACAAAATTAATTAATAAATACAGGGCGTCCCATTTAAGATAACAAGGGTGACGTCACTTCCGCTCAAACTGGAAGTAACAGAAATGTCAAAATATTTTGCTTCGAGAGTTCAGTTGACCTCTTATCTCCGTTCCAAATTTGAATTAAATTCAAAGGCTACATCTGGATTTACGGCTAACGTACCAACGAGTTTGGGGCACCCTGTATATAGTATAGAGACTGAACGGACGCGAAAAAGAAAGCTTCGAAAATGCCAAATGTGATTTTGGCGAAACTTCAGCAAAACTGTTCTTTTCAAAAGGACAGTAGAGAACGGATGTACACCCGGAATGAAAGAATGAAAACCTATTATATATATATATATATATATATATATATATATATATATATATATATATATATATATATATATATATATATTCTATATATATATATATATAAAAATACCACATTTCTTTTGAAAGTTACATGTTATAATATATTGACGTTTCGATCAACCACTTGATCTTCATCAGAACACATGAAATAGAATTCTTCCCTAGAAAACTAAAGTCTGCAGATTATATCACAATATAACAAACATATTTTTAAAATTATCTTCAGATTTTAGTTTTAAGAGAAAAATTCCATTTTATGTGTTCTGATGAAGGTCACGTTGTTGACCGAAACGTCAATATTTTGTAACATGTAACTTTCAAAAGAAATGTCTTAATTTTCGATTACAAGGACCCTAACTTAAGAAAATAAAAAAGTAATTTTATACATATAAGAAGGTCCAAAAAAAATAAATATCTATCTAGTTTCAACTATAGTGAAATAATATTACATTAAAATTACGGTCCTCTAAAAAAAAATAACAAAAGCTATCGATGTTTGTTACAGCCTGCTGTCTTAAGCTGCAAAAAGTCCTCAAAAATTAAAGTTTCCCAACGTTATTTCCACACTGTATAAAATCGGTTTGATATTTATACCCGATTATGTCACAACGTATATTATATTAATTTAATATTTTGATAGCGGACCCTAAAAAAATATGTTTCTGCCGTTTTATCATTCTAATATTAATAGTTTCCAAAAACCATTAATGTAATTCCCGACAAAATGAACAGGCAAAATATAACCTCTTTGAGCCGCATAATAAAAAGTCGCTTTATTTATACCCGGGAAGATGGATTAGGTAAATGCGTGTCCCTTTTCGTTCTGTCAACATGCGAAAAGCACCTCATAAACAGGCAGCTCCTTAATAATTTGGCCTCCGGGACATAACTTATTTGAATAAGTAATGTATTTATTTAAATGAGATCTGTATAGAATATGACTGATTTCTCATTTGTATTAGGGAAATAATGGAAAATTTTAGTATATACTGTAGCAGTTTTATTTTTCTTGTAAATGTACGATAATTTCGAAACCCTTTTTCAATGAAAATATGGTCAAAGATGAAGACGAATCGCTTTGACTGTCGCGCCTGCACATCGCAGATTAGTAACAAAGTCACTTTCAATTACACGATTTTGGTCCAGTCTTGGGGTTTCTGAACGATAAAAAAGTGTTGTGCTATTTTTGGTTTGGGAGATATGGACGATAAGGTGGTGTAGCTAAAAAATTAATGGTACACTGTTTAACTGACAACTGTCGAAAAACTAACCGATTTTCCTGATGTTTTCGGAAAACGTTGTTCTTGAAAGCCTTCGGTATCCTGTTTAAAATGGGCGGGATCAAAGGTTGAAAAATGGTCTTATCTAGGAGAGGAAAATACTAAAATATTTAGTGTTTAACACGTGTAAAAAATAAAACCCGAATACAACAAAAGATAGGCCATAGCATGATGTGCCGTCTTAGCAAATTTGTATGTATGATTGCATTTAATTTAGAAATCATGGTTCTTGGGTTTAGACCGTGTCTAATTGAAATTACTTTCCGACGTTGCGCCTTCGAATGCACGAGGCATCTTCATTGATTTTTGCTGAAGAAGATCAAAATACTGAATGAGTTCAGTGTTTTGATACTACTTATCGAAATTTTTCATTTAAGCCTTGTTGTTCAGATTCCAGAGTAATACTTCATGTTTGGGCCAAATCTGAAATAAACTGGTAAGTAGTTTTTTCTTCATAATAATCTTTTTAACATTTCACTAGATCACCATTTTGTTTCGCCACACTTGATTTTTACCAAAATATTACCAAATCATCCCCATATGACTCTTAATTTTTGGTCAGAATAACCTAACCTAACCTGAGAGGTTGATTTTTTTCACGATTAGGAACGTTTTATTTGGCCGCTATTTTGTTCGGGCATCTTGAATTAGTACCACAATTTTGCTAGTTGACCCCTATACCACAATTAGCTATAGCACACAATTTGAAATCAATCTATTAAGTAGTTTTACGGACTGAATTTTAAAATATTTTATTAAGCCGCCATTTTGGATTCGTACCAAAATTGTATTAGTTGATTCCAACATAATACTTTGATGTTTGTGCAAAATTTGCCATTTTGGATTCGTACCAAAATATTACCAGTTGATTCCAACATAATACTTTGCCAAATTTGAGATAAATTGGATAAGTAGCTTTTTAATAATATTTCTTTTACCATTTCACTGTGATTTTTAACAAAATGTCGGTCGGTCAAATAGTTTTTTAGCCATGCCGCGTACAGGCAGACAGATGGACAGACAGACCGACGGAATTGAGAAAACATGTTTTTCGGCATCTAGGGACCCTGAAACCTGAAGATCTGAAAAAGTTTTGGAGGGTGATTTTTTCACGATTACAATACTTTTCTTTTACGAGGGAAGTAAAACGCAATCAGAAATGAATGTTTTCTACCTTTCTACACACGCAAGCGTGGCAGTCAAAGCGATTTGTTTGTTTGTTCAGACGTGACTATATTTATACTTTCCTCGTAAAAGTAAAATATTGGAATCGTGAAAAAAATCACTTTCCCAGATTTTTAAAAAAATTAAGTAGGGGAGATCGGAGTAAGATGACGAACTTGTATATTTAAATAACCGAATTAATTTTTACAGCGCTACTACTGGCGCCATCTAGGTACCAATGTCTCGTATTAAAATAAATGCCCACTCGTCCGGCCGGGTCGCTACCGTATCAGTAATACGTAAACAGCTGTTTTGATGGTATCGTTTGTAATATTTTCGTGAATTTAATAACGATTTGTGCATTCATCAGGTAAGTCAGTAAACCTAATTTGTTAAAAGAAATTCTTTAATACCAATAGTTATTGTCAGTAGTAAAATCGTTGATGTTTTTGTTTGTGTTTACTTTTAACCTTAAAATTGGATAAATTTATACAACGGGGGTAAGATGACGGAGGTAAGATGACGAATTCGTCATCTTGCCCCAAGCAAACAATATATTGAAGTAACTTCTTTTACAGAATGCCGCGAGTATACAAGCGTAAATCTAATCGTATGGAGTGGAATGAAGACTCTCCTATAGCAGCTATGAAAGAAGTACGAGAGAGATCGTTATCTTGTAACGCAGCCGCAATAACTTACGGAATACCGGAACCCACGTTGAGAAGATACATAAAAAGAGACGCTCAAAATAAAAAGTTCCCGAAGGGTGGGGGCCGCTTCAAAAACACCTACAATGCTAAGCGGACGAAAGAATTTGTTAGCTACCTTACAGAATGTAATCAACGAGGCCTTGGGTTAACTTGCATGCAAGTTCGAAAACTTGCATATCAATATGCAGAAGCAAATCATATAGAACACAGGTTCAACAGAGAAACAAAAGCAGCCGGGACTGATTGGTTCAAAACTTTTAATACACATAACAGCCTGAGTCTGAGGAATCCTGAAGCCACTTCAATTGCACGGCTACGCGGCGCGGGTTCAACAAGATCGCTGTCGAAATTTGTTTTTCAATTTTGAAAGAAGTTAAAGTCAAATACAATTTTAAAGCAGACCGTACCTATAATGCAGACGAATCCGGACTTTCAACTGTACCAACGAAGTTACCCAAAGTTATCACTCCAAAAGGCCAGCGACGAGTTGCTAAAATAGTGACAGCCGAGAGAGGTCGAAATACAACTTTGGTTTGTGCAATGAATGCTGCCGAGTCATATATACCCCCATTTCTGATATTTGGGCGAATTAGAATGAAACCCGAACTGTTAAATGATTGTCCTCCCGGTTCTGATGCTAGGGCACAACCTTCAGGTTGGATGACGACTGAAACTTTTCTTGCCTACCTAAAACACTTTGCCCATTTTTCAAGACCATCTATTAACGATCCTGTATTATTACTGGTTGATAACCACAGTTCTCACATTTCCCTCCCAGGAATAAACTTTTGCCGAGAGAATGAAATTGTGCTAGTGGGATTTCCACCCCACACGACCCACCGACTACAACCTCTCGACGTCGCTTTTTTCGGCCCTTTCAAATCATTTTACAGTCAAATGTGTGATTCTTTCTTAATCAATCATCCAGGAATTTTGATAACTGATAAAAATATCGGACCTTTGTTTGGAGAGGCTTACTGCAGGGCAGCCAATGTAAACAATGCTGTAGCTTGAGGCATTGAGCCATTTAACCCGCTGATTTTTGACGACAGTGATTTCGCACCTTCTAAAACAACTGAACGTATTGAAGAATCTGAGGATAACAGTACTCTTTCAATGGTTAACAATACCAGGTCGACAGTAGGAAGCGCAGATTCGTCGTCAACTGATGAAGAAGACCAAATACCTTTGAGTGTATTGGCTCAAAATATAAAATCGGTTACTACACGAGAGCAGAACACATCAAAAGAAACATTTGATGCTCCAAAGAAACTTCAAATAAAGTCTCATAAACGTCAATTATTTACAGACTAGGGCACTTCCAGTGATTGCCTTCCTTCTATCTGGGATATTAGACCAATTGCAATGGCTGAACGGTCCTCAAACCCTAGAAAGAAAATGTCATCTTCTGTTATAAGCAGCACGCCGATCAAATTGCAACTAGAACAAAAACAAAGAGAGAACGAAGAAAAAGAAAAACAAAAACAATTGAAACAAGAAAAGAAACAATTGAACATACAAAAAAATCAACAATTTCAGAAAATAGAGCACAAACATATCGAAAAACGCCGTTGCCTAATGCTGCTGATATTGCAGGTTCCAGTAGTCACATTCAATATTTATGCCCTGGATGTGAGGAGGAATATAGTGACCCACCACCTGAAAATTGGTTGCAATGTTGTCAGTGCCTATAATGGTGGCATGAAGCCTGCAGCAACTATGAGGGTTTTGGCAATTTTAATTGTGATCTTTGTGGATAGTCATCTTACCCCAATAGGTTCGTCAACTTACCCAGAGCATGGGGTAAGTTGACGAAAATTACCTTTTTTTTTGTTGTTTGTAGAAAACCCATTTATATTTTCATATTTTTGGTAAGATTAATTTGACATTAAGTCATAAACATGTTTGTACTGATATGTATTTAACCCTCAAATAAATGTATTTGTTTTATATTTTCATTTTCCCTTAGCTTCGTCATCTTATCCCGATCTCCCCTACTATATAGGAATGAACTGGTAAAATTTTGGTACGAATATAAAAGATTTAAAGAATCAACCTACTTATTAAATTAATTTCAAATGTTGTGCAAGAATTAAGCATAGTATAGAGATGAACTGATAAATTTGTGGTACAAATTCAAGAAGGAGGAACAAAATGGCGGCCAAATAAAATATCTATAATCGAGGAAAAATCACCATTCTAGGATTTTCCAAATCTATACGTTTCAGGGTCCTAGATGCCAAAAAACATGTTTCCTCAGTTTCGTTGATCTGTGGGGATGACCTGGTGACACCATGAAAAAAAATCCAATTTAGCAAACGAAATGGCGGCCTAGTGAATTGTTAAAAAAATTATTACTAAAAAAACTAATTATACAATTTACCCCAAATGTTGCATTTATATTAGAATGAACTGATAACATTTCGGTACGAATCTAAGATGTCAAAAAAATGACGGACTAATAGAATATTAGAACACGTGAAAAAACTACTTATTAGATTAATTTTAAATTGTGTGCAAAAATTAAGTGATATAGCGGTAAACTGGTAAAAATAATGATACGAATAAAATGGTGGCCAAATAAATTGTTTAAAAAATTCAATTGACTTTAATTTTTGCACAAAAATTGAAAAAATGATATAGGGATACACTGGAACAATTTTGGTACGAGGTTAATATGACGGAACAAAATGGCGGTTTAATACAATTTTTAAGAAATCAGTGTAAAAAACTACTTATTTAATTTATTTTAAATTATGGTCAAAAATCAAGTATGGCATAGGTAGAAAATGGTAAAATATTGGTACGAATCCAATATGGTGGAACAAAATGGCGCGCAATAAAGATGTTTGAGAAGGCAGTATATACTTCACTAACCCTAATAAAAGGAAATATTCAAAATGAGGGAAGTTCCAGGTCGACGAAATTTACCAATTTTTCATATATAAAATAGGTTTCAATAGTAACGTATTTTACAGATCGTCTCACCATAGTCAGCTTACGCACCATCAGCGCTTTTTTGCTTGAAATATTGTTTAAAGGAGAGTAGAGTTGTACACGTCCCATTTAAAAACGTTTATACAATTCATGAAAAAATGAAACTTTTTTCGATCGAACATACTACATACATAACTTATTCATTTACATACCTTACATACTCAAATAATTGTAAATTAAATTATATTTATTTTTTTTTTACTTTTCATAACATTATGACATATAGTCTGTAAAAAACAAATTATTTCGTTTATTATGTTCCTCCATAAATTTTTATACCAGGAAATGGAATTTTTACCGAATTTTTAAATGGTTTATTTAGTCGCCATTTTGTTTTTACATACAGGATCACACACGGTTTCTATGTTTTTGACACTGATTTTTTAAACAATTTAATATGCTCCATTTTGTTCCGCCATCACGACATAAAAATAAAATTTTTATCAGTTTATCCTTACATCCCACTTAATTCTGATAAAAAAATTGAGTTCAGTTGGATAAGTAGTTTTATAATTATGATTTTTTAACATTTTATTTGACCGCCATTCTGTTCTGGCACTCTGGATTGTCACCAAAATGTTAATGTTTCATTCCCATATGACCCTGGATTTTTGAGGAAAATTTTGGAGTAAATCGAATTCTATTGAAGTTTTAATTTATTTTGTTTTTATTTATACAGGGTGTTAAATTTTTCCTGTGCTGATATGAACTTTCTTATTTTAAATTGGACCAACATAGCCCTTACAGATTATGCTAGTACGTTAAAGGCTGAGTTTAACGATATAACTTAACGATATATACTATAGTGCAACGTTTCGGACTTATTGGCATGTTTTTTTGGTTTTTTATCTTTTTTCGAGTTATTAAAATTATAATAAATTTTTATAAGTTTTGCTGGAGACAGAAAAAAGCTAGAAGTCCGTTCTAATTATATCATAATACTCAAGTTTTAAAACATAAAATAGATACATTACAAATGTTTCGCGTAGATATCGTAACTTTTTTATTTTTTTAATGCAACACCTTGTATATTATGTTAAATTTAAATTTAAGATCAATACATTAAATTTTAATATGGTTCGTATCTAGCTCCGTGTCAAAAAACTTGAATCGGTCTTTTGTAGTTATACATTTCAATTCAAATATTTCAACCTAATACAAGTATTCCCTGCCCTCGCAAAAAAGACCCCCACCTTCTCCCTTTGAACAAATCTAAATAGAATACTTTACAAGAGAAAGGGTATAATATAAGCTTAACAAAAAAATAAATGAAGAAATTAAATTAGCCAACTAATAACTTCATTCATTAGAATATGTGACCACAATAGGCAAAGTTTAAAATTTTATCACATGCAGCTTCTTGCAAACACTTGGTCATGAAGTCCAAATGATAAAAACAATTGTAAAAGGTTAGTCATCTGACTTTACATAATTTCACATTTATTAATGTTGCAGGTAGTTATAAATTATATAAAAATTTGATCTTTTCATTATTTACGGATTTTAGTTAATAAAACCCTTTTAAGGTAATGGTCAGGAGGCCTAAAATGTTAAATACAGTAATATCTGTAATAACAATTACTGCGGAGAAAGATGTTTTTTTAATTTGATAGGATTTTGTTAGTCGCATCACTTCACATTAATTAATTATGAGTGGAAAAAAGGTAGAACATCCATTTTGGAATTTATTTCAATAAATACGTATCACCAAACAAAAATGTTAACCCTCAAAGTATTCCTTTAATATACTAGCCCAAAGGCATTATGGAGTTAAACAAATTTTAGTACAAAAGGATTTACCTCTTCAGGTGTGAAATTGATACGCCAAACTAACTTAGTCAAAGCAATTAACGAACTTTTTACCTTTAACATAGATAATTTGTTTAATATAAAAAAATAACTATGAATATTCTTAGCTATAAATGATTTGGGATACTAATGTGTAATTCGCTATGCCACACGAGTCTCAAAGTGCGAGGAAGGGTCAAACCTGTTCTTGACCTCTCGTCAGTCATCAGATTGTAAATGACATATCTTTTCTGTATATTAAAGAGAGCTCAACTAAAAAGGGGTAACAACTACCACTTTATATCTGATTCAGTAATCTAATTGTATTTTCCTCTATTTTATTACCATACAGTTATTTACATAAATAAACACGGAAATGAAAAGTTGTCATCTTTCAGAAAATTTAATCATTGACACCTAGGGAAACTACAACCAACTATCAACTGATGACTAAAGAAAAAAATCAGGAATTTCCTTTACCCGGAACTTCCCTCGTAACGAATATTTTTTTTTATCGGGAATAGTGAAGTGTGGCCCAATTTAATTCCTCACATGGTCATTTGTACCAATAGTTTACCAGTTTCTACCTATGCCACCCTTGATCTTTCATTTGATCATTATTTTACCATGCCGCCATTTTGTTCCGCCATATTGGATTTTTACCAAAATGTTTCCAGTCCATCCCCAAATGATCCTTAATTTTTGGCCGAAATTTGGAGTCAATTGGATAAGTCATTTTGCCGCGAACAGAGCGAGAAATAGGCAGACCAACGGAATTGAGAAAATATGATTTCTGACAGAAAGACCGAAAGACAAACCGACAAAATTAAGAAAGTTTTCGGATGACTAAGGACTCCGAAACGTGAAGACCTGAAAAAAACTCGGTGGCTGATTTTTCCGCGATTACAAAAAAGTGCCTTTCTGTGGTTTAAGATAATAAAATAATAAAATAATAAAGACTTATAGTGCGATGATTGTTTTTCCCAATATTACGGGATGGCAAGAGTCGACGTTTGTAGTACTGTTTTACCTATTACTCGGTATAACTTGCGATTTCAAGACAATAGCGTATCCCGGGAAAATATTGTTTTGATCTGGACATCCGGACTGACTCCGGGATAATACTGAGTGAACCGGGACAGATAGTAACCATAAAAGCACCAATGAGGCTTTCAGTCTATCTTGTGATGTCCCGCTAAGACAAAGGTTATGGATTCAACTCCCATTCGAGCTCAGATTTTTCCGGGTTTCATTGTCTTTAATTTATAAAATGTACTATTTCTTCGATTTCGGTTTTGTAACCGACAAAGTTATCTTTCTATCTTCTAGATTGAAATTTAACACACTTGGACCAAACCTGCATAATGGGACAAGAGTATTCGTAAGAAGCAGGACCGATTCCGATTAGTGAGTCATTCAAAAAATGGAGCACATCTGCGGCGGTTAGGGGAAATCATACAACCTCGCTTCGCACTCACGAGCCGAGATACCGGATTTTCGGCTACCTAACTTCTGTCACTTTTTATTTTCTATAGCATTAATGATGGTTTTGTTGGCAAACCTGATGCTAACCTAACGGGACATATCCACCTAACTGTATAGGTTTGGTCAAAAAAAAGTAATTAGAACATAAATCCTATGCAATGCATTTGGCGCACCCTGCCCCTAAGCTACCAGGTTTCACAACGAAAATTTAACGAACTTTGTTTATACTCTGCCGATATAAACGATTGGTGCTACAGAAGTCAGAAAGCCCAACATTTGAGTTTCTCTAGATATTATTGCTATCGGCTCCTTGATAGCTTATTTGGTAGAGCGATGTCCCTGTAAGACATAGGCTGTGGGGTTCAACTATTTCCACTTCTCCACTCTGAAACTGATCTAACAATGAAATATATTTTATAGAACCTACGGACTTTTACCAACCATGAAAATAAAATGTACTTTTAACAAATACCAAAGAGAGATAAAATAATCTGCTAGTCTTTAAGATATATTCTACGGCTGCATCAAAAGTAGTGAAAAACACACGACTGACAACCTTAAAAAATTAAACTTGGAAAGCATTGTGTGAAGGCAGCCAGAAGTGTAGTTTGCGCATAGTTTATGTCGCTGGTTTTCACATTATACACTGTTGGTCACCTCTAGTGCATAAAGCAAAATCTTTTTCTGAGATGAAATTTATATATGTATATCTCCAGAGATATTTTAATGTGCTTTTATACTAGGGGGCTTTCTTGTAGAATAGGATAAAGGTTTACCAGTTTTTGTAACTTTTTACAAAATTTCATTTTACTGGTAATCGAGAAAAAAGTGTATACATTTGAATGAATACAAGAAAAAACAATTTTGGGGGAATTTCCAGTATCCCACCTAATGAGATATATTTTTTTTTGTAAACTTATTGATTTATTTTACGTGAATTTATTTTACTAGTTACAAAAGCTGCTAAACCTTTAGTCTGTTCTACAAGAAAGCACCCTAATATATTGAGAAATGCATTGAAATATTTCAATGGCGAGCCAAAAATTGAAGTTACTTTGAAATTATGACATCGGTTTGAAATTTTCAGTTTAAAGCTTATATGTAAACAGTGGTATTATATTTTGTAAGCTAAATTAAGAATTCAAGGCTGAATTACAAACAAATTGTTTGAATTTTTCGATTTATTCTGAAAGGAAAACAAAATTACATTTTAAACGAAGAATAACTTTTGTGCCAATATGGACTAAAACAATGAGGAAGCTTATCACTAATACAGCGTAATGGTCGACGTTATTCAATTCCTGCAACAGCAAAACTCTCTGAGCTCCTGGGCTGTTCTTGAAGCTGGTGTATGCCTTCGGATACGTTGTCCCAACTCATCCCAGACATGGTCGATGGGATTCATGTCCGGACTGGGGGCTGGCCAATCGAACCGCCTAATTCCCACTTCGTTAAAATATTATCCGACAATTCTGGCTGCGTTTGAATGCAAGGTTCGTCCATAGTGAACATGAAGGGCATAACATGATCTTCTAGAACCTCCGTAATGTACCTGTGAGCTGTCAGGGAGCCATTTATGAAGACCAACTCTGTTTGTGATGAGATTCCGACTAAAACCATAACTGACCCACCTCCAAAAGGAAGACGCTCGTCAATACGAACTAAAGCGTATCTTTTTCCGGCTCTTCTTCATACTCTTCGCCGCTCGTCTGATCCACTGAGGCAAAAACGCGACTTATCAGAAAACAATGCTTTGCTCCAGTCTTCATGATTCCTTGTCACATGATTTCTGGCAAAAGTTAATCTTGCCATTCGATGCTGGTATTGCAATGTAACCATCCTACAAAATAATCCAGCAGTACGAAGTGTTCTCCTAACGGTCTTTTACATTTACGGCCATTTACATTTCTTATTTCTTGAGTTGAAACTGCAGAAAATATTCTTGAAGAAGCAAACTTGCGGACAGCAAATAACGGTCATTCCTTTGGATGGTGACACTTTTTCGCCCAGATCTGAGACTTCTGATTATCATGCCATTCTCCTAATATCGTTTATACACCTTTTGAGCAGCACAAAGGATCTTGCCAACAATCCTTGCCGTTTCACGATTTATTCGACCATCTTGCATCAACGCTACAATTCTTGCCACAACAATAGGATCTAAACGCATTACAACATTTAGACAAACACTACACTATGTGACCGATAGGTTTTTATAGAAAGAAGTCAACAATCGGTCAAACCAGTAAACTGAAATGTGAACGAAAAACAAATTAAGCTTTAAACGTGCAAATATAAGATTAAAACCGAAAATTCCAAACAAACGTCATAATGTCAAAGCGACCTCAATTTTTTGCTCGCCAATGTATATACATTTTAATTTGGACCAAGATTTTGCCTTATGCACTTGAGGTGGCCAACAGAAGAAGTAATTTTATGACGTTAAAAGTTAACTTTTTGGTGTAAAAAATTGAGAGTGGCAATCAATTTTCAGTCCTAAAAAATATAATGTATAACACACATTATTTCATATGACTGTTACGTTCGTGCAATTGCTACATCTTGATATAAATTTGTTCTTTATTTTTAAAATCGACATAATGGATGAAACTCAGTTTTCGGAAGACCACCTGGCTTCTGCTAGGCTTTAACAGGAAAACTTATTAATTTCCAATTATTTTCGCTAAAAGAAATGTAATAAAGAAGTTTTGGTATTGAACTTTCCCCGATTTATCTTTCTAAAATTTTCAAGTTCTGATTGCACTTTCGAAACAAGACGTTTAATTATTTTATGATTGGAAAAGTTTTGGAATTGTTAAGTCGTAATGAGAAAACGGTTGGTGAATAATGGTTGGGGGCAACTTAATCAAAGAAATATATCTTCCTTTTGGATGTGCCGACCTCAAAGTTTCCAGAAAACGTTTAACAGGACTTGAATCTCTTATGATTAAAAGTCATTACATTATGACTGTCAAAAGTACTATTTCGTTCCTTTATGTAAAATGCTCAAATATAAATACCGCTTTCGGAAATCTTTATTTCCTTCTTCAAGGCTACAATATAGAGTTGATGGAAAGTACAAAATATATATAAAATCTATGAGCTAAACTTCCTTGTAAAGTGGGTGCAGTTAAAATTGGTACATTTTTTAAAAAGCAATTAGCATAAATTATTTAAAATACATATTACATTACAATACATAAAGGAAATTTCTTTGCTAGCACATTAAACATCCTTATCACGGACATTACAAAAGACATTTTACATTTGCAGAATAAAAAGGTTGAAATATTAAAAGCCTTAGAACTTCTCGTGCCAAAAGTAGAACTTGATATTTTTGTTAAACAAGACAATCAAAAAACAGAGAACATTTTTCAAAAAATTGAACAAAATAACATTACCAAGATTAATAGAATAATAAAAAAGGGGAATAAAAGTGACTATAAATAAATCGAATGAATGGATCTACTATATGACCAACATTAATATTCCAGACGACGTTGCCAAAATTCTTAGTTTAGGTCCAAACTATGCAATTTCCCTGGAAACTTATAAGAATCAATTCCCGAGACCTGACAAGTCAAACAAAACAGTAATTATGTATTCCACCGAATATGACGAAAAAATGACTAGTCGGTTACAAAATACCAAAACCTACACGGAATTAGAAAACGATCCGACTAACTTATATCAAAAAAACAACAACGACTTAATCGCCCGATGGAAAAATGAAATGTATATATCACCAAATTCGGCTAAAAATTCAAAAATCTTAAATTCTCAACCTCCAAGAATATATGGTTTACGAAAAATACACAAACAAGGCACCCCATTAAGACCGATGGTTTCTTGCATCCAATCACCCTTTGAGAATTTGTCAAAATTTCTACAAAATATTTTACAACATATTATTAACAAAAACAAATATTATATTATAGATTCAGTAGATTTAAAAAATAAAATAAAGATCACAAACATACCAGATAACTATATATTAATATCTTTGGACGTAATATCTTTTTATACAAATATACCTATAAATTCGGCAAAAAAAATTATTAGTAAAAAATGGAACCAGATAAAAAATTATACTGATATTCCACTTCATGAATTCTTAAATGCAGTTTAGCTCACACTGAATTCCACATGTTTTTTATACATTGATAAATTCTACAAACAGGTTGATAGTTGTGCTATGGGATCATCAGGTTCGAGCGTGATTGCCCAATTAGTCCCGGAAGACCTGGAGAAAACAATTCTTAAAAATATCAACTTTCATGTAACTTTTTTTTCAGGTACGTTGACTATTGTTTAACAACGATCCCAAAAAAAAACAAATACCAAAATATTTTAAGTAATTTTAATAGTTACCACCCAAAACTTCAATTTACATTAGAAAAAGAAACACAAAACAAAATTAATTCCTTAGACCTTACATTAAATCATATTTAAAATGCTATAAAAACTGAATGGTACACTAAAGACACCTGGTCTTCTAGATATTTACATTTCGATTCTCAACACCCACTATCTCAAAAAAATCTGTCCTAATAGGGTTAGTGGATAGAGCTATAAAATTATCGGATCCCGAATATAGAAAAAAATGTATAGAAAAAGCAAAACAAGCTCTAAAAATCAATAACTATCCAGACAAAATGGTTAACAACATTTCTAAAAAGAGAATCCATAAATTTTACAACACAAGCCATCCATCAAACAAAAATTTAAATCTTAATAAAGGAAACTCAAAATACATGTCACTTCAATATATAAACAAATATCGGAAAATTTACAACATGTGTTTAAAAAACATAACATCACAGTTAGTCACAAAGGCGATAACTTTAGTAAACTAAAATTAAAAGTTCCTAAAGAAAAAAGAACTCATGTAGTTTACGAAATAGTAAGGATTGCAACGGTATATACATTTGACAAACCAGCCAGTATTTAAAAAACACGACAAAAAGAATAAAACGGCACTAACAAAACATGTCAGTGAAAATCAACATTCATTCGGTTTTCATAATGCAAAAATTCTAAAGACCAAAAACCACCAAATAAGGAGAGAATTCTGTGAAATACAAAGGAATAAAAACTCAATCAATGCAAAAACTGATACAAAACAACTTAGTAAAATTTACCATAACATTATTAAATAACATGTAAATTAAAAGAAAAGAAAAATTTATAAAACTGAGTTGGACCTCTTAATAATGTACTTTTCAACTGTTCCTTTATTTCCACAGATAAATTCATTTTTAATATTAATTTCTTGTTTGTCTCCGCATTGTGAATGTGACACTATTATATTTAATTTCCTTAATGTGTTATTAAAAATGTGTTACATGTTGCATCTACTTTTCAAATTTTTGTTGTAAATGGTAAGACATTTTATTGAACTTTAAATTGTAAATGTTATTGTCTGAAAATTTTCTTTATAGAATTTATGTATTCTGATGAAGATGACGAGATGACCGAAACGTCAATTGGTAACATGACTTAACAAGAAATGTGTAGTTCGTTTTATAAGGACCCCAACCCAAGAAAATATAATATATATATATATATATATATATATATATATATATATATATATATAAACATACATGGGTCCAAAAAATGCTTTCAACTTGATAGAATGTTTGCCAAGTTTCCACAGTTTAATATAAAGTACTTTCAAATTGGGTTATTTATCAAGATAATAAATATTTATTAACTTTTTAATAAAAAAAACTAAGAAAACCTTTTTTATTATTTCTTTATCTGTATAGATTATATGAAGTTATATCCTTTTTTTTTACAAACTACCCAAATCCGAGAAATTGCCCACATAATCTGGGACACCCAGTATGTCTTTTTCAAAGTACTGAAATAATCACATAAAGCCTAAATTACAATGTAATCATCTAGCGATTTTGTTAAGAAATGTGCCGCGACACGTACCTAGATGTAAAAGCATTAACTTAGAAATAGAAAAATTTGAACTGAACCGATAGAGAATTTGATATATTTTTATAGTTTGAAAACTAAAAAAAAAGTTTTCATTTACCATGTTACAAAACTATGAAAAGATGTCAAATCTGACAGATAACATAACGATGATGAATTAGGTGCATGCCTAACTTTTTCATTGTTATTTTGCATTATTTTTCAAGCAAAAACTTATTAAAAATGTTTCCTATATGATGATATGATATGATGATTGCTGATCAGTGGTCATACTATATAACACGTTGTGTAAAATAGCGATTGCAAGAGGCGTAGGACAAAGTTTCGCAATTTAATGTCTAATAATGTACCGTTGACAGAGTTGTAAAATTCCGACTACTACTACCGACGATATTTTATTTTTAAATACGGACCTAGATGATTTATTTCATTTTTAACAACCGTTCGATCTCCCAAAACCAACCATGTATCGCAATTAATGTTTGAACAGAAGACTAAAGATTTTCCCATAAAACCCAATGGGTTAGATGAAGACGGAAAACCAGAATCTTGCCAAATTCAGAAAAGAGATTTTTAAGTTTCTCTAAATGTATGAGTGCATTATATAATTGGTTTTGGGAGGTCAAGGGTTTGTTAAAAATGAAATAAAAAATCCAGGTCTGCATATAAAAAAACTGATGGTGAAATCTCGATGACGAAAGGTAGGATATTAGATCTGAGTACACCATCTTATAGAGGAGGAAAAGTGGCTATGAATGCTGCCTGAAAAAAATAAAAGGAAAAATTACGGTTTTAGGTTTTTCAAAGATATCTTCGAAAGTAGTCTGAATTTTCCAACTTTATTACCGACATATTATTTGACATTAAATTACGCAACTTTACCCTAATTTAACCAACCTCGTATCTCTTACGGTTTATGAATAGCCAATGCTATCACTTTTGTAACACCTTATGTGCATACAAAACGGGCTTCCAAAAACATACTATGAAAATGTAACTGTATAACTTGTAAAGAAAAACAAATACATAAAGGCAGGAATAAACGCAGATCATCTTTCTTCATCTGTTTAGTATTATCTTATTTCTCTTCTCTTTCAATCATTTACCTTTTTCATTTTGTAATGGCAGCCAGCCTCGTGACTTTGGTTACACTGTGGGAAACAAGCGTCGGCGTCGTAACAAATAATTTTTGATGGATTACTTTGAATGTACCGAAGTGAAAGTTAAAGGAAACTGAAGAAGAACAAACATTGCTACAACTAGGACCTTATTGGCAGCGCATTTAATTTGAAATCGATCCAAAGGAGTTTTATGTCATTCTTTTTACAAGGTTAGTCTTAAGGTAAAGGCAAAACAAACTAAATTTTGTTACTGGAACATCCTGCAAATTATACGTCCAACAAATGCGTCTTTCTTGCTAATAATATAAAGTAGTGGTGTATGTAAAAATTGCTTCTGGGGGGTTTGAAACGATGAAAATTTTCAACAAAAAAAAGGGCTTTAAGTTTTTTTTCGTTACCTAATTGAACACAAATAATATGAACAACCAAAAAAAGGTTATTAATTTATTTTAGTTGCTGATAAAACTGGCTCTGGGAGGGTTTTCTCTCCAATTTCGAAGAAAAGATCCTTTATGCCATTTTCTATCATCTTTAGTGAAACCCAAAAAGTTTTAGCCAAACCCTGCAATAAGAAGCAGTATATAAGAGTGACGGGGAGAATGCTATTACATAGTGGCGTCAATGGTGATACATTGCACCTTATGACAGGATTTTGCTCAACATTTTGTACAACTTTCGTATAACACACGATACGTCAAACAACAATGGCTTATTTGAAAAGAGCAGGTATAAATTTGTAGTTAGTTTTTTCTAATATTTGAAAAAATCAAATTGCTACAATGTCTCGAAAAAGCCTTATTATACAGTTAAACTTTATTAGCAAAAACAACAGAGCGCTACAGTTTTTTTATGGACTTTGAAATAATTTTGTAAAAAAAAGTATATATAAGCTGAAAAGTAAAGGGTATCTGCTCTTATGTTGGAAGGGTCTACGGGTTTCATTATAGAAGATAGAAAAAAGCTAAATACAAAAGAAAGATTTTTTCCTCCGCCAAATCACATTTTAAAATTTCGAAAATCAAAATTGTTACTTTAAATAGAACACCCTGTATAATATTGTATCAATAAATAATTAATTAAAATTCACAAAAACCATACAATAATAAGAAATGTTAGAACATTTTAATTACACATAGCAATACATTGGCTCCTATGGCATAATTTTTGTAACTTTTCTGTGTTGCCTTTAAAGAAAAAGATATCATTTTTACAATCAGCAGGAAGAGATCCACTTAATGAATACAGGGCGTTCCATTTAAAATAACAAAGTTGATGTTCATTTGAATAAAAGAGTTTTATTACTTCTCGTTTTTCTTCGTCAAAATAACCCGTTTGAATTATTTTCAGCAAATTAAATAATTAATATCAAACACACTAATCCATAAATGACAGAAAAGTGGAGAATTATGTATTTGGTTGTCATAACTACAATTGTTAAAACAATTTCCATTTAGCGTATTCTTGCACGCATCACAGTGATGACCAAGGCAGACTTGACCATATCGCCGAGAATATGGCTGAAGTCTCGTGTACCAAAACTATAATGTTTAAATTGAAATAGCTCGAAAATGGCTGAACCAAATAACAAAAGATATTTTTGAAATCAGGATGAAAAGACCTTTAATTCTAGCTAATAATATATATATATATATATATATATATATATATATATATATATATATGCAAAAATACAGGTAATATAATTTTATTTAACTTTCGAAAGTTATTTTTTGAAATCTGTAGTTTCCAAAAGATAATAGACAAAAAACTATTGAACTCTGTTTGTGGATTTCATTTTTTTACTTTTGAAGATGACTATCTTCAGTATTTCCTTATCACATATGGGCGTATCGTACACATACAATTTTCAATTCTTAATAAGGCAATTAGATAAAATCAAAAAGAAAAATTAGATTTAGCTAAAATTCACCGAAAAATAAGGGGGACATCACAAATACACTTTTGTCAGCCAAATTCTATTTTAAAACACTTACCTCCTTTTTCTGCGTTGGTTATAGTCACCCAGAAGTCAATGGTTTTCTCGGGTCCCAATTCTTCATAGTCCCACTTCTTTCTCACTTTAACAGAACCGTTTGGTTCTACGATCACCCAGCTATTTTCATCGCGAATTTTGAATGTTTCCTTTTCAGTCTCTTTTTCTAATTGGAAGACGACCCTTCCTTCAGTCTCACCGTCAGTTTCAGTGAACTCAATTCGTTTCGTGGGCCGAACTGCACGGGTCACTCTACGCTTTTCACGGTGTAAGATATGACCATCTATAAACAAGAAGAATACTTTAAATTAGTTTTCCAAATCTGACTTATACATGTCGAACCTGTACTCTACATTACATTATATTATAATATGCTTAACCAAATGAAATATGGCTACAGTCATTCCAATCAGAGCTAGTGTTCCTTAAACGAAAATGAAAGCAGTTGTATAGGATAAGGACCAATTCCGTATAAAATAGAAAGGTGTTGGCATTTTTTATACTCCACCTGAGATTGGTTAGATCTCTAATAATTATAATGCAAATCTAGTAGTTTAACAGACCCCCCTCCCAGAAGCATTTTCTATATACATGCTACTGATTTTTACTAATATTGTAACTTACATTTAGGTTGAAGTACATTGCCATATAAAGTGAGGTGAATTCTGTCTGTTTATGTTTGTGGTTAATTGGGTACAAGTAAAATCATTTTTCTTTGGTAAATCTAATATGAAATTTACCGAAGTAATTTTGTAAATTTTAATTTTATACACAACTAGCTCAACTTTTTTTGGCATGTGTGATCTCAAAAGTATGGCGCTTTTAAGCTTAGAGTGCAGAAACTGGTTTGCTGGGAGAAATCCAGTGCAATAAGGACAACACTATGGACAGCCGTAAATGTGCTTCCGGTATCATCAGAGCTCTCAAAACAGAGGCAATGGCATCCAGCAAACGAATGATGGAGGTCAGAAACCTGAAGTGAGTAATAGCAGAGAAAAGGTTATAGCTCCATCGTCATGTGATGAAAGAGCAGATACCCATCGTCTAACCAGGGCGAACAACACGGACTAACGCTTAAGGCGACACAATTCATTTGCAGTAATGATTCCAACTCGATATCAAAGGGACGCAAGAACTATAGCACCACCCGAAAAAGGCTTGATCTGGTATACGGCTGTAGGCAAGCCAATACAGGGCCGGCCGGCACTGGAGTGTACAGGGCCTATGCGGATGTATTTCGCTAGGAAGTTACGCTACTGCTTCCCAGGCAAAGGTCGTCGCTATTTACGACGCCGTGGCCACCAGGTAAGATAACACGGAAGGATCGGAGGAAGGAATCTACATCTGTTCCACTAGTCAGGCAGCCCTAAAGGCAATTCTACAACCCAAGATAAGCTCTAAGCGTGTTTAGAAGTGCAGGTATGCTCTGGAGGGACTATCCAAAAGAAAAGTAGTTAAACTACGATGGGAATGAGCGGGTTCACAATTTGACTAGATTCTTCGTCGCCCTCGAACCTGGCACCCTGTCTAAAACTAAACAGTAATTCCAGTACCTTTAATTGCAAAGGATAGAAGGCTGCAGCTCAACAAGCCAAGACGAGCTGGTTGATGTTTAGAAACTGCCAGAATATTGCGGAGATAGTCGGAATACTGACCGGTCACTACAGACTAAATAGACATCTATACTAGAAATAAAGGATACACCACTCGGTCTTAATTAAAAAACAGAGGAGGAAATCCCATACCACTTAATAAGGATCTGAGATATACGAACCAGATTCAAAAAGGAGAAGTCAAGAGGTAAGTTGCAAACCTACATAAGAAACTTGAACCGAGTGTACAGGGTTATCCAGAGTACGAATGGGTGGATACGGGATAATAACAAGGGCCTTTTAGGCCTATCCGCCAGGCCTCAAAGCTGCCAGTCTGCTACTATAACTAGCTTAGCTTGTAGGTAATTTCTGGACCTAAAAATTAGTCTATTCCTATTGCACAGTGGCTGCCAGATTTTTTTTAAATATTTTTGTTAATAATTGCTTTTTGAAAACAAGTGGTATGGATTCTTAACCTCAGAACAATTAAGCAGCTTTCTTCTAATTTAACCACTTCGCAACTCTTACTTTTTTTAAAATAAACGTAAAAAGATTTTTAAAAACAAGCTTTTATTTATAAACTATTGAAAGTAAAGAATAATATTTAGCATACGAAGTTAAATAGTAAAACTACAAAAAAGTCACTTTCACTGAGAACTTTTAAAAATATGAATATTTTCTTAAAAGCTTGAGGCAGTGTGATGACGTCCCACGCCTCAAGCTTTTAAGAAAATAATCAATTTTTTAAAAGTTCTCAGTGAGGTTTGGGTTTTTCTGTAGCTTTACTATTGTTTTTAAAAAGATTTTTTACGTTTATTTTATTTTGTGCTTGTTATCATTATTTTTTACGCACCCTGTATAAGATATTCACGATTTTTGTATTTCATGAAACAATATTATTACATTGTCACCGCAGTTACATAGGTATGTCAAATTTTAGCTCAATCGAATTATAATTAACATCATGTAACACTTCAAACTGTTTATGCACCCTGTATAAATATGCATGACCTTTTTACGCCAATCTTAGTTTTGGAGCAAGCAAACTTTTTTTTGAACAATGGCTTTTTCTGCTAAAATCGATAATAAAAAAGTTTTTCCAATTTGTTTACGCACCCTGTATAAGATATTCACGATTTTTTTTACTCCATAGTATCATATTATTGCTTTGTTACCAAAGTTACATAGGTATGCCAAATTTTAGCTCAATCGGATGCTGAAGTACTTAAAAAATGGATTTGAAATTTGGAACCGGAAAGACAGACATACGAATAAAGCAAGTTAAATAAAAACTTGTAAAAAGATAACTATTAAGTAGTTGGCGACCATCTAATGCAAGATATTTCTAAAGAGTAACTTTGTGGGCCAGTGTTATACTACCCTTCTTTGGTGTTTATGTAATTTTTGTACCCTTTGTAGAGACATTATCTGAATTCTAATATTTCTAAAATCTGCTTTTATTAATATAAATATGTAACATTTGAATAAACGAATACTAACCTTCTTGAAGCGTCTGTAAGTCCAAAGCCGTGGTTTCTTCTGGCGGTTTAAAATGAAAAATGACCTGTGCAGGTCTCGGGGACGTTCGGCTAGGAAGCCTTAAATCATGAGCTTCAACCACCAATTCTAACTCAACTTCTTCAATAGGTTCCAAGGCCAAAAGGATATCACCAGTCTGAGGAACGATTACTAGAAAGCTGGTTGGAGTTACTAGCTTATAGGCCACTTTATCGCCATCTGCGTCAGTTGCCTCGACTTTGCCTATGGAAGAAAAACGTTTCCAAGTAGTAGTGACGTTATCACCTTCCAGAGAATCGTCTCCAACAATAAACCTGTAGACTTTCTGAGTAAACACGGGACTATTATCATTTTCGTCCAGTATTTCTATCACTATATTCGAAACCGCCTTGTTTATACCGTTCGAATCGCTGGCCTGGATAGTAAGGACATACCTCGGAACGTTCTCCCTATCGAGAACTTGAGCCGTAACAATATACACTCCTCCAGAATTATCCACGGTGACGTTCGGCATATTTTCACCAGTAACACTGTTTCTAAGTTCAAAAGCTTGCTCAATATTTCCCGCAATGATGCTGTACGTTACTGGAAAATTGTGACTGCCAGATGCCTGGATAAGAGACAGTCCCGATACCCTGGTACCCGTCGGCTGATTCTCAGCTACTCTCCCTACAATTTCCTCGCTCTCATCCTTAAATTGCAACATATTCCGCCTGTCCAGTACATAGAGCTGCACCAGGTGTTTCTTGGTACAGTTTCCATCGTTCTCCAAAACCAAAAGGTCAACAGGCCGATCTACGAGAGGGCTGACGTCACTAACTGTCATTATGGAACCGTCTTCTAGCATAGTGAAGAATTCACTAAAACTAGAATTGGCTAAAGTGTAATGTTCGTTAAACTTCTTTACGCTGTAACCCGGATGGGCATCGTGTGGTATCACTGAGACGGTATCAGAGCTTGCCGACTGTAGGATAGCGATAGCTATGACAGCCATTGCTTGAATAGCCTTCATAATGGCCGTTGTAATGTACTCCGTTTCAGCTGGTTATGTGGTGTGACATTTGAAGGAATGCGATGACCTGAAATTAAATACAAAATGTAAGAAACTAGAAATTTAAACTTTCAATAGTATGACTAAATATTCAGTTAAAAATAAAACTTTATGCATGAAGCTTTAGGACTGATGTTCGTAATTCAAATATTTGATGCAAAAAGTTAATTACAATACCAGCCCATAGAAGACATTTTTTATATTGATCTCTTAAAGAACTCTGCTTGCGTAATGCCTGTAGGCTCTGTATTTTGCTTAAGTTTCATTTGGTACCCACAATCGTTATTATTTAGGACATACATCTTTCTCCCTCCATCTTTAACGCTTACTTTTCCGTTTTTTTCTTATCTCTCGCTAATCTCTTTTCCTTCATAAAATACATTATTACCGATATATAATGGTTATATATTAGTATTTTTCATTTAGTTTTTTTCCTTGTAATTCTATTCTATATTTATTTGGATTAAAAAGCAGGGCCTTAACAGCTCGTGAATCTCGATTCAAGAAGCTGATTCAACGACCAGATCCAAGATGATTTGTTGTCACTTTGAAATGCCAATGTATATTTTCTGTTGTTGACATAAACGTCTTGGGAAATTTTAGGCTTGGATTTAGGCAATATTCAAACTATTGCATTAGGATCTAGAAAATTTGGAAGCTTTTTTATGTCTTAAGAATTTTGTTTCTTTTTTTTTAAATTCTGTCTTAACTATTTAAAAATACAGACCATACGAGATGAGGGCCCATACATTTCCACTACTTAGATAAGTTCTCATTCTCATTAATGATGTAGAGTTTCTTGTAAATCTAGACTACTTTTTATATGGATATCAAAATTTATGAAAATGACATTAAAAATCTAAACAATTGCAACAAACAAACGAATACACATATTTTTTATCTACTAACAATTTCAGTGCTGTAAATCAGTAAGTTTGAAAAGAAGTATTTTCAACGTACTTGATAATGTAAAGCAAAAACACTAAATGATCATAAACGACAAGGTTCTTGAGCTACACGTAACGGCTATAAACGATAGACATAAATTTTAGTGGACAGGTACGACCATTCAAGTTGTGTGTGTTCCTATCGGTAATAAAAACAGCTCAGACTCACGTCTCGAATAGTTTTAGAAACATTATTTCCGTTACTTAAATAGGTTTTTTATCGACCGTCCACAAAACAAGCCTTTCGAGCTACATTTTAAATTAAAAAAATACAGAGTGAACAAATTAATTTTTAGAAGGAAGACTAGACATGAGATTATTCTACACATCAGCGAATTTTCCTAACTTTTGAATATGTGGTTCTCAAATCAAGAAGGCATAAACATTATTCTACTCTTTTTGTTAATGTTAACAAAAAAGTACTGCACATTCCCATTAAAAAATAATGTTTCTTTCATGGACATAGAGATATCGAAACAATTGCGAAATTATCCCCAGAGAGGTACTCGAAGAACATAATGGTGGATTTAATAATGAGGTCTTAATGGGAGATTACATAGAGTTACATTAGAATAGAGTAACTTGCTGCTGTTTTAGCCACTATTTTTGAAGAAAAGAATAGTTCGTGGAGTTTGGGCATTTCTGGTGAAAATTGGCAATCTGCTAAGTGTTATGGAACAGTTAAAAAAAATGTGACTTGTATTTTCAGCGTAGATACCGTGAAAACTTGGTACCTTAGCAACCTTCAGGTCTGCTATAGCCACTGTTATTTCCTCGGTAGTAAAATGTCTTGAATACTTCTAGTTGTCAGAGCTGTTGTTTGTGGGACTAAGCTCTCCTCTAACTTTTTCGTATGATCCCGTTCCCTGGGGGCTCTTGACAAGGACTCTATTCCGTTTGCGGCTTGATTAGGACTCATTGATGGGTTCTCTCGTATTGGTAGCTGATGTACCCCTAATTTTTTAAGGAGACCTCACGCTTTTCTATTCGATCTTTTAAAATCCATGTTCTCAGTTGGTTCAATCTACTTTAACTATCGCGTAGCATCGAGACAGTGCATCAGGTCGTCTGCAAATTCGGGATCGCAGTTCTCAATTAAATTCTCATGCAGACTCTCGCTTTCATTGTTCGATTCAGGAACATATTCTTTACAATAACTTCTGGGAATGTATTTTTTGGATGTTGATAACACTGCTCCCACACACTTATTGCAGTTTTATCATTTTGCCAACAATTTTTGCTGCGAAATGATAATCCACATGTGGAACTAATTTCTTCTTAAATGGAGATGAGAAAAAACACAAAAATCTCCTGAGTTCGGCAAAAGTTTGGTGTGCGTCGTTTCATCGTCAAAGATAATCCAACAATTTTATCTTCTTTGTGTTTTTATAGCCAAATGGTAGCACATACATCAGAAATATATTCACAAACCCTTTAAACATTTTTCGGGTCTCAAAATAGAGAATAATACAATAGTACTGGTTTCAAAAGATGGTCCAAAAGATGGTGCGACCATCTAAAATTGTCGGATTTCGACAGAAATATTACCGGAATAGTTTTCAGATCTAATTTCTCGATTTTTTCCGAACTTAAATAGAATACCTAGATCCCCAGACATTACTATACCAGATTTTTTGTATGAAGGGACGTAAAAATCATAATTTATGCAATCAAAGCAAGGCCACTTGATAAACCTAAAAGAGGCATTGACGCAAAACTTCAATTTTCATGCAGAATAACTTTCTAGTTATATCATCAATTTCACCCATCGAATACAAAAGAGTGTATTGTGAACATGCAGGTCACCTGAGGCATACAGTATTTTTGTTTCAATTTGTAATAATTAGCAATACATTTTTATTCAAAATCTTAAATAATTTTTGATTGGACTCTGTATAAAAACATCATTAATGTGAATAACAATTATATATTTAATATAATGGGTATTAGTTATATATATATTGCTAATATTTGCTTGTTAATATCACGGAAACTATAATTAAATAGAATACTAAATGGAAATTTGATATAGCTAGGATCCATGGACGCATATTATATTTCCCAACCAAACACCATTAATTTAAATTATATGAAACAAATATGGATTCTTTTAGAATATAATCGAATTATAAATTTCCTACGCCTAGTTTTTTATTTCAATTTGTAACGATTTTGCAGATGATAAATAAAATCGTTCGTGTGAAAAGTTTAAATTATGGGGCAGACTGAGTTTGCGGTGCGATAAATGCGAAGAAAACTTATTATCTCTCATCATAATATGGGGGTTTTATTGATTTATTATTGTAAATTGGATCGATCTTAATTTCGAAGTTCGTGACAACTTTTATGCTTTTTACGAATTCCGATAATGTATTTTCGATGTTGAGTAAATTACCATTATTAAATTTTGTGGTCCATATTTCGGCTCTTTTTAGTGGTATTTTGTATTTATTTATTTATGTAATAAAACGCTCCACACGCGGAATGAGGTACTCGCTTTTTTACGAAAATTTAACTCCTTGTATCTTTGTTAAATTTAATCCGATTTCTACAAGCTATATTTCCTCGGATAGGCAACTTTAGTTAGTTTTAAAATGTGTGCCCGTTTTGACTTTAGTGTCTCATGTTTACCATATACGGGGGGTCAATTTTAGTCATAACCAAATTCAAAAAAAAAGTACCTTAAAAATCGCAAAATGTATTTTAGAGTTCTGTTGAGATTATATTCCGTTCATTAGGACCTTTCCCTAAAAACATTTTAGGATTTTTCTTTTTATTTTAGCAAATGCTGAAGTTATGATTTATTATCACAAAGTATGACTTTTTACGGATGTTTTAATACCAGCAAACCAAAAAAGCAATAATGTTACTTTTAAAAGTTGTTATTTGATAAAATTTACTAAGACAGAGTTACGGGCTTCACATTGTGTGTATACAAATTCGCAACGAAGTAAGAGGGCCTGTATTTTGAGTTTCTCGGATATTTATAAAAATAACGTCCTGGAACGTACAGAGTTTCCCATTTTCGTGTGTTTTACGGATTATCTCGCTTATTTAAAATTCATTTTCAGGCACTTTTAGTTTGGTTGTTGTGAGATATACTAAAAAAGTAAAAACAGTTCTTATAGTTTTTTTTATGTAGAATCCAGTGACGTACTTAGATTCTTCTGCAGGTCTAATTTTTTGAGTTAATGACATAACATGCTTTTTTTTTTAATGGAAAACCCTGGATATTTTCCTCTCATAATGTCGCAAAAAGAACTTTTTTATTTTTTGCGGTGGACCGCTTGGTTAGCAACGGTAACGAATAAAACAAAACCATCAGCGTCGGTCATCTTGCTGAATCATTTTTGGTATTATTTTTCCTATATTCTTTATTGTTGTTTGTATTGTTTATATAGTTTATATTGTTTATGTATTAAATTTTGTTATTTGTATTGTTTATATGGTTTATATTGTTTATGTATTGAATTTTGTTGTAACATTAATACGGCACAAAATCAAAACTTTGAAAATTTTCAGAAACAACATGGATACCTGCTTCATATTTTCTAAAGCAAACGCCCATCAGACGACAGAACCTTATCTAAGCATGAATTTGACATTCTGTCTCATAAATTGCCCGAGAAACACAAAAGTACATAGGCATACTGTAAAGACAAAAAGAAAGTATTAAAACCGGCTAATTTAACTAAAAAAAATCAGAATTTCTTGAACTATCAATGGATAAAGAGTAGAATTAATGATAACAGTGAAAATAATTACATAAACAGATTTTGCTAACAAACAAATTACGCTAAATACCTAATTTACCAAATTAAACTTATTGGTGTATTTTACAAAAAACATAAGTTGATTATATAGCGAAACAGCTTAACTCTCAGCTGAAATGTCAAGGAAAAACCTAAGATTTGCATCGAGAATTCCGACTGAACAGAGCATAATGTCGGCTAAAGCAACATCTTCATAATATTAAGCTAAGTGGCACTTGTCTTTGTCGAAGCTGTGAACAAGAAGATGACACAGTTGCAGATTTACTCTCTAAATATGCAAATCTGGTCTTTTCACTGGTCATAATAAATGTCTTTTAAGTGAATCTTGTAAATATTAAGTAACATAACAATTCAAAAAAAAAAAATATGGAAGATACATTCGACAGTGTAGTAGTAAAGCACTAAAAAAGTTTGTCATTAGTTGTATGACAACGGAAAAGACATTTTTATACCTTCACAGAGCCATTACCATTTTTTTTAATTTCCTCTATACGCCTTTTACCGGATCGTCTAAGAACTTTTTTTATAATGTGATTTTTAAGCATAAGCTTGCCTCATCAAAAAATGGCTCTACTTAGTTGCTTATTACACTGCACACGTTCATTAACAAAATGCATGCGAGTCATTCGCTATGCAAGTACAGTCTTTGCAATCTTTGCTTTCTCATATAAAAACTTTCAAGAAGGATTTTTTCATTATAACTAAGTACAAACCACATGTAGGCGCGACTTTGTAGCACTCTGAAATCGGTTAACTAAATCATCCCAGTTTTTAAAAATATTTTGAAAATATAGAACGGAAGCTTTCACGGCTTTGGACAACTAAGAAATCATGGGTCTTAGGATTAGACCGTGTCAAATTGGAATTTCTATTCATGTTTCGCCTTCGATTGAACGAGGCATCTTCAGGATCTTTACTCCACAAGATCTGAACCCTGAATGAGCTCGAAGAAATTCAGACGCTCTTTTATACCCGACTTGTGCTCGCCGAACCCTGGCCCTGTATTAAGATCGGCTTCCACGTGTGTGCTTAAAAATTTCAATAGATCTCTAATTTTTGAAAAAAGTTCAAATAAGGTTTTAATAAAGATAAAATATAATTATTTTTATGCAGTTTAGAAAATTCCAAAAATTAACTTTTGAAAAAATGTTGTGACGTTATCGGGAACAATATTTCGTTTTAGTTATTATAATATCACACACTTGGACTATCAAAGGATAAAGAGTACAATTAAGGATAACAGTGAAAATAATTACGTAAACAGATTTTGCTAACAAACAAATTAGGCTTGATTGCAGCAAGCCATAATAGAGTAGTATGAAGCTTATATTTAACAAATTAAACTTAATTGTGTATTTTACAAAAACGTAGGTTGATTATATAGCGAAACAGCTTAACTCCCAACTGAAATGTCAAGGAAAAACCTAAGATTTGAATCGAAAATTCCGACTGAACAGAGCATAATGTCAGCTAAAGCAACATCTACACAATATTAAGCTAAGTGGCACTTGTCTTTGTCGAAGCTGTGAACAAGAAAATGACACAGTAGCACATTTACTCTCTAAGAATTCAAATCTTGTCCTTTTACTGGTCATAGTAAATGTCTTTTATGTGAGTCTTGTAAATATTAAGTAACACAATAATTCATAAAAATAAATATGGAAGATAAATTTGACAGTGTAGTAGTAAAGCACTAAAAAAGTCTCTCATTAGTTGTATCACAACGGAAAATATATTTTTATATCTTTACAGAACCATCACCATTTTTTTATTTCCTCTATACACCTTTTACCGGATCATCTAATCATCTTTGTATTTTCTATCAAGGGATTTTTAAACACAAACTTGCCTCAACAAAAAAAAACGCCTCTACTTAGTTGCTTATTCCACTGCACTCGTTCATCAATAAAATGCATGCGAGTCATTCGACAGGCAGGTACGGTCATTGCAATCCTTGTTTTCTCACATAAAAACTTTTACGAGGGGTTTTATTTATCATAACTAATGACAAACAACATACATTTTGTAGGCACGGCTATTCATTGTCCCACTCTGAAATCGGTTAACGAAATCATCCCAGATTTAAAAAATATTTTGAAAATATAGAACGGAAGCTTTCACGGCTTTGGTCAACTAGGAAATCATGGGTCCTGGAATTAGACCATGTCAAATTGGAATTACTATCCACGTTTTGCCTTCGATTGCACGAGGCATCTTCAGAGATCTGAACACTGAGCAAGCTCGAAGGTGGGCTTTCATACCCGACTTGTGCTCGCCTTGTGACCCTATGTTAAGATTGGTTTCCACGTGTGATGTAGACTGTAACCTGCATCTCTATTTAAATTTTTTGTGAGTTTAAAAATTTCAATAGATGTCTAATTGTTCGTTTATAAAATCCTGAAACCGATGCTAGAACCTTGGTTTCCTTTATATTTATAATATGGCCAGTGGTCTGCTGGTGTTCAGCTACAGCAAATTGAACAATTTGTTTCTTTTTAATACATCGTTCATGTTCCTTAAGTCTATTTGATATTGAGCGTCCTGTTTCTCCCACATACACTTCTCCACAGGAGCAAGGAATTTTATATACTCCTTCTGTTTGGAAAGGTACAATATCTTTCGAGGATCGTAAACATTGTCTAATCTTCTTATGTGCACTGAATATTGCACGTATGTTGGACCGCCGAAGTAATCGTCCTATTTTGTCTGTAGTGTCATATTTGTAGGGAAGAACAACACTTCCTAACGGCGGCTCCTTATCATTCCCCTTTGGCGGAGTTAGATTACTATATCCTTTAATTAAACGCGTAATATCTTCAGTGCAATAGCCGTTCCTTCTAAAAGCTTCGGTCAGTTCGATGTTTCAGTATAAGATAGTAATTCCAATTTGTCACGGTCTAATCCCAAGAATCATGATTTCTTAATTTTGAAAATATATTCCTATTAAATATGCCATTTCTATTAGGATAAAAATAAATTTCCCGTTCCTTTTGAAGTACAGTTAACAGTCTAAGGAACAGCAGAGAAACTGAAGGCACTAAGAATAGTTACGGTAGCACATGTTTTCTGCACGTGCATTAGTTAAAACACCCGGAGCATGATATTTTAAGAACTCCGTAAAAAGCCAACAGCGAAAAATGAATGATAAAACCATACAAAGACTAATAAAAGAAGTTTTATTATTATTATTCTTTTATTTCAAAAAAATAAGATGTCTCAGTTATTTTTTTTCTGTATTTAGTTCAATTGGTAAGTGAGACTAAATATTTACCTATGTGGGTAAATATTGCACAGAAATATAAAATATTGTGTATACCTATATCGTTAATTCAATCAGCGTCTATATTTTTAAATTTTTGTCCATGTTATTAATAAATAATAATGCTTCCGTATATATTAATACAAAAATACTTTTATGCCTTTTAGTTTTATGAGTTATAAGCCAAGCATCTGTAACCAACATTAAAAAAGAAGGAGGATGTCAGTTTGACCCTATGTATTTTTTTCTTTTTATGTTGTTGTGATTTCGTTGTCAACTTAGGGTATCGGTTATTTGTAAAAATTCAAACTCGCGGTTTCCACGAAGTGGTGCTATTTTTTGATGAAACGAAAGATGCCGTAAACGATATTTTTATAACCCCCCCCCCCCTACGTTTTTGAAGTACAGGATGATTTGGAAAATTTCAATTATCAGGAACCCTTCGTATGTTGGTTATCCTGTAACTAATTACAAAGATAAAAACGGATTCTGGTAGTGTTATTTTGCGTAGAATCCAGTGGTGAGCATATATTTGTTCTGAAAAGTACCGATTTTAAGATATAACTCAAAATTTGTACTTTGTAAATGGGTCACCCTTTATAGTTATTTTTCATTTGAGCCCCAAGAAATGTAATTTTGTCATTATAATTTAAATTTCTTATAATTTTTTAGAATAGGCCCTGATATATCAATTTCTTGCTAAATGGAGATGAGAAAAACAAAAGTTTTGTTTCTTATTCTATTTAATAAAACTATTATTAACATATTTTTTACATAATTCATACATTCATATTTCCATAATTTAATTAATTAATAAGTTCAGGTACCTGTAACTAATAAAGCAAAACTTTTGTTATTATATGTTCGATTGGAGTAGCTTTTACTTGATGAATCAACATTAAAACTGACACACAACTTTTTGTCTTATCATTGTATAACTAACTAATAAAACTACTAACTACTCAACTGTCTAACTAACTAACCCAAATTGACAATAATAAGACAAAATTTTGTCTCCTATTATTGTCAGTTAATATTATACTATTTATCCGCTTTATAAAAATTATTTATTATTCAGGTTATTTATTAGTACAAAAGAAATTAATCTAAAAATTGTTTTAATTACTTCTATAAGAATCTAAATGTTTAATCATAGTCTCAGTGGCATTGCGCAGATCTTCCATTGTATGATATTGGTTCTGCCAAATTTTATTTTCCAAATACCCCATACAAAAAAATCGAGCACTGAAATGTCTGGTGACCTAGCTGGTCGTACTATTTGGTAATTAATGAGCAGGAGGACCGCCCTGTTAAAAAAAATATACTGTTTAAATCAGCTAATGGAACTTCATCGCATATGTCTAGTAAGATATTTTGTAATATCTCTAGATATATATCTCCAATAAGGCTACCTTCGTAGATATAAAATTTCAGATTACTCCCAAGAATATAGCATGGTAGACTATCACCCTGTCGCTCCCTAGGAAATTTTATGGTTTGTTCGTTTTCCTGAGAGCAATACCGATTATTATGCTTATTTAAAATGCCAACACTACTAATGTAACATTCATCAAACCATTTTTCTGTAAAAATTCCTATTTTTTCTAGTATTTTTTAAATACCTATGGAAAAATCTAGACGCCGCTGTTGGTCACCAGAATGCAGATTATGAACTAACTTAAATTTATGTTTTTTCAAAAATACCGTACGGAAAATTAACAAAAAATTTCGTGATATTGGAAAGGTGAAAGACGCTGTACATTCTGGCAGATCTAAAAGCGCAACAGATGGTAATAAGGTTCTTAATGTTTTAATCAGTTTAGAAGAAAATCCGCACCTTTCTACCAGGAATAGAAAGAGAAAATGACGTCTCACACATGTTTGTCATTAAAAACATTACAAACATCTTACAAGTTTCGCATTCTACCGCTATAACGTATAATTAATATATCAATTCTTTAGTTTTCAGTTAAAAGATTCATTAATCTCATCTGTAAACCAACAAAACTGACATATATATCAGCCAACCTTTTGTATGAAGTATTTTAATAAAAGCTAATACATTAAATTATGGATTTTAGACCTTTATTTTGGCAAACACTGTTGACTTTCATAAAAAGTGCTCTTACTAAAAAGTATTGAGAGTTTTACGCAGATTTTAAAAAAGTAATATAATATAGGGTGTTCCTTACTTTTGTTACACGCTGCATATTCAATATATTTAATGATTTCGTTAGAAGCATATTTTAATAAAGCGGAACAATACATAGGATATAAAATATCTTGATATATATAAATATAACTTAATAAATAAACTTAATAATATTGAAAAAAGGAAAAATCAGTAATTTGTAATATCAACAACTTGACATTGACAGACATGCTATTCCATAGGTGACTATGAAAAAACTTCGCAGACAAATTATTTCATAGTCGACTATGACAAATTTGTTTTATAGCAACAACATTTCTTGAGGCTCAAACAGAAAAAAGCTCTAAAGTGTTGATATATTGATGTCAGCGAGGAGAATACAATCATATAAACATACATAGGGTGTCCAATTTAAAAAATAAGAAGTTTATGTCATGAAATCCGTACCAGAAAAAAATCATTCACACCACTGGATTTTACGAAATAAATACTACAAGAATCAGTTTGAGATTTTGTTGACAAGTAGCCCAACCTCACGAAGTCTCTGTTTTTACAAATAACCGAACTCCCTATATTGACAACGAGTTTAAAAAGCAATATTTTCAAGATGGAAAATGTGTTATTTTTATCTCAAAAAGTGCATTTTTATTTCAAGTTATGTAAGTATGGGAATTAGATACAACTGGTAAATAAAACATATAAAACGTAAGATACCACCATATCATTTATATAGCTTTTATCATAAAATGTAATTTTATTGTTCTGTTATTACTCATGAGTGCTGTTTTAGTTCTGAGTATATAAAATATACACATTCAACTCTTATTATATAAAAAAACACAATTAGTAACATTTAGTACTCATTTAAACACGTTTCATATGTGCAATTTTTTCGCTAATAATGCCTCTTTAATTTCAGCTGTCCGAATTACGTTCCACGCAACTGATTCATATGTGGTTGACCCCGAAATTAACATTTAAATAATGCACTTAGTTAATCAAAATTAATTTAAATGCGCAAAATTTACCGTTAAAGCTCTCAAAATAAATTGTCAATTTAATTCGAATCAAATTGTCGGTCGCCAGATTACGAATTAACAAAAATATTTTTTCAATAATATAATAGAATAGTATTTGTATTTCGTTGATGGTAAAAATATTTTATTTGTCTACTTTATGTTCGAGTAATTGCGGACGCAGTGATTTTGTGCTATAATAATATTCATCTGGAGTGGAAAATATTTACAGTAGTTGAATGTGCTAATTTACAGTGAAGCGGTATATAGCAGCAAAAATTTATCAGGAAATATTTCCAGGCAAAATATAGAACAATTCTGTCAGTTTAAAACAGGAAACGTAACTAATTTCAATGTATTTTGATTATTGGGAACATTAGTGTAACGTGGTGGTGAAATGATCGACGAAAACTCCAGATACTCTTCAAGCAGTTTACGAAAACTTGATTGGCCGTGGCCATTCTAGTGTAAATAGAGATGGAATCAATTTTCAGCACTTACATAACAATATTTTTGTTTAGTGTAGTGCATGGGGCAAAAATACAAAAAATCTAAGTGTTTATTATAGCACAGTGGCGCAGCACTGGGCGATTCTTAGGCATCACAGAAGATGGCTACGCAATGATTCGACGTAAATCAACTGGTTTTAAATACCAACAACCACTAACAATTTATATTTTTAAAAGGGAATTTTGAGATGTGAATGTGGATGAGGTAAAGTTTTTAGTTCATCTCGTCATAAAGCTACAGTTGTACATTCACATCAACTATGTATTCAAGAAGTTTAGTAAAAATCTCTTAGATATCTTTCTAAATATGTGTGTCTCAAGAGATCTTAAGAACTGTTATTTTGATGTGGATTCACTCCGCCAAAAAGCAGTGCATGAGTGTTTAGATTACATTGGGTTAGAAAGACGTTCTTAATATAAAAAAAAATTGAGATTCGTAAGACAAAATGATCAATCTTATCAAATCAAGGTCCATATGAACAAAAGCGTTCAGCGTGCAACGGCGCGCCGCGTCAGATTCTACTTTTCGCGACTTTAATAATGAATAAATACAAAAAAAGTGTAAAATAAACGCTTACAGAAACTGAGGACTTTTTTAATTGTCAATTTTCATGAATGTGTTACGTTTGAGTAATAAGTGAGGACTCATTTTTTAGTCGCCGAATTTCATGAACGCGTGATACGTTCCTTAGAGGAAACTGGATATCATTAGTTCCATAACTGTTTACTTCAGTTTTTCTGTCTTTTGTATTTTGGCTATAACCCCATAAAGGCGCACATCAATCTTTTTACGAAGACGTCAATATTTATTGAAGGTTTCTGAAAAGGTGTCATACAATCATTACCTGATAAAGCACATTCGATTGTAGATTAGAGAAAATGCTAGAAAGGCTGAAGGAAATGGATTTTATTCTGTAAATGAATATTTGTATTTAAAATTGTTATGTTTTCAATACTTTTTTTTTATAAACAACCTTTAGTATATTCTAAGTTTCTGACTGGTCTTTTATAATTACTTCCCTCATAAGAGCAACGTATTGTAATCGTCTCTGGATCTCGAACAATATGTTTTTCCATTTCCGTCAGTCCGTCGGTCTGTCTGTACGCGACATAGCTCAAAAACTAATTTTCCCATTTCAAATTTGGCTCAAAAATCAACGGTCATATGGGGATTAAATGGTAACATTTTGGTAAAAATCGAAATGGCAAAATAAAATTTTTAAAAAATTATAAAACTGCTTATCCAATTGAGGTCAAATTTTGCTCAAGAATTAAGTGTAATGCAAGGATAAACTGAAAAAATTTTGGTGTGAAGCCATGACGATGCAACAAAATGGCGGTGTTTTGAAATGTTTAAAAAGTCAATGTCAAAAAACTGCAAAGCCAATTGACTTGAAATTTTGCATAGAAACTAAGGGTGACAGAGAGATTAACTGGCAAAATTTTACTGCAAATCTGGTATGTAAAAACAAAATGGTGACCCAATCAACTGTTTCAAAATTCGATAAAATTCCATTCCTTCAATAAAATTTTTTATGGAAGAAAATAATAAACGACATAATTTGTTTCTTTAAGGCTATGTTAATAAGGAGGTCAACAACTTTATAAAAAGTAAAAATAATTACATTATAAACTTTAAATTAAAAAAAAAAACAAATAAAAACAACATAAAATATAGTATAGTGGAATATAATTTTGTTTGAGTAAGTAGATATCCCCTTATTTCGTATTGGATGTAAATGAATGTGTGTAGGATATATGTTCGACTTGGATTTAAAAATTTTTGTAGATAAAAGGTGAGGATATGAAAATGTTATATTCATTATTAAATTAATCTTGAATTTGAATAGACTATATGCATTATTACATCTTTCTCTTTTCTTCAGAAAACGAATTATTACAAGGCAAGTATTTGAGTAAAAGACAGGTAAAGCCCTTTAATAGAACTTTCTTCGTTTTGAAACTTTTCCTGTTCAAGTGAAAAATATTACAAAGGAAATGACTGCAAATATTTTAAATCGGGGAAAGTGTAATTTAATCGTTAATTTAAGAAATTATTTTATTATCCAAAACAATTAATTACATCATTATCAATTCAATAATTAAAGTTCTTATTTAAAATAGTCGCAATATTTAAAAAATATTTAACCACTGAAATATTTAACTACTTATTTCGCAACGTACAATCCTGCAACACGGAATAAATATTACTTGCGCACAAATTGTTTTTGTTAGGTACTGTAAACGAACAAAAACATTGCATTGTTAACCAAATAAAATTATTTTATTTGTACCACTATCAATGCGTACGAGAAACAGGAAAAGTATAAAGGACATCAGTATATTGTGTGGTTTGTAAAAAAACTTGATTCGTGGTTGCCGTGCATGTAGTTTTCGTTAGTGTAAAATTAAAAGAAATGTAAGTGTTTTTAACTAATTTGTTATAATTTATTTATTCAAAGGCATTGGTTTCCTAATTAAAAAAAAATAAACAGCGACAAATTTAAGATTTAATACAATGACCTAATTGAACTATCATTCAGAGAGTAAGATTGCAATGTTTACGCATTTTCAAAAAAAAAGGGAATTTTAAAATTTTTGTAACGCCAAAGCAGCCCCTGATTGTCGAATCCCTGTTATATAATTTTTTTTTGCTATAAATTACTTTCACTTTTATCTATTAACATACCAGCAGTCACCTCATGTTCAATCTGTATGTTATACATAAAGTTACTACTAAATAGGTATATATGCATACAAAATCAATTTGTGGACGAATTCGTTAAGAGAGAAGTTCCGGGTAAAGGCTATCGTGAAAAAATCACCCTCCGAGATTTTTCAGATCTTTACGTTTCAGGGTCCCTAGATGCCGAAAAACATGTTTTCTCTATTCCGTCGTCGGTCTGTCTGTTCGCGGCATAGCTAAAAAACTACTTACCCGATTGACTTCAAATTTTCGTCAAAAATTAAGGGACATATGGGGATGACCTGTTAAGATTTTGGTAAAATTCCAATATGGCAAAACAAAATTAATATTAACAAACTACTTCTCTGCTAAATTTTGGTACCAATATGCCGTAAAAATCCAATATGCCGAAACAAGATGGCGGCCTAGTGAAAAGATAAAAAAATTATTACTAAAAACTAATTATCCAATTTAGTTCAAATTTTGCACAAAATCAAGTGTTATATAGAAATGAACTGGTAACATTTTGGTATACATATAAGGTAGAAAAACAAAATGGGGCCTTATAAAATATTTAAAAAATCAGCCTGAAAAAACTACTTACTAAAATAATTTCAAGTTTTACGCAAGCATTACGTATGATATTGGTAAAGTTGTGGTTCGATATCAAGATGGAGGAACAAAATGGCAACCAAATAATTTTTTTAAAAAATCAGCGTAAAAAATCTTATTCAATTGACATTGCAGAAAAATTAAATCTGATAGGGATACACTGATACGAATTCAACATAACAACAAAATGGCGGTGTGTGTCACTGTAAAAACTACTTATTGAATTTATTTTAAATTAGGCCCAAAAAAAAAGTGTGGCTTAGGAAGAACCTTGTAAAATATTGGTAGGAATCCAATATGATAGAACAAAATGGCGACCAATAAAAAAGTTTGAAAAGACAATATATATATGTGTTACTTAATGACCATGTTCCGAATTAAATTGGGTTATATTTCTATATTCCTAATAAAAGGAAATATTCATACCGAGGGAAGTTCAGGGTAAAGGAAATTTATCGATTTTTTAGGTTGTATTCCAAGAATTAAATTATTAAGTTTTAACTCTTAAACAAAAATTATATGACGTATGTTAGACATTTAGGTACAATAATAAACAGTATGAGTATAAATATTAATAATTTTCATTAATTTAGAAATATTGGTTTCTTAATTGAAAAAAATACTAGATTCAAACCCGATAAAATAATAATTTTATTATTTTTTTAGAATAATTAGTAAGGTTCCAAATGACAATTCGTGTAGCGCTCAGAGATATTGTTGCAATATTGCCTCCTTGTCAAAAAATCTGAAATTTTAAAATGTCCATAACTGCAATGCCCTTGAGTGTTTACTCTCTGTTATATAGGACTAGTTTGCTCTTAATTTTTAGAGATAAAATAATAATTCATCTTCTTGCTGATTATTAAAATACCAGGTTTGATACCTCTATCTTTAAAGACAACTTAGAAATTTGATAAAAAAGACAAGATATGTAAAGTCATTAGAAAGGAATATACTGCATCTTATGGCAAAGTTCCTGTCAATTTTCATGGTTGCCTTTAAAGATAAAGGTATGAATCCTGGTATTTTCATAAACAGCAAGAAGATGCTCATTTACCGAAATAATATTATATGTACAGGGTATTCCATTTAAAATAAATATAATAATTGCTTTATTTTTTTAACAGATTCTAATGGTTTATAGAAAACCATAAAATTGTTTTATACAATATTTTTTGATATCTCTAAAACTTAAGCTCCTAGAACCTGTTTAAAATATAACCAGACACTCTGTACTTTTATCTGTTAAAATATTGCTTCTTTGGATTAATCAAGCAAATCGGCTTTACCAATTGATATTACAAAATTTCTTCCTTTCGGAAACGAAATCACCACATAAAAATTCCATTAACGCCGTGGCCGGTCGGAAATAATTTCGAATATCCAATGACCAGGGCATTAGCATATTCGGTGCGATCCGTTTGATTTGTAGCCTTTTTTAGCCTTCAGCCTTTTTGCTACAATGCATAAATCACTCCCTAGCTACGGATCTCTTAGTAGTGTACCGCCATGTGCTGAATAGCAATGAGATAGTAAAACACCATAAATTAAATTCGTCTTTATTTGTGATTCATTTGGGGGAATAACAAAGAAAAGCTAGAAAACAACCTAGCATGTTAATTTTATGGCATGTTGCCTGGTATGGTATATTATATATATATATATATATATATATATATATATATATATATATATATATATATATATATGTTATATCCGTTATAGCCACGTGTATTCATTGACCTTCAGTCGCATGGGAACGGATATGGCGATTTCAACATTTCAAGGAATGCATTGCAAGCAGTATTTTCGAGTTGCAGTTCTCACAGCTTGAAGGTGCTGCCTCATCATTTCAAAACATATAAATTAAGCACCAATTGTAAATATTAGTTAGTTCATATCAGATACTGTTATTATGTCAGTTTAAGTTTCAAATTATACGGTTTAAGTTTTACAATTATACAAAGTATTTTTAAGTGAATAAATAATATTTTTAAAAAGTGAATTTTTGAAATAAAAGTGTAACAAATTGGCGCAGTCGGTAGGATTCGTCTAACGTCGGCAGAACAAGGAAGACCTAACTGTTGACGGCGGATCGCAAATCCCTTAACGAAGAAAAGAACCATATCAAGGCGTCCTCACTCAAAGATAGCTGCGGAAGGAACACCTGGTGAAACCCCTGGCAGTCCTAAGAAAACAAGACGACCAATGCTCCTGTTTACGTAAGTGACATTGAATTATCCCGTTTTAAGTGTTGTATTTTATTTTATTTTACTGTTCGATTGTCTATACGTAATTTTCTACCCTGATTTCAATTTTCGTATATTCTACCCTGAATTTGAAGAAAAGCTAAACCTTTATTTACCAATTTTGTAATTTGAAAAATAGCCTAATATCTTGTGTTTTTATTTTCAAAAAGAATTTTAATTTGTATTCTTATAAAAATTTAAAGCAATTAACAAAATGCCCGAAACACGTTCTCAACAAATTCAACCAGCTGCACAGCAAACAACACAAAGTGCTGAAGTAGAAATCGAGCCTTACAGGCTATCCGAAATATTTTCTATAGTGCCTGAATTTGAAGGCGATCAAATCTCCTTAGGTACCTTTTTAAACGCGTGCGATTGTGCCTATAAAATGGCAACAGCGGATCAAAGACTCTTGTTAACGATTCACATAAAAAATAAACTTAAAGGAAGAGCCGCACAATTAGTAAATTCGAGAAATCCAGGAACATATACCGAAATTAAACAACTTTTAAATCTCCATTTTGGCGACTCAAGGGACTTATCGTCTCTTATACAGGATCTTCAAAGACTCCGTCAAGTTCCCGGCGAGTCCGCCCTTACATTTTATAATCGGTTACAAGTTTTAAATGCAAAAATGCTTTCGAGTATTCAAAAAGCTTCTAACCTCACTAATGATCAAAAAGCTGCACAAAGCAGATTAATTGAAACAATGAGTTTAAATACGCTTTTAACTGGACTAGAACCTCGTCTAGGCCAAATCATTCGTGCAGGAAACCCGGGAGACCTTTTAGAGGCCCACTCCCGCATTAGAAGAGAATTACAGCTCTCCTATTTTGAAAACCAAAAAATAAACAAACCAAATTCTCCGAAACCTCCTCAACCGATTAGGAAACCTTTACCACAAATTATAAAATGTCATAAATGTGGACGCACCGGACACATAGCTCCAGAATGCCGTACACAACCAATGTCCCAACCTGGTTATTCCCAAAATAGCGGTAACGTAAACTACCAAAGACAGTTTCCTTCTTCCAGCCAACCTCATTTTTCTCAGCAAAACAGACCCAACACATTTTCATCTCAATATCTATCTATCTATCATGCAGAGAAACTCAAATTTTTACCCAAACCAACAGAGAGCTCACCACGTAAATTATGATAACCCATATTACGAAGAACCCCAATATTACGAGTATTCTCAAGATGATAGTAACTTCGAAAACCAAGAATACTGTATTCAAAACGACCAAACTTTTACAAGTCATTCTGAAGAATTTGACAGCTCAGAATTTCAAAATTTTCCGTCTCCCCTTCACAAGAACCACCCTCCGGACAGCATTACCAAATCGATCGACCCGATGTTGGAACTACAGAGTCAGATTCAGACAATGAATTTAGACGATTTCGACCCCAATGTGAACTTTCCGGAACAAGCGTTCCTTTGAACCCATTTCTTACTGTTAATCCCAAGAACCTGTACTATATTAACGATGCTTCAAATACCTTCAAACTTTTAATCGACACCGGAGCAGGGATATCTATTTTTAAAGAAAACACCGTCAAGAGATTTCCCCATCGGACAGCAGAAAACGTTACTATTCAGGGCATAACAAATCAAAAATTGTCTATATTTGAATCCACCCTTGTCCCTTTTGAGATAGGTAACCCACATAAAGTGTATATTTATAATCTAGATATCGATTTTGATGGCATCTTAGGACTTGATTTTCTTGAGCATTATGAATGCATAATCGATCTTAAATCAAAAAAATTAATAACCAATTTTAAAACGATTCCATTGCACAAAGTCGGTGCTATTACAACCCCAAATAATGTCCATAAAAGTGAGATACACAATAAAATCTCTATCGATGCCCGCACAGAGAAAATATTCAAATTAACCTGTAATCTAAAAAATACTGACGCCCTGTTAACGGCTCAGGCTCAGGAAAAAGAAAAGGTTCGTCTACCTAGTGCGATTGTACATGTTAACGAAAACGGCGAATTTATGACTTCTATTTTAAACGCAAACGCCATCCCGAAATCCATAGATTTTTCCGATCTTTCTATAGAGCCATTCACGTCAAGTGACGTCATACTAAACTTAAATACTCAAGATGATTATGCGTCCGACCAAATTGATAGAGTACAAATAATCCGAAATGAGCTAAGAACGGAACATCTTAACTCCGAAGAAAAGGAGATGATCACAAACCTCTGTTTAGAATACTCTGACATATTTTATATTGAGGGTGATAAGCTAACGTTCACCAATGAAATCAAACATGTAATAGAGACTAACAACGCAAAGCCTGTATTGACGAAATCTTATAGGTATCCTCAGATACACAAAGAGGAGGTGAAAACACAAATAGGAAAAATGTTAGAACAAGGAATTATCCGGCCCTCTATCTCACCGTGGTCTTCACCGGTGTGGGTGGTACCCAAAAAACTCGATGCATCCGGGAAACAAAAGTGGCGTGTAGTTATAGACTACAGAAAGCTGAATGATCTTAGTATTGACGATAAATACCCTTTGCCAAATATTTCAGATTTATTGGACCAACTTGGTAAATGTCAATATTTCTCGACGCTTGATCTCGCGTCCGCTTTCATCAAATTGAGATCACTCCCGATGACATACCTAAAACAGCATTTTCAGTCGATAACGGACGCTATGAATTCGTCCGAATGCCATTCGGTCTAAAGAATGCCCCGTCCACGTTCCAGCGTGTCATGGACAACATTCTTTTGGGCATCCAAAACGAGCGTTGCCTTGTATACATGGACGATATAATCGTCTACTCGCCCACCATACATGAACATATAGACCGACTAAAGGAAGTTTTTAAACGTCTCCGAAATGCAAATCTTAAAATCCAACCCGATAAGTGTGAGTTCTTGAGAAAGGAAGTTGCTTATCTGGGACATCTTGTCACGAAAGATGGTGTAAAACCCAATCCCTCAAAAGTAGAATGCATTAAAAACTTCCCAGAACTAAAAAATGCAAAGGACATTAAGTCTTTCCTGGGATTAGCGGGATATTACCGCAGATTCATCCCGAACTTCGCAAAAGTGTCCAAGCCTTTAACCCAACTCCTAAAAAAGGACGTCCCATTCCTCTTTGATTCTGAATGCAAAAAGTCATTCGAAGAACTAAAGAAAGCCCTAATTACAGACCCCATTCTCATCTACCCTAATTTTGAGGAAACCTTCCTCCTGACTACAGACGCAAGCGCATTCGCAATAGGCGCTGTGCTGTCACAAGGGCCAGTCGGAAAAGATCTACCAATAGCTTTCGCATCTAGAACACTTTGTAGCGCAGAAACTAAATACTCCACCATCGAAAGGGAGCTACTGGCAATTGTATGGGCCGTAAAACATTTCCGCCCTTATCTTTTTGGACGAAAGTTTACACTTATTACGGACCACCGGCCATTAACCTGGCTCTTTTCGATTAAGGACCCTGGTAGTAGGCTTGCTCGCTGGCGTCTAAAATTAGAAGAGTACAACTATAAAATCGAACATAAGCCCGGAAAGATAAACAAAAATGCAGACGCCCTATCCCGAATAAAGATTAATTACTTCCAAAAATGCGCAAATTTCCAATCAAAATGTGCCATTTTTGCCGCTAACGAAAATGATAGCGAAAATGACGACCAAAGTCAACCAGACCCAAATGCCGTCGAAATAGACGACGAACACATCACACAAGAATATAACAAATTTGTAGATCTCTACCAAACGAGATCAATAATTGACTATTCCAAAGTCGAATTCTCAAATTCGCAGCTTTTAGATAAATCGCATAAATTAATTATTACCTTTTTCTGGCAAAACAAACTAGAGGAAATGCATTACAAAATAATCGAGGATATCTTCGAAGAAAACATTCATTTTGAAAACATGAGCGTTAACATTGCCTCTAGCAAAACTGTAAAAGATAGAAAATACTTTATTATCCCAATACCATTCGACCCGGAAATTGTAGCACAACACCTGTTCTATGTTCTATTTAAGGCCCAAAATGAATTCGATCCCTCTAAAACATTTTATGTAGAAAATAATTTAGCACTGCCCATTCTCGAAATGTTCTCATTTATCTTTGCCGATAAAGAAATAAAACTTAAAATCTGTCAAAACGTTGTAAGATCCCCAGACGCTGACGAAATTCCCCAAATTCTAGAACACTACCATTCAGGCAAAACCAATTTACATCGGGGAATAAACGAGACAGTCAGGCGCATAAGAGAAAAGTATAATTGGCCGAACTTAACAAAAGATGTTGAAAAATTAATTAAAGCCTGCGAAATATGTCAGAAGGTGAAAATATGTCGGAAAAATTTAAGTACACCACTCGTTATAACGGAAACCCCAAAAACCCCGTTTGAAAGAGTAAACATTGATATCTTCGAATATCCAACCAGATATTACGCACTCACAGTTCGAGACGAACTTACGAAGTTCACGCAGGCCTACCCACTAGACGACAAAAAAGCGTCAACGATTGTAAATACCCTATTAGTATTTTTCCAGCATTATGGAACACCCCTAAGAATACATTGTGACTATGGGCGTGAATTTGATAACTCGTTAGTTAAAGACCTTTGTGAATTGTTTAACACAAAACTAACATTCTCTAGTGTAAATCATCCCCAGTCTAATGGGTCCATCGAAAGGTTCCATGCAACCTTATCAGAAATGATTAGAGCGAACGTAGCAGAAAACCCTACAGAACATCCGTTTAATGTATTACCCTATGCAGTAATCTGTTATAATAATACTAAAAATAAAACACACGGGTTTACTCCGTTTGAACTCATTTTCGGTCACACGTCAAGTAGGCCACCTGAAACATTATACAATCAGGAAAAATTAATATCGAAATACATACGAGATCTTAATAACCGCATGGAATATTATTACAAAATCGCTAGGGCAAAAACAGAAAGACAAAAAGAAAAAGCAAAAGTCAGGTTCGACGAACACGTATCTCCTATCCCCGAATACAAAGTTGGCGATAAGGTATACGTCAAAGAGTCACAAATAAAATCAAAATCCGAAAACAAATTTAATGGTCCTTTTGAAATTACACAAGTGTTTCAAAATTCCGCCATTCTTCTTAATCCTCGGACAAATCAGTCATCTAAAGTCAACTTCGATAGGTTAAAACCCTATTTTGAATAAGAATATTCTTCTTTGCAGATTCCTCGGGCTGCTCTCGGTAGGCCTGTCCCAATTTTCCATAACACCTATCAACAACACACTCGGAATATTCTTCCATGAAGAAGGTTCTGTCAAAGTGTCAAACGACAAATGGACACTCCTCGTGTATAAAGATCTTTCTTACATAAAAGAAGCTATCGTGAATAACGATAAAATCCTAGAAGGATTACTAGACGGCTTCATAAACGTTGACTCGCCTAGAATGATATCTTTCAGATCCGAAATACAAACACACGTTAGCCTGCTTAATCAAATATCCGATTCTGTCAATTTAAAATATAAAGAAATAATCGCAGATACGAAAAAATATAGTCACAGGGAGAGGCGCGGAATATTTAACGGAATTGGCACGGTCTGGAAATCCATAACTGGAAACCTCGATGCCTCAGACGGTGAATATTTCAATGAATGCATTGATAAAGTCAACCAAGACGAAAGACATATCGAGAACCTCCTTAAAAATCAGATATCGGTTACTACTTCAGTCATAAAAACTTTTAACGCATCAATACAAAAACTTCAAATAGACGAAGAAACATTTAACCGAGACATAATCGAAATCCATAAATCGATAATAGACATATCTGATGACCTTGCATTTTACGATGCTCAAATAAGAACATTAGACTTATGTGAATCATTAATGGAGAGTTACTCCTTTCTAGAAAACTTTCTTAACGACGCTCTAAATGCTATATCATTCGCTAGACTAAATATTTTACATAGCTCAATAATAACCCCAGGAGATCTGATTAGTTCCCTTCAGGAAATTTCACAATCTCTTAGAAAAAATAATCTACCTCTACCTGTGTACTCTTCAACACTCGCACAATACGTTGAGATTATCGAACTTGAGGCATATCAATCAGACACTAAAGTAGTGTTTATTTTAAAAATACCTTTAGTAAATCCTGAAAGCTATACCTTATATCATCTTTATCCAATACCTGTGTTGGATAATCGAACAGAATTTCACCATATAATTCCTACAACACAAAAATATATAGCGCGGGACGATGATTCAATGTTATACGTTTCTTTTCAAAACCTAGAAGGCTGTAAATCAATAGGACGAAACCAAAAGATCTGTTCAGATGTTCTACCCTACCCAATAGACAGCGAAGCGATTTGTGAAGCTCAGCTCCTTAGAGGACCAAACCAGTTACCTAAGACATGTCAAGTATCAATTCTTCTGGCAAAAGGATACAACGTCAAAGGTATCGACCTAAACTTTTGGTTGATTACTGTGTCAGATCCATTACCAGTTACTATCAAATGTGAAGGAAGAGAAGTCAAGACGAACATTATCAATGTCAATTCCCTCCTTAAACTTCAACCGTATTGTAACGCCTTTATAGGGAGCACACGCGTTCACGCCAAGGCAATCATCGACAAGTATCAAAACGTTACTTACAAAAGCCACCCAGTTTTGATCCCATACAAGTGCTGCCAACACATCTCATCGAAGCTTCATATCCCAGACCTCAAACCTCTAAAACTGAACAAGATAGATGTAGAAGATCTCAATATTGCTCAGCACAAACTAGACCAATATTCAGAAGAACTGGACAAACTAATAAACCAACCTTTTGTCTACAAACACTTGTCTTGGTTCACAATCATCACAATAGTACTTCTAGCCAGCCTACTCGTCCTGTACATATTATGTAAGTGTCGTCGTAAGAGACTACCCAGCATCACCATGGCTCCACTAGATGATGGTTCACCACCTCCGCCCAGACCACTGCAGCGAAAGACAGTCAAGAGCAGACTAAGCAGTATTCTTGCGAGAAGACGGCCAGCTATCCATCCCCAAGCCGAAGAAGAAGACGAAGACGAACTTTAAGTGATTTTACAAAAGTTAAAACATTGTATTAACTTTTGACTAAAAGGGGGAGTTGTTATATCCGTTATAGCCACGTGTATTCATTGACCTTCAGTCGCATGGGAACGGATATGGCGATTTCAACATTTCAAGGAATGCATTGCAAGCAGTATTTTCGAGTTGCAGTTCTCACAGCTTGAAGGTGCTGCCTCATCATTTCAAAACATATAAATTAAGCACCAATTGTAAATATTAGTTAGTTCATATCAGATACTGTTATTATGTCAGTTTAAGTTTCAAATTATACGGTTTAAGTTTTACAATTATACAAAGTATTTTTAAGTGAATAAATAATATTTTTAAAAAGTGAATTTTTGAAATAAAAGTGTAACATATATATATATATATATATATATATATGTGTGTGTGTGTTTTCATTCCGGGTGTACATCCGTTCACTACTGTCGTTCTGAAAAGAACACTTTTGCTGACGTTTCGTCAAAATCACATTTGGCATTTTCGAAGCTTTCTTTCTCGCGTCAGAATAGAGACTGAAGTGTTGGTTCCAGCAGATAAAGGAAACGCTCAAGATTACGTACAAAAAATGCAGGATATCCTACAATACAATTGTTATAGGCCTGTTCCAAGGGACCCGACAACGTACCTAGAAAAAACAATTAAAAATAAAATAAAAAATTCACCAATAAACCCCGAAATTCAACAAAAAATCATACCACGGGAAAAGTCGAGCAGATGTCCTAAACTCTATGGTTTACCAAAAATACACAAACCAGGGGTGCCTATCAAACCTATTGTTAGTGCTGTTAATTCGCCGCTACAAAAACTGGAGAAATACCTTTCTGAAATTATGCAACCAACTGTAGAAAAAGCTGATTCATTCGTAAAAAACTCGGAGCATTTCAATCGAATTATACGAGATATCGTCCTTGAAAAAAACGATATTATAGCAAGCCTAGATGTCAAATCGTTATATCCCAGTATTCCCATCGACGAAGCAATGGACAAGATTGCTATGAACGAGGATTTCCAGGCACATATAATAGAACTCTCGGAGCATTGCCTCAAAAATACTTATTTTTCTTTCAACGGGCAAATGTATAAACAAATGGATGGTGCTCCAATGGGGTCCTTGCTATCACCAGTAGTTGCGAATTTATTTATGATATACTTCGAGAAAGAAGCTCTTGAAAAAGCAAGTTTAAAACCCAAATTATGGATTCGTTATGTGGATGACATATTTATTATATGGCAACATGGTCATGCAGAGCTCGAAAAATTTCTGACTCACGTAAATTCAATCCACCCCAGAATACAATTTACTCTAGAGTTAGAGGAAAACAACAAACTACCATTTTTAGATGTTTTGGTCACAAAACTGCATAACAGATATTTAAATGCAAAATCACATCATCACCCAGCACAAATTCAAGCTGTGGCAAATACTCTAATATCTAGATCCGTGCGACTAACTGAAACACAGACGAGACAAAACGAACTTAAGGTAATATCTAGTGCTTTAAAGAAAAATGGCTACACAAATCGCACCATAGAGAAAGCTATTAATGCACAGGTTTCCCGAACAACGAACAACAAAAAATATGAACCGGAAAAGCAACGAGTAGTCTTACCATATGTAAAAGGCACAACAGACAGAATAGGAAGAATTCTGAGGAAACACAACATACAAACAATACACAAGCCACAAACAACTATAGGTAAACTACTCGGAAACCCAAAAGATAAAATCAAACTGGAAAACCACGGAGTGTACAGTATTCCGTGCCAGGACTGTGAAAAGTTGTACGTAGGGCAAACTAACAGGCGAATATCAGCAAAAGTGGAAGAGCATAAACTAGCATAGCATCAGAAATAAACAAACAACCTCAGCTTTATTCCTACATCATCAGGAAACCGGCCATAAAATAAATTTCGATGGGTGTAGGGAGATTGCCAATATAGAACATTATAAGACCAGAATAATCCGAGAAGCCATAGAAATTGAAAAACAAGGTGATTTGAATAAAAGGGACGAATCATTAAAACTACCAACAGTATGGAAGACAATAATCGACAAATCTAAAATCGCAAAAACTCAAGCGCAATTAGCGCAACAACAACAGCACCATCCGGAAAATATAAATAACGACCAACGCCTGCGCAGATATAACCTTCGGCCCCGAGTGAGGGTATAAAAGGAAGCGTCGCAGTCACCAACACTTCAGTCTCTATTCGGAAGCGAGAAAGAAAGCTTCGAAAATGCCAAATGTGATTTTGGCGAAACGTCAGCAAAACTGTTCTTTTCAGAACGACAGTAGTGAACGGATGTACACCCGGAATGAAAACACATTGTATTTTTCCATCCGTGAAGGAGTAAAAGTCAACATATATATATATATATATATATATATATATATATATATATATATATATATATAAAGTCTGTATATTATAATTGGTGTGAGTAAATAAAAACATATGTCAATATACATATCTACTACTTGTTTAACTTTTCTTATATCAAAGTTTTTCTGAATATTTTCTTTAAAAAAATGTAATTTCAAATACTCGCAAGGCGTGAAAACACTCAAATTACGGTTTTCAACGATCTGCGATAAAACCAGCCTAAACAAAAATCCATCTGCACTGTAGTTTTCTTATAAATGATCGTAAATAAATCACAGAAAAAAACAATGGCCCAGCGCTCTGAGCACAAATTGCAACAAAAACTACAAAAAAATGCAGAATAGCAAATATTTAGCGGAAATGATCGTCTTTATGTATTGTTTTAAATTTAAGTTATTTCAGTTATGTAAATTTTAAATTTCATTAGTCAATTTTTACCAAAATAAGCAAAACGAGATTAAAGAAAAACAAGTGGTCTTGGAGCATGGTCGATATTTACATATATCAAAAAAGATTTACAGCATCCAGAGTCTTTGCTGCTCTATGCCTCTAAATTTATTTTAAGTTGTGTAGATGTTGCAGCTCTTTTTAACAACATTACTGATATACAAATAAAACATTTTAATAGGCTCTCTATCTGAGGTTTTTCAATCTCGTTTTTTTTTCAGTTCATATAATTAAGTTATTCTAAACGTACTTATCTTGAAGGAGCATTAGCGATTTTCAAACAGGTAATATAATTTTCCTTGATACTTCAATTGACACCGAAATAAAATCAACATCCAATGATTAAATTTAAAAACGAAATCAATTAACTTATAAAAGCAATTTTTGGCAAAGTTCTACGTTCTATTTTGGCAAAATTATTGTAGCCTGACTATCTATGATTGGGTAAAGATTTTAAACAAAGTACCGAACGTAAACATTTTAAAACTCAATTTACGAAAAATCATTACATTTTCCGGAAAACTGTAGAGAGCTATTTTGTCAGTATTTTCGAGTTTTGAGCAAAACTCTTTCAGTCCCTTTAAATGTTTCTTTAACGATTTTGGTGGAGTAATTTTTATTTTTCCATTATTTCTATTTGAAATCGTACACCTCTCAGCAAAAAGTCAACCCTTACATATTTTTTTATCCCCTAAGCAAGGGTTAGTCCCGCAATCGTGCTTAAAAAAAAAGTAAAATCATAACAAACAATTTTTACAAAGACATTTTTGACCTCTCAACCCATTTGTAACATTCAAACTGAACATTCTCCGCCAAAAAAAAACACCTCATAATATGAAGCTAAGTAACACTTTTCAATGTAGAGGATTGCGGATAGCAACAAGAAGATGAGACAGTATCACTGATTGACTGCGATCCTACTTTCAACTAATTCGGTCCCTAAACTTCCTAAAATTTTTTAATTCATTTGGTCCTTATAGTCTATTGAAAGTCAAGATGCATTGCATATAAACAAAAATGATTGTGAGTGCAATACGCCTTTCAAAGTTTGCTAAAGACTAATAATCGGCCACCTTTATTTAAACGCATATTGCTCGCACAACCACTTTTTTACATGGAAATGCATCAGAAGTTGGATGGAATTTAGAATATTAGTAAACTTGAGATATGAGCGAAAATCAAATCATATTTATAGCTAAGAAAGCAAAAATAAATAAATTCATAAAATGGGAAGTAATAAAACGATGAATTAAGCAAAACAACTACAAATGTCTACTAAAATCGTTCTGTCGGATTTCCATTATCTTTATTATTTTAGTTTCACAACAATTCGAATGTTAACTATCTCCAATCGTTTTCAAGTGTAAACTAAATGCTAACTCTAAAGTTACTGTTAATTCTACCCCGTACGCCCCGTTGGATAGAATTATCCTCAAGAAGGGGCACCTCTTGGCACAAAATCTCAGTGTTCTAGAGGGAATGGGCGATTTTTTAGATATAGAACGTCGTCTGATCCTGTGGGTCTTGAATTTGTCGATGAACCGGGAATATAACGTCTTAGGTGGCTCCCCTAAACTGTTGCAGATACTACAGTCCCCATTGGGAGAACGAACATCAAAAGGGTCACTTCCGAGGGGAAATTTAAAAGTCAAGGGGTAGATAAAACCACCCTGAACATCTTCCACCCTTCCAGGGTCCTTTTGAGGAACACAAGGAGGGCAGAAGATCGAATCAACTCCTCTAGTCGAGTTTGGTAATTTTCCACTTTTCGATGTTTTGGCCACCCTGTAGGGGGACCGTCTCCACTCGGCACCCGGATATTCTGAGGCCGACGGATTCTCGGGATGTCGGACTACAACGTCCGCACCAGCAACTTCTGGGTTAATGGGTTGCGTGGCCAGGGAAGGGCACTCAAAAGGAGCAGGAATTATAGCCAGAGGCAAAGTTTTCAAGATTTCACAAAAATGAGTACTACTAATCAGGGTCTTAAGCGCACCCCGATTTTTCAGCATGTCTAGCTCAGGTAGGTTCCCTACTACACTTTTCATCTTTGGCCGGCACAGTTTTATGGGGTACGTGACCGGGGAGGACTGTGCACATTAAAGAACTTGACCTTCGGGCTTTTCTGATCTTAATATCTTTCCAGATACAAAACGGAATTCTCGTGGGGTTTCCCTATTGTTCAACAGACGTTTTGGAGGATACTGCTCCATTGGGAGAGGGACAGGATGACCCCATGGCCGCAACTGGGTTATTGGTCGAATCAGGTAAGTACGCACTATTTCCCGGCACATGTGGTTTGATTGAGCGACTGTTCCCTTCCTCTTTCTAACAACCTATTCTGCATACACAAGGCAGCGAGTGAAATTTCCAACACCTATGTCGGGTTCACTTTCGACAGAAGACATCCCAATCCGACGCCGAAGTTGTTGTCGCCGTCTCTGTCGTTGATGGTTTTGTCCTTAGCCGAATTGATAGTTGTCTTGTCACCACATTTTATTTGCCCCTCCAACCTTTTGCCTCCTTACTTTATTATTATTATTTTATTTTTTTTTCATTATTTTTATTCTAGACCTATTAAACCAAATACGTCTTTACAAAAAACACTTAAAGTTTATTCGACCCTTTTAGCCAATACTGATATGTATTACACTAGATCGAAATCACAACTGAAGATCACAATACGTTACTTTAAATTCTAAGAAATCGCATTAAAAAAATACATCTTGCTTAGGTAGAGAACAGATGTTCATCGCGCTAAGGTTGGAGTGCCAAGCGATGCCAGGTTCATCGAAGCCAAAATCGTAAGACCACTCATCAAAAAATCGTGAGATTTTCAGAAATCTTTAGCTCTCGTTTATTACCTATGTAATTGTTATATATGCCAAATATTGGTTTAACTTTCTTTTATTTAGTTTTAGATAGATAATAACGTTTTCAATTGGTGTATAATAATTGGTTGTGTTTGGAATTTTTTATTTGCTTAGTCGATATATAATATATAATTGCACTGTTCTTTGAAATACTAAATAAAACTATAATTAAAAAGATAATATTTTTTTTATTATTGAAAACAACAAAAAGTCTAAAAAAATATAAACATAACAGCATAATAAAATATCGACAAACAAAAATCTTTTTTGGCTTTTTCGCAACTGAATAAAAATATTTAACTTTAAATTGATTGAAGCAAATATTTAATAAAATTACATATCTCAACATGTAAACTAGTCTGTCTACAGAATGTTTCGATACATAATATAAACAATATTATTTAAGCAAGCATAAGAAATTATGTCATTTACCTTAAGTTTTTTTAGACACATAGTAGTTGTACAAATACTTTCATCCTATCGAAATCAATTCTTTTCTATTATTTAATGTTTCTCTCTTACGATCGGCGCACTGATGAGTCCCGATAGGATGAAAGTATTTCACATTTACCCCTATATTCACTAAAAAGGTTTAAGAATTAGACCAGGTTTAGTTGCCATGGTACTTAAAATTCTTAGTTCTCGAGTTATGTTTCGCTTATGTCGCTGTCATTTTGTAATTGTAACATTTAAAAAATTATTTATTCATTTGTTGAAAATGTCATCTAAACCTGTATTTGTCAAGTTAGACCTGGTTTAAATTTTAACCTCTTTAGTGAATACGGGTGATATTGGCTAAGGAAATAACAAAAAAAACTCTGCTTAAGTAATAACTTTAAAAATCTATGTCTGATAGCTGTCTTATTTAAATTAACTTCAGAAAAACATCTTTCCATATTGGTGCTTCAATGTGGGAGACATAACATGTTAAAAACAAAGTTAGTTATTGCCCAACTTAATTTAGAAATTAATTTTATCTCAATTTAAATGCAAATCAGCAATATCTACATTTCCTAACTGCCTCCATTCACTATCGAGATCCTGAATACCTGAATTAGGATTTAAATTTGGAAAATAAATGACAACATCCGCAATATTTTTAATTTTTCAGCTCTACTACAGTCGGATCAAGAAACTCTAGTTTTGAAAAAACTTAGGAGGTTTTTTACACCTCCTAAAAAGTTGGGATTACATGAACTACTATTTATAGCTGCCCCAAAATATATATCCTTTATTTCTAAAAAAATGCGGGGATTTCTATAGTCTATACCATATTAAAAATTTACCTTATTGATGATATGACACTCTAAAATATTTTTAATGATATTTCAGTCAGTCAGTTTTTTATATATTAGATTAATAGTTTTTCACTTTGCCCTCGCCAGTGACATTGGTAATTATTGATTTAATTTAAGTACGCCCGTATTTAATATTTTTTGCGACTAAAGAATCACTACACTCGATAGAACGATTTCTTTGTTCAAAATATAGATTAGAAGTTTATTCTGTCAAAATGTATAATTGGAACAGTGATTTTGATTTGATATTCATGAAACCGTAAAAATCATGAGAAGCAAGGCATTTATCGTAAGATCGTGAGATCAAGTTCAAAATCGTAAGATCTCACGATAAATCGTGAGACCTGGCATCGGTATTTATGGGGTTTGGAATATCGACGCTAGCCTTGCTGAAAATGCACTACATCGCCTAATATTTATAGTAGCCTTAGAGTTAACATTTAGTTTACACTTGAAAACGATTGGAGATTGAAACGTTGTGAAACCGAAATAATAAAGACAATGCAAGTCCAACAGAACGATTTTAGTGAACATTCCACATTGTCTTCAACCATCAAATAAACTAAAAACGTCACAAACTAAACGAGTTGGTTAAATTTGTTCAAGCCAACATCAGTTGACAATAAAGCTCACTTATGACACAGATTTACGATTGACTAAATATTGAAATTAAATAAAGTATCGGAGGACTTCTCTAATTATTTTGACCTAGTTTTGTCCTTCAAGTTCCCCCCCATATCAGGAGTTTAGGAACGCACTGACTACGATCAACAAAAGTAACCAAAAAATGTATTTGAGGGTTTTCATTTTGGTAAAGTTGGTACAGCTTTAACTTAATTTAAGTATAGCTAAAAAAAAACAACGTTCGTTGAGATAATTCTAAGTTATAATAAAGCATAGCAATTATTGGATACTTAATATTTAAAATATTTATTTCTTGATACTGAAGTTGTTTATAACTGGATAAAAAAAACATAAAATAAATGCATGTAAATTTTAAATGGAAAGACGTATCTAATTAAAATAATCTTTCAATAGTACATTAAATTTTATTATTTAGAATGTGGAGTGTGAAAGAGTTTAACATCGGTTATTATCATCACCATTAAATGTTATTTACTAATTTTATTTCGAATTGGTAAATAAGCACTCATTTAAACAAGATTTGATATGTTTAAGTTAATTGTAAAAAGACGTTTAGGATTATATTGTGTCAAAGTAAAACTTGTTTCGACTTTTAAGACTTAAATTGCTCAAGACAGCCCCTGGGATCTTTACTACAGAATAGCAGAATTAAACCTTTGTTTTCATCTGTGTCTAAATGCTGCGATTTATCCGAAGATTAATCTTTTTATCCTTTTAATTGCTCAGTCCCAGAAAATTGCACAGTTTACTAGACAGTTTCCGGCAAAAAATTTTATTAGAAACTTGCAACAATGAAAAAGGATAGGTACTGTGTATTGCAAAAAAAGTAATTAACAGTTAATTATTAACAGGAAAAAATCAATTATTTTGTTTATTTATCACTAACGTGCCCTGACTGTAAATAATTATCAATCAAATACGTGTTTTTATTTTTACTATAATAACTGTTCCTTTGCAAAAATGTATTTCCACCCTCTTACAATAATGTCAGCGGTTAACGACATTTTTGAATTCATTTTGTGAAATATTTGTATCCACATATTTCAAAATTACTTTTTTCTGCTAAATTGTAATTTGACATCATGGCCAATATGTAAAAAATGTATACATATATTTATTTAATATATTTCAACATTAGTTGTTATTAACGATGGATAGTCGGGATGGTAGGATGATTCCGAATATTTGACAGACTCTCTTATTGTGATTAAAAAGTATATTTTACGACTTTCACGGTTGTTCTTGGAAAACAAAGTTAAAATAAAAGAAAGGAAACCGACAGACGCCCAGTCTTTCCATGCAAAAAAAACGAGAAAATAGCAAGTTTGTGCGACCTTTTTGGACAATTTGGTACACTAATTATAAAGAAGAAGCCCAACATGCAATTTCGTGATCAAAAAACAGAAAAGCTGCAGGCGTAGATGGAATCTGTTCGGATGTCATCAAAATCTTTAAGAATGAGGAGTCACTGAAGGTGATCACGAAGCTTTTTAATATGGCCATTACTTCCGCCATAAAAGTTTAAAATATGTAGCGACTATCGCCTCATCGGCTTGAGTCACACAAGATTTTCTATAAGAGAATAAATGCAAAATGCGAGTCCTTCATGGGTTGGTTTACAGATGTCGGGATATCTTTGCTCCTGTGCATGCCTGTTTCATACATAACGAGAAATTTCCACAAGGTGCAACATGAGAAGCTCATGAAAATCCTTTATGTCGTAGGCCCAGAAGATAGAGAAAAACATAAGAAATTTTCATTGAAGGAATCTTGATTGATGGCCTAAACATTAACAATCTCCGCCCACGACACTGTCATGATAGCGGATTCCTTGGTGTGACTTCATATTTTATTGAATCAAGTAGCTAACAAGAGTGCAGAATTTGGATTAAAATTGAACATCAATAAAACTAAATATATCCTGATTACCAAAAACTCAGTTCGAGGAAGTATATTTCGGGTACAGAACCAACAAATCGAACGCGTCCAATCATACAAATACCTAGGAAGTCAGGTTAATAAGGCTGCTGCCCGTCCATACTGAATGTCGGGTTTATCTTGATATTGTTGTAAAAATAATGTCATCGTTTTCCTTAGGTTTCATATGGACATGTATATACTTTTGTGTGTTGACATAAATCCCATATTTGAAAAGAGCCCTGAAGAAGACTAAATATTTAGTCGAAACGTCGGCTCTTTTTAAAGAACAAAAAATTAATTTGTATTTCTGTCCTCCTACAAGTCAATTCTTAAATGTATTAGGACGTTAAATTTCACATTATGTTAGGTTAATGAAAGCTGGGATAACATAATATATATATCATTTGTAAAAAATGAAGTCCGTGTTATGCTGCAGAAATCTCTCATTCTCACTTAAAGTAGAAGAAGAATAAATATAAATTTTATGAACACTAGATAATATTAAATAATAATAAAAAAAATGCATCTGTGATACAGGCTACCCATAATAAAAAGCCACGCTACGCTACTGTGCTGAACTATAAGTTTTATAAAAAAGAAATACGAAATTCATCATGGCTACTCAATAAATAGTTCTATTTTACATAAGGTAAAGAAAACCAAAGACTTCGAAGTTATTTTGGAGGACCGATGCACCTTTCGTTGGCATTTTGAGAAACCAATAGCCGAAGCGAATAGAATGTTAGAATTTATTTTCAGAACATGCAAAAATTCTCGAAAAGCAGAGGCTGTGTGCAGTGTCAACATTGTTTTACGATTACGTCCACAGTAAAATATTTTTTGCTTCCAGCATATGGAGTCTACGTTACGTGTGAAAAGAATAATTGAAAACAGTAGTTCTTAGTTTAGGAGGACCCGGACAAACCCTCTTCGTCTCGAAGAGGCCTTCGGGTGTATTTCAACTTTTAAACATTAAACAGATAGACAAAATCAACTCCTAATGTTAATCCTATAATAGGTAACACAGCACTATAAAATTCCGAAACTAATAACACCTGCAACGTACAAAAACATATCTTGCGTCAGTTATGAATTTATTGATTTTTGGAAGGATACTGAAAAAATTGTAGAGCAATATAATATTTCCCTTCAAGCTCTCAGATCTAAAAAAAGACTTCTAACAATACACCTGGATCAGATAAATAAAGTTGTAGCAAATGCTTTCGTTGATTTTTTTAAAATGACTTATATACTTAGCAAATATTCGTTCGTTATATAAAGTAAAAGTTTTTGCTACCTTTTTTCAACTGGCGCAATATGTAGCTAATACGTATTTTTCTAGTAGTTGTAAACGTAATTTTGCTTGTGAACGTGAATTATTTGCTCTTAATTTGTGTTGTACTGGTACATGTTACTGGTTATTGGCTATAACCTGTAAGTTTGATAAACTTTAGAATAGTTTATCCGCTGTGGGGTCAATAGAAACGTGGCTGAGAACTATTATAATAGTTCAGTTCAGATTTCTAAATATGGCTTTGGTAGATAAGGAAAATCAGTTGAATAAGAAAGGCATTACGGCTTTATGTTTTTTTTTGTTTGGAAATTAAATAATTTTTTTTAGAAATATTGAGTAAAGGTGTTTTTAGATATGCAATATCTATTATTTTCATCATTTAGTTACTAGGTATGCACAAATTTTATTTACGTCATAATATTACTAGTTATGCCAATACCAATTTAATAGGAAGACTTCAAATTTTTTGAAAAAGGGCGAACAGCAATTGGTATTCTGTTATCAAGGTACAATATTAGCATAAAGTCACCGGTCCGCACGCGTATCATAAAATCTGAAAGCTAAACAATTTCGGACGGCCCATCAAATAAAGTTACAACCAATTAAGATCAGAAAAGATAAGACATCACTTGTGATAGGTGTGAACATGTATCAGCCTAACTTTAGACTATGAAAGCAGATATACTTTTATAGGTTATTTTCTAGCTCCAAATTTATTTAAGCCTTTAATTTAGGGGTATTGTTAGGTGAGAGAGCTTCTACAGAAGTAAAATTTCCTTACGTGTAAAAAAAGTTATGTAAAGAACCTGTAGATTTAATTAAATTATTTTATAAAATTGTAAGATACTATTATACATCCATTTTTAAGACAACACATGATTTGTGTTGTGGCATGTACCCAATGTCTTATCCATCATTACCTACCTTTATTTATGCAGATTAAAAAAAATCTCAAATACAAAAATGGAAAGACATTTTCTGAGTTGGGGGAGATTTTATCAGAATAAACAAAAAAACAACGGAAAATAGTTGGTGCATTTAAACTTTGCATTTTTTAGCCTTCAGCATATCAATTATTTCAGAGGCGTTAATTTATTTATTAAAATGAAGATGAGAATTTTCTGTGTTTTATATCCAAAATTTAGTTTGTTAATTTACAATATTTATTAATCAATATTTGATATTTGATAACGTGTGGTTAACAAAACAAACAAATATATATCTGGTTTGAGATGGCGGACTAAAGCGGGGGTGACGGGGGAGTACGCCCCGGGCCCGCAAGTCTAGAGAGCCTAAATTCGAATAAATAAAATCCTAGATTGTAATATTATAATTGATTAGCTCATCAAAAACTCTTTTATCAAGATGTCATAATAGAAATGGGCATTCGAAATGTTTTCATAGATTTCTTTTTGATGTCATAAAACTGATCAGACAACGTATATTTTAAAGGAGCTGTAATGATTTAGACATTAAGATTTGTAAGGCTCATTGATAAGATAATGTTGCTCTAATGTCAAAAATAAATTGTTCAGAAAGAATGCTTGAATGTTTGCAAATGAATTCCTTTGTGGAATTTTTCGTTATTTCGTATGCGTTCCTCCTGGCACTATATATTTTGTCATAGTAAAAAATTAGACGCCTATTAATTTTTCCCTATTTGTATCCATATAATACTTTAAAACGCATCGTAAAATGCTAAAAAAGTTAGTAGTAAAAAACAGTTTTGTCACGACTATATGACGTACTCTTACTTTTAGTTATCCTTTCTGTATTTACTTCATCCCTTACCGACAAAATTGTTAATAACTGAATAATATTAATCCCTAATGCTGTTTTCTAATGATTTACTGTTTTTATTTTTACGTTAAAAAAAAACAAAATTTGTATAGAGGCTTTGGATATCTCCTCCTATAATTTTTGGAAAGCAGTAGTTATGGAGATTTTAAGGGGTTGGAAACATTTACATTTTTTTATTTTTTGACCAGCAACCAAGCAAGCAAGAAATAGTTCTTTTAACGCATGTCCTAAGTAACATTATATTTTGGGGGTAGGTGTACTCAAAGATGTGTGTTTTAGTTTTTTTTTGTATTAACCACAACACGATTAAAAATAAAACATGTTGTAATTGAAGGGAAAAGATTTCCCCATTCATTCTATTAAAGTTTTTATTTAGTAAGTACTTTTTTGCAGTCTGTGCAATATTTTAGATGTGCATTTTACATTTTTAGCCACTTTATCTAAAACATTTTGTATATGTATGAGGTGAAGGTTGGACCCTCCGGTTTGACCTTCCTTCAAAATTGATAATATGAAGATATTTTTCATAGATTTTGACATCACATAATATTGAATCACTATGTTTGCCAAATAGGATCAAATATCTCCAATTTTTAATAGATTTAAATTGACTAAATTAGAATTTAGACGCGAAATCCATTTATCTTGTTTTATTTATAAAATAATTTTAAACAAATTGCTTAACTATTTATATAAAAAAATTCAATTTCGAAATAATATTTATAAATTAAATACCAGAAATCAAAATAACTTGGAAACAGAAAGCACAAGTAATCAGTCCTCCAATCGTACCTCACTATTAATAATTTTGATCCGTGTTTTAAATGATTCATATTTGAGATTTTTTATTTCATAAGGAATATTTTTATAAATTATTGAACATATATATTTAAACGATGATTTGTATTTTTCTGTTTCCAAGTTATTTTGATATCTGGTATTTAATTTATAAATATTATTTCGAAATTGAATTTTATATTAATAGTAGTAGTTGTTGTAGACATACAATAACGACTGTGACAGTACTACCGTGTGTAAATCACGTTACTAGCTTTGAAATCGGCATTTGCAGGCAATTATGAATGGCAACTTAGTAGAAAAATTAGAATCCTTGTAACGTGTAACTTTAATGTGTCTTCAAAATCTGCTTAGTACAGACATTTGAGAATATATAAGAAATTAAACAACTGTTCTACTAAGGAATTCAGTGAAAATTCAGTGTCTTAATTATATCTATTTAACTTTTGATATACTAAGTCATTTAAGTATTACATATTTCACTAAAGTATTTTCAGGGAAAAATTAATTATACAAAATTTTAATCTTATTTTTGCATTGCTTGTTAGACTTCCTCTCCGTAATAAATAGCGATACTATAAAAAAAACGGGAATCTAAAATAAATGACCGCCCCAGGCCTCAAATACTCTCAATCCGCCACAGCTAGTTTGAATGTTATCTTCACTTTCATTGCAAAATTGTTTTGTTAACATATAGGGTATTTTATGAGCTCCTGAAGTTTTTATATAATACTTTGTATTTTATACAAAAAGTCATTTTTATGCCAGTACCATTCGTTCGAACGGTAGTTACTGAACAATGGAATTAAACTAAACTTTAAACAATCGTAAATAATATTTAAAATAAAGAGGCCTTTTGAAATTGCTTTTTAATTAGTAAGTTAAGTAACAGTATTAACTGTCAGTTTTAAAGTGTGTAATAAAAACCACTTAACACAGCAAACCGCCAGTGATATAATTTTGTATGAATTTTGCATAAACACTTATATCACTGGCTTTTCATGTTCTATAAGCAGTTCATAAAATGATTTATGGAGAAAACAATCTTATAACAAAATAGTAGAGAAGCTAAATTTAGCAAAACAATAAGGAGCATATTCACATGACCTACAGATGATGCTTATCAAAGGAATTCATCTTATACTAAAAATATCTTTGAAAATTTACCTGAGACACAGAGAAATGATTTATTACAAGCATATTATAGTTGCTGCTCTCCGGATATCATTATATTTAATAAGACCCAGGTATGTGAACTTAAAGCTTGACTTAAACCAACAAATATAATGAAAGCAAAACAAGCGTTTCCTAGAAAGCTTTAAGTGCAGAGATCATAACCCGCAAAGTAATGTCAAACGTGAACATGAGTCTTTTGAAATAATAGTTATTTTAATTTTAATATAATTCTAGGATCCACCGCTTTGTTTAAATTACCATTTATTAGACAGTTTTCATTAATGATTACTTAGATTTTCTTTTATTTTTCGCAAAAAGTGGAATTTGTGAACTTAAGGTTTTGTTTGTCCTCATTCTAACTTTAACAAGTTATACAGAGCCCTTTTTTATTAATATTAAATAATGCTAAATCCATTTTGCCTTGTAGAAGACAAGCACGGTTTACGCTGTATAATCTAACGTATAGATCAGGTAGTCTAAAATAAATCGCCAATATAATTGCTTGTTAGGTAATTAAGAATAAGTTTGGCGCCGACTTTACAGAGTAAAATTTTGAAGATGAAATAAAATATTATTTTTCACTTTTAAGTGCTTTTTTTAAGTCGGTTTCATTTTTTTATACATTTTTCTATTTATTTCTTAAACGGATTTTGATAAAATGGAATCTATATCTGTTTGAGCATTATAGAATATGAATTTGAGAATTTCGTCAATAAATGGGGCGAAAAAAACTACATAGTATCACAAAGTAACTGTAAATTTCCTTTCAATAGTGCAACAAGTGCTTGCCAAGTAACATGCCGAGTCGGTAAGAGCGTTAAAATAATTAATCCCTAAACCAAAACGTCCTACTCCATCCACAACAATCAACTGATGAATATTGCTTGATATAAACCGTTAGAATGTAGGGAATCTTGTATAGTTTTTATTATATAAATAATTCCACTGTAATTCTATAATTATTAACCATAGGCTTTCACGGGGATTATCATCTACCAGTAACTTCTTCGATTACAAGTTACTGGCGAAATAAAAGTAGCATTATTTATGTATTAAAAAAAAAACAAAGACCTACCCGCAAACATAAATCCCGTATGACAGGTGCTCCGGCACAATCCTTTATGCTAACTGACCGCAATAAATCACTTAATACTTCGATGTTCAACAAGATAACGTCCTACAATGTCATTCTTCAAAAGCGCCTTAAAAACTTTTCGAAAGAAACAACACAAATCTGTCAACACATTGTCTTGTTTTGAATATAACGCTAATGGGCGTATAAAATTCCTAAAGCTGGTCTGTCGGCCGTCATCCCTTTCGGAAGAAATTATGTAAATTAAGAGTTTGGGAGTTTCTAATCGGGCGAGAGGTACCTTTTTCTTGGGACAGATACTATATAAGATATTTTTACTTCCCCAATAACAGCCAATATATAGCGGCAGTATTACAATGATATCACAAAAGTTTTCGAAAAATATAAATTGTTTTGGTTTTTTCGACCTTTAGTCCCTAGTTTACGAAAAACATATTTTTAGAATAAACTGTATGATGTCGATTGTGTGTGAATGTAAATAAAATTTGCACCAAATCAAATCGTTTCAAATTTGCACCAAAATTAGTCTAGGTCAGTATCTATCGGGGATTAGATTTGGGTGTCACGAACATAGATCTTCGATATTTTTAAGGGGTATAAAACTGTAAAAAAAATCATATTTTGAGAACCGACAAACTGATAATAGTCAAATTGAAAACAGAAATAGTTGAGATAAATGTTCTGACATTGAAACATTTTGAAAGTCATTGTCGTAGATACTTGATTTTTTCGATTGTATATATTAAAATAAAATTTACGAAATATTTCGAAAAACAGCGAAAGACGTAAAATGTATTTTATTTTTTAGCAAACAAAAAAATTTTTGTTCACTACAAATGATAGCCAAAAAAGAATAAAGTAGCCCCCTGGAAACGTTTTATTTAATAGAGAAATTTTACATTTTTTTTTATTTCTTTGTATATAAAAACCTTATCTTCAACTATACAGGGTAGTCCTAGAAGGATGAAACAGTCAGCTGAAGATTAAAAAAAGTGTATTTCTGATGCATTTAGCTTGCTTAAAAAACAGGGAAACTGTGCATACAAATGTATTTTTTATCTAAACGGGGAAGGCTTTTGTTTTCTTACTTAACAACGAAATACGTTAAATTTCTTTTAATATTCTGTACGTAAAAACAGTTTTTTTCTTTATACAGGGCAACCTATAGATATGCAGCAGTCCACAAAAAAAATGAAAACATTTTTTGTTTTAAGACGGTTACATAAAGAAAACAAATCGAGAAATATGTCGGATTTTTTCATTTCTTTGTATCTAAAACATTGTTTCTGTTTAGGGAATACAAGAGACCCTTAAAAACGGAAATATATTTTTAATTCTATAATTCTTCGCTTTTTTAATATGTTGTTATTAATAAGACAACTCTATTTTCTTTTTTTACAATTTTTTACTTTGTATAAGGTGAATCTAAGGGGTTGAAAAATTTTTAAGTATCCAGGTGAATCCATTAAAATGAGGTCGGAAAATGACTTTAAATTGATTAACACCTATCACAACAACTTATCCGCTAATGTAAAACAGGATGCGAAAGGCAATATGAAAAAGCGGGCATTGTATACACAATTATTTGTTTCGAATGCCAGGACAAAAGTGGTGAAAATATCGAAAATATTAGTTGGGACAATGATTATGAGATTTTTTTGTCCGTAGAACTAAATGAACAATTTGTTTTAAACACTGTAGAAACTTAATGAATTAATTAGTATAATAAAAATTGTAACAATCTTTGTAATTCTTATATTATAGGATTCTTTTTCCACACAGAAAATATAATTATATGAAACTACTCTGTACTATCAACTTAGGAGCGAAAAATATGCAAATCCTATAGTAATTAAATGGTGAAATTAACTATATGAAACTAGTTGATGTATATATTATGCATTAGTGAATGAACTTATATGAAAACATAGTGAAATTAAATCAGTAATGGATATATGTATCGTAATCGAATACTAAAAATGAAAAAGTTGATAAGGTAGATTACATAACATCCTCATGGACTGGCTTCCATTATGGATTATTCGACCTGCCAGCAGGACCGATAATACAACCATTTTATGGAGAAAATTTCGAGCTTCCAGCGCATTCTTTTGCCAGTGCTGTACGATTATTTGTTCGCGAGTTATGGCCATGCAAAGAGGGATACGTTTTTAAAAATGATACAAATAAGGACACATGTTGCTGTTTTAGCCACTATTTTTGATGAAAAAAACAATCAATTATGGAGTATTGGGCACTTTGGTGAAAACTGGCAGTCTGCAAGTGTTATGGAACAGCAAAAAAATTGTTAATTCTTCAAATAGTAGTGTAGTTAGGTTGAATATCGTTTTCGGGCATTTTCAGTTGCTATATGTATTTATTGTAATACAAATATATAAAACGTTTACAAATATAGTTTTATTGACTAGGAATGGAATTAATATTTTAAAATGATAAAAATATTTACACTTTTTAAAAATAGTGTGCTAACTTTTTCATGTTTAGTAATCGATTACGATACATATATCTATTACTGATTAAATTTCACTATATTTTCATATAAATTAATTCACTAATACATAATATATTTTATAAATTTGGTACTGGCTTAGATTTGTTATTCCATGTAATAATATTGTGCAACATCTACAACTTCCAGCAGGACAAAAGGCCATGCAGAATAACGATTTTGGTCTCTGTTTCACGACTTCATATCTCCGGTCCTACAGGGTTCAAAAAGGTCGCATTTGTTTCATTGTAAAGTCTACTGTCAATAGTGTCGTTTACAATTTTTTCGTCCGAGACACCTGGAACAATTGCATAAGATATATATAGAAATAAAAATTTTCAAGTAATCTTTCAATATTTTCGACCAAGTTTGAACTACCATATCTTCGAAACAATTTATTATATAAAGTTTTGCTGTCATCCACTTTCTTGGCTATTAAATACATAAAAGTAGTGTATAACGTTGGCGAATTTTTGCATTGTTTTTGAAATATAGTGCAAAAAGTTAAAAACGTACTGTTTTAGCTTATTTGATAGTCTTGAATCCGTCCGTGCTTTTTAGTTTATCTCAATTTACACCTAAATAAACCCATTAATTCATAAATTCTAATTGGGTAAATTTTAGGATAATTTTTGTCTCAGAGACCTGGCCTATAAGCGATAATTATTACATTACACGCCTACATTAACTCAAGTTTTTGTTCAATGTACTTAGATTAATAAAATGGGATCTTGATAATACACCTTACTAACTACATTTATTCAAAAAATGGGTAAGTTTTCTTTACACGGAACTTCCTTCGTTATAAATGTTTCCTTTCATTACGAATAGTAAAGTGAAACCCAATTAGTTCCGCCCATAGTACTGCCTTTTCAAAAATTTTTATTGCTCGCCAAGTTGTCCCACCATATGGGAATCGTACCAATATTTGTCCAGTTTTTAAGTATGCCACATTTATTTTTTGGGCATGATATAAAATAAACTGATTTTTTACACTGATTTTTTCAGACCGCCTTTTTGGATCGTCATTTTGAATTTCTACCAGTTAATACCTGTATCATATTTAATCAATCAAAAAATTGGAGTGAATTTTGGAATAATGCAAAAAACTTAATTTAACGCAGAATAAAAAAATAGAATTGCCCGAAAATTTATCCAATTCAGAGACCTTAAATAAATATTTTGCTAGCTGTATTACTGTCATTAATACGGTATGTTAGGATAAAATTGAATTTTATAGATCTAACAAGCACAATAATGTAACTAAAGAATTAAATTAATCTTATAAACGAAGAAATGATATATAAAATTGTTAAAGGAATAGACACAAATGCTGTTGGGGCGGACGGATCATCAATAAAAAGCCTTAAACTTTGTCTACCGTATTGTCTAAGACCCTTAATAAATATTATAAACGCTTGTATTTTCAATAAGGTATTCCCCAATGAATGGAAAAAAGCAGTAATTATCCCATTACCTAAAATAGCTAATCCCAAAGAAGTAAAAGATTTGAGACCAATAAGTATCTTACCCGTGGTTTCTAAAATTTTAAAGAGGCATATCTGTCAGCAAGTTAGCGATTTTATATATCCACTTAATATTAAACCAAGTTGTCAGTCGGGTATTAGCAAAAATTGTAGTACAACTAGCTTAGTAAGCATGGTTAATAACATAAGAATCAAAGGCGAATTACAAAAAATACAAATACTTCTTGATTTTAGAAGGCATTTAATAACATAAGTCATTGCATGCTTCTAGCTAAACTGCACTATTTTGGATTTTCATATAATTCCGTATCCTTACTCAGTTCGTATCTTAAAGAGAATTCCCACAGTGTATCAATTAGAAGAGGCGGTGTCATTGATAAATCTAATAGCTTGCTTCTGGTGTCGCGTGTGCCCTAAAACTTCATATTGGGACCCTCATTGTTTTCTCTCTATGTTGCTGACATTAATGAGTGTGTAAGGCATTCTAACTTACAACAATATGCAGATGATTCGTAACTATATATCTCATTTCACTCATCTGACTTAAATTTATCTCAGAAAAATTTTAACTTACAAAATATAAGCAACTTTGCCAATGGCCACAATTTAAAATTGAATGCTTCAAAATCATGTGTTGTTTTCTTCGGAAATAGATCATGAAATCCTTCCTGTAGCGAAGGAGGAACTTGAGTTTGATTGTTGACTCATCTTTTTATTTTCATGCACATATTAAAAGTAAACTCAAAGTAGCATATATATGCGTTTAAAAAATCTGCACCCTTAAAAAAAATGCTTCCTTCAAAAGTAAAATATTATTTATGTGAAAAGCTTATTTTATCCTTATTGGATTACGGTGACTTAGTTTACTCGGATTCTCTGTCGTCAGCATTAGAGAGAACAATACAAAAATACAGAATAGCTTTATGAGATTTTCGTACAGCAGACCTCATAGACATCGTATTACTCCTTACTTAAATATAAATTTTAAAGATAAAAATCAACGATTGCATCACATGTATATTTGTATCTATAGAATACTCAAAACCGGACAGCCACCGTAGTTAAAAAATATATTTAATAGTTTTATACACTCACAGAATACTAAAAACACAAATTGCATCTTAGTACCTCAACATAAAACGGCAAGCTTCCACAAATCATTTTCATACGTTCCAGTTCAAATGTGGAATAAATTATCAACTCACGTTAAGGAATTTACGCACGGAAAATTTGCATTCTGTATAAAAAAATATCTTCTGGATTTGCAAAAGCATTAGTTTCTTCCCTCGATATTTTCGTTTTAGTTAGATCCAATGTTCTGCTAGTCGATCCCCTCATTTGTTTAGTAGTAACAACTTTCAACTTAAATACTCCCTACATCGGTGTCGTGTGGGTCCTCCTCCTCCTGTCCGTGCTTGGGTGCTTGCTTGCCTGTTGTTTGCCTTTATTAGTTTTTTGTCTTTGTTAATTATGTTGTAATACTTTAAAGTGTATCAAATCTTAGTTGTTAGAATCAAATTTGCAAATTATAGTAATTAATTTTTAAAATGGGCTCTACGACACAGGTACTCTTTGGGTATATTGTTTTATCGTTTGGGATAATCGCGGTACTATCCGTCGTTACTATCTTTTAAGTGTTATTGGGAATCGTAATGACGTATTATTTCTGATAGTAATAAAGATATTTGTATTTGTATATTCAGTTTCCTGCAAGATATTAAGGTAATTGAATAAGAAGATTTTTACATTGATTTTTTTACACATTTTATTTGGCTTTTGTTTTTCCATCTTGAATTCGTAGCACAATTTTAGCAATTAATCTCTATATTTAGTATATGTCCAAAATTTAAAATTTTTCTATTAAGTAGTTTTTTAGACAGATTTTTTAAAAATAATTTATTAAGCCTCCATTTTGTTTTGCTGTCTCGGATTCATACCAAAATATTACAGGATAATTTATATCAATTTTTTTCAAGACTACAAACATTTCTTTTGGCCGCCATTTTATTCCGCCATCTTGAATTCGTACCATAATTTTACCAGTTTATCTCTATACAACAGTTAATTCTTGCACAAAATTTGAAATCAATCTATTAAGTAGTTTTTTCAGGCTGGATTTTTAAATATTTTATTAAGCCGCTATTTTATTTCGCCATCTTGGATTCGTACCAAAATTTTACTAGTTAATTACTAACACTTAAATGTAAATTTGAGGTAAACTGAATAAGTTGTTTTTAACATTTAACTATGCCGCAATTTTGTTTCGCCATAACGGATTTTTATTAAATTGTGACCAGGTCATTCCCATACGACTTTTAATTGTTCACCAAAAATTGAAGTCAATCGGGTAAGTATTTTTTTAGCTGTTCCTCAAACAGGCAAAGGGACAGACAGACAGACAGACCGACGGAATTGAGAAAACACTTTTTCCAGCATATAGCGACCCCGAAACGTAAAGATTTGAAAAAATCTCCGAGGGTGATTTTTTACAATATTTCCCTTTTACGAGGGAAGTAATATATTCAATAAATAGTTTTTACATCGATGCACACCGCTTTTTTGTTACGTCATTTTGAATTCGTGCCAGTTTATCCCTCTATCACATTTAATTTGTCTGCAAAATTTAAAGTCCATTGAATAAGTTTTAAAAAATAAATTTTGGCGCCATTTTGTTCCGCCATCTTGAATTGGTACCACAACTTTACCAGCAGTTTATCTCTATATCAGACTTAATGCTTAAACCAAATTTGAAATTAATCTAATATGTAGTTTTTTCAGGTTCATTTTTTTATGGCGCCATTTTGTTTGCTATCTTATATTTATACCAAAATGTTATCAGTTCATTCCTTTGTAATACTTGATTTTTGTGCAAAATTTGAGGCAAATTTGATAATTAGTTTTTTTAGTAATATTTTTTTTGCATTTCACTAGGCCGCCATGTTTTGTATCAGAAATATAACCAGAATGGCTAATCTCTGACAGCAGTGGCGGCTCGCCAAGGGACGCGGGTTCCAATCAATTTAGTTAAAACTAAAAATAGTTTTAAAATATTAAGCATTTTATAATCTATATTTTTATTATAAAAATGCAGTATGTTTTATATAAATTTACATTATTTACTTAATTATACCAATATTTTCTCTCAAAACTAGTGCGTTATATACTCAAAAAATAATAATGACTTAAAAACGTAGTGCGCTGAACACCTTTTCTTAAGAGCGACCCTTTGAGCAGCAGTAACAAATTCCGCATCAGACTCCCCCACACGCACGCCGGCTTTCGCGCTTAGATTTGTTTAGGGCAGATGCTATGGCTACGCAATGGTGAATATCCGTAAGCCAAATAGATATGGGAGCGGCATAGAACTGTGCTGCAGGTTGCAGGTGCTTGTTTGCTTGTTATAGAATTAATGTAAATTACTGCGCTCGGATCATCGGAGGTTTTGCATCGATCAAATCGAATCGAAGTTAACTTTAAGATATTGGTACATAACTGTTTTTTAAGAACAAAAAAATATAATTAAAATGTTAGAAATTCGTATTATTTCCCCTAATTATTAAAAAACGTTCCAAACCTATAGATGATTAACATCACAAAAAGGTTAAAAAACAGCCATTTTGGGCGTGGCCCTACGGCGCTGTCCACCTAGCTACCTGTGCTTCACCCGTTCTTATATCTTCGAGCCGCCACTGTCTGACAGAGAAACAATAACACTCTCTGACTGAAGACGAGGGTAGACTTTTTTCCGAAACGTCCAGAAAATAGATACTTTTTAGTGCCGTTCCTCGAGTACCTTCATAGTGGAGCCAGAACTAAAGACTGCATATTAAACTTCTAAGTTAAATATATAAAGTTTTTGTTTTGTATTTTGATTTTACATTGAAATTGTGGCGAAAAACCCAAAAACAGTTTTCTTTGTAAATCATGACTCCGCCACTACGATTTCGTAATTATTTACAATACTTCCCTTTTACGAGGGAAGTTAAAAAGCTCCTCAGTAATCTCACTAACACAGAACTAAGTAATAAAACGTTTAATACACAGTTAACATCTATAAAAAATAAAAGTGATAAAATCGTGGCTCAAATGTTGCTGGAAACAATAACACTCGCAATAATCATAATCCTAGGCCAGATTGCAGACAACAACAGGCGAAAACAGAGAGCAAAACCTAACCCAAAATTCGAGGGGTGATTCCACCCCTCGACACGCGGCTGCTAGGGCCATGCCGAAAGCACGCTGGCTGAACTGACAGCACTACGGTACGTATATTAAAAATCAATACACAGAAAGACTTGTTTTGACGTTTGCCGACGTTTTTCGGGAAAAATGCGAGGAAAAGGTGAAGTTGATGGCGCGAGATAAAGGAACGGACAGCTTAGGGTGTATTTATTTAATGTTTTAATTCTTCAGATGGATTAAGTGACATCAGCTAAATCATGATATAATGGAATACATTGATGAAAATAATTTGCTGAAGCTGAATTTAGAAAAAAATGTTTATGTAAAAGCGAACTTCAGATCGTAATCTCTGGATGGAAAAATACTGTAGCTCAAAAAAAATTGTTTGGATTGTTAGTCTGAACTTTCGTCAGGCATTTGATACTATAAATTATGAATTGTTGTTAATTAAGTTAAATAAATTTGGTTTTTGAAGTGTACTTGTTAAAATAGCGCTCGGTTTTATAATCACAGACAAGACATAATGGTACATCCTTGGTCAATGAAGAGACAGGCCGAAGAGAAAATATTGGGTGGGAGTAATACAATTTTCTCATAAGATTTTTCAATTTTGCAAACACAAAATTTATTCAAACCTCATCCTCGCTCTCGAAAAAAAGTTTGTATAATCAGCCGCATATTATATTACCACCAATAAGACCAGATTTTGCCAACGGATGAAATATAGGGAGGAACGTCAAAGTCAATCGACATGGAGTTTCCAAGGAATTGTCTTCGGTCCGGATTTGTTTGTACTGTACATTAATGATATTGTTGTTCAGGACTGGGAACTTTAGATTTTTGTGGATGATACCAGATGAAAACAGAATGCATGATCCTAAAGTATATTATGGTAGAGTTTCATACCCCTAATGGTATAATAATGGATGGTGACAAAATATCAAAGCATCTAATTTTAGATGAGAATCTTACAATTACTTATTATCGAGAATAGGCAAAAAACTTAATTAGCTGAAACAATAATTATCCGATATTTCAAATTCTGTACGACAATTATGTGTATATTTAATAAAGAGAAGTTTGATGCACTTAAAAAAAACAAAACCGTGCATTGAGATGCATAATAAATTATAAGGGATAAACAAGAATATCAGATATGTTAACAGCTACAAAACACTGTACGACAGAATATAATGATATAAATATAGTTTCACAAGTTCACATTTTCATTCACGTTCTTCATTGGCACAAAATAGTTTATTTCACAAAGGGTTAACAGACTAACAATTTTCCAATAGAAATAAAATCTGCATAATTTATTAAATTAAAAAAAAACGATTTATTGTGGAAAATTATAGCTAAAAGTTAAAATAATTGCAGGGCAATATTATTTTGATGTTTTAAAACAGAATGCATGATCCATAAAGTATATTATGGAATAGAGTTTCATTTCACCCCTTTTTTAATGGTATAATAATGGATGGTGACAAAATATCAAAGCATCTAATTTTAGATGAGAATCTTACAATTACTTATTATCGAGAATAGGCAAAAAACTTAATTAGCTGGACCAAGTTATTAATTTATGAAACAATAATTATCCTATATTTCAAATTCTAATTCTATTCTATTTCAAGTACCGCATTAGTTTCCTTAATGTTAGGCAGAATACAATAAAAAAGGTACAAGAAAAAAAAGCAGATCATTGAAAGAAATGACAATATGAGTTCACGTCGATGTATACTATTGCTGACAGTTTAAAAGGTGCTTCAATTGTTTGTTTTAAAAAATGCAGCGACTTAAAAAGGGCATTGCATAATAAATTGATGCCGCTTAGTATGAGAAATATTTTCTATAAACACTGGTACTATAATATGGTGTTTCGTTTTTATTTTTCGAAGTCGACATCAACTTGTTGTTTCCAAACAAAAACACCACAGAATTACCTGCTTTAATGAACAATCATTTTATTAGCCCGGGTTTTATGGTATTAGCTTTGATAGTTTTGAAATATGTCTATTTTAATTATCATTAATCAATCTAAACAATGCTCATTATAGTAATATTGTTAATCGTGAATTCAAATTAACGAAAACAGTGACAATATACAGGGTGTTACATTTAAAAATTAATGTTATTTAACACCGTTTATCTTAAAAAATACAAATGAAAGGGGTGATTTCACCCCTCGACATGCGGCTGCTAGTGTCACGCCGAAAGCACGCTGAACTTCCGGCACTACGGTACGTATATTAAAAATCAATGCCCCGAGAGACTTTTTTTGAAGTTTGCCAATGTTTCTGACTGTACTTCTACTGTACTGAAAAAAAAAAGCGAGGAAAAGGTGATGCTGTTGGCGCAAGATTAAGGGAGCTTAGAGTGAATTTGTTTAATGTTTTAATTCTTCAGATGGATGAAGTGAGTTTTTATATGTTTAACATTGTTAGCGAGATGATGATTTTTGTTACTTTACGGGATCGCGGCGTAACCGTTATTAGTCGTCGACTTGAAAAATGTACTTGACACAAAAGTTTCACAACGAACGAACTGCCCGTCGTATATTACATGAACACGGATTGATGTCAAGAAGGCCAGGTGCTTGTCCAGCTTTACTTAAATCCTTGGCGATTACACATTGCCCGTGCATATAGAGACTGAAACAGTGGAAATCTGTTATTCTCAGACAAATTGTTTGCGTTCTCCAGATGGACGACAGTGTATATGAAAAAGACGAGGGGAACGATTTACTAAATGTTGCATATCTCCAAGAATACCTTTTGGAAGTGGTAGTATCATGGTGTGGGCTGGAGTTTTAATACCAACCGGTACAGTTCTTGTGAAAATGGCGCGTTAACTGCTAACGGTAATATTGAGGAATGTTTAGCCGACCAGGTCATTCCTTTTACTCCATTTGTTAGTCAAACTTTCTGTTAAATGCACGACAATGCCAGGCCACACGTGGCAAAAGTTCGAGCAAAAGTTTTTAGTTATTATTAGACTGGCCTACACGTAGCCCTGATCTAAACTCCATCGAGCACATGTGAAGCATGTTAGTGAGGCTAATTCGCAACCGATAACGAGAAACAATTTAAAATGGCTTCACCACGTCAAGCTTACCACGTCGGATGGCTGCAGTCATTGCAGCACGCGGAGGCAATTCGCAGTATCAGTATGTGTTTATTTGTTTAAGTTATCTACAATGGTTTTAATGTTTGTTATTGTTGTAAATTGCATAGCTTCTTTTAAAATGTGTGTTTTCTTTTAGAACAGAAATATTAATATTAGTCGAAAAAGGAGAAAAGGTGAAACTTAAAAATTTCACATCTTTGCGTCCTGAAATTCTTCCACAAGGTGTTCAGAAAGTAAAGACAAAATGAGTTTATTGTGTCTACCGTGTATAACACAAATCTATTGGAACTTGTTGCAAATCCTGTATCAGATAATAATCAATGCCTGTCATTTGACGAAAAAAATATCACCGTTTAGAAATACATCCCCTAATCCGAAATTGTCAATTTTCATATTTGAAAATCTCGAAAACAATTGGCATAAGTTATGTTTAATCAAATTGGCCTAGAATTTTGCATAGAATTTTAGAATGTATTAAAATACGGTTTGTATTTTATCATTTGTTATATATGCGAATTGATGCTTGAATCTCCCAGAATGCTTTGACTTCCTAGTCTGAATGCCCAGCCGCTGGATGGGAAATTCTGATAAACAAAATTCAATAACACACACATATCACAAAAATGTTTCAAATGCTCAGAGGAAATCTTTATAATAACTAAAATCTCACTAAAATTTTTAAATTTCATAAAAATCCCAATATTTTTTTTGTGGCATTACTATTAGTCCCCAGGCGAGTTAGCTGTATGTAAAACTGATTCCGAAATAAAATTTTTCCAGCGGAGAGAGGCACACAAAGAAAGGTATGGACTGGATATTATTGTATCAACATCGACAATAAACAATTTTTATGAGTTATCATAGAATGGTAAATTTTGGCTAGTTGATTTTTGAAAAAAACTGAACAAGAGTGGAAAAATAGACACATTTTTTTTATCACAAAGGAAAGAAAATATCAAGAATCATAAAAGACAATATCCCAAATTGCAATTTACTCAGTATATATTATTATTTTTTGTTTGAGATTTTGTTACCGGATATATCACATATTTTTAATAGCCCTATTTCAAATTACACAAATATTTTTTAACGCGTGTTATTACTAAGAGGTTTACTTATGAAATCTAATATTTTTTTTAATGTAAATAGATCGAAGTAATTTTAAAATAAAAATTATAATAATATTTTTTATTTGATGGTTTACTCAAGTTTCCTCATTCATTACAAATTATTAACAAAGAAAAATGTGTATAGCTACTTGAAAATGTTCTTGATGCTCTGCAAAAACATGTCTTCTGACTCCGGCCCTGTTTTTTTAGACGGATCTCTTCATGGCAACACTGCAGTGCACTTCGCATGATGAAAACAGAAAATGCGTATTTTTTGTTTACTTTGGGGCATCTTTCTACTCGCAAAAAGTTAAAGGGATGTTAGGGAGAAACTCTTGGCAACAAATGAGAGAAATGACGAGGCAAAGGCCCGTTGTTGACGAATGAAAATGAGAATTTTCGTTGCAAATTTGGTTGTATGCGAATGTGTTTGTTTAAGGCTGCCAGCGTTAAAGAAAAGAACATATACAAAACGTTGAAAAAATGTTTGTATAGATTTACGATTAGCACACTTTTTTTACAAGTTAGACGGTTTTTCTGACCGATTGTCTTTATTCTATGCAATATAAGGTAATACTCTAGCAAATAATGGACGAAAATTCAACCAAAAGGTTCAATAACTAAACCAGATCTAAATGCAATGTTCGCCAGTTATTTTTTTTATTGTCACAGTAGTGCTATTCCCTCCCATATTTCACGCGTTTTGTTGTTATTAAAATGTCAAAGGCGTTCATCAATAAATTTATTATTTTGAGTACCAAAATGTATTTAATGAACAATAATATCACTATTTGGCAGTAAATATTTTTTTTAACAAACAAGTGCTAGAAAGCTAAATTAAAAAATGACAGCTGTATTTTTTAAAGACGTTTGTAAGTAAATTTTGAAAGACATCATCATCAGTTTTTTCATACGCTGCTGGTTTTCGGATAGCTCTCTAGCTACAGGAGTCAGTTGTTACAATTGTAAGAACATAGCACTTGTATGTACAAATTGTCAGGAACGGACATTTCCCAAAAATAGCGAACATTTCTAAAAAATAGCGAGCTAATCATTAACATATCATCGTACCAATGTAGTATTCACGAGATCTGAACTGTAAATTAAGTCGATACAAGTATAGATGCAAAATTTGTAAATGGGTATAATCATCTCAAAGACAGGGGTCAAGTTGTAGGTATTGGTGATGTGAGATCTAACAAATTAAAATGAGGTTAGGGGTACCGCAAGGATCTATACTGGGCTATTTTTATTCTCGATATTTTTCTCGATTTAATCTGCCTATGGTTGTTGAAAATGTTAATGATCTTATATGTTTGCTGATTGTAACTCGTATATTTGTTCAGGAACATCCTTAGCTACTGATGTCGAGAGGTTGCAAGAAGTAGTGATTGCTTTCCAACAGCGGTTATTAATAAAATAGGCTTATTCTCAATTTTAAGAAAACTGTGTTTGTTTGTTTCCCGCCTAGCACATCGGTAAGAGAGATAAAACCTTTGGACATTTATATTGATAATGTAATGCAACTGGGACTGGCAGATAACGGAATTAAGCAAAAAAACTGTCAATGGTATGTTTTGTATTACGCTTACCGTATAGAATATTATTATGGTTGGTCAGTCAGACACTCATGCAGAGGTATTTTCAAAAAATATTACTTTCTACCTGCTATATATATATATATATATATATATATATATATATATATATATATATATATATACAGGGTGTCTATTTTAGGGTATACCACTATTATTGCTATCTCCTAAACGGCAAGAGAAACGATGTTGGTTAAGTAAGAGAAAAAGCGCCCTTTATGGAGTACGTTAATAATCCGTTTATAGATTTTTAATTTCTTTCTTTGTTCGTGCAATACCGGGGATTTTACAAAAATTGCCCAAAATTATTTTGTTAAATATCTCAAAAAGTTTGTACTTTAAAAAAAAGTTTTTACATCACTTACTTACTTTAATGTTCTGACGTTTCGTTTACCGTCCAACACCATCAATTTTTTTTTAATACGGATCTGCATTTTTTATTTTATTTTCTTGAAGAACAATTTATAGTTAATACATCAACATACACCAAGAACATTTTTACCGACGTTTCGTATTGTTATATTCATCTTCATGTTTTCTTTTTCTAGTACGGCTCAGGATTTTCACTGAAAGAATGGGCTTCCTCATAAATATCTTTGTTTAATAATGTGGATCTCGGAAAACAAATAAAATTTTTTACGGTTTATCACAAACGAAATTACAATTAAACACCTACTAATATTAAAATGGTGTGAGTTTTAAAATGAATTACTTACAGTAAAGCGGCTGTGAAAAAACAGTTGAATTGATAATGCGCATTGTTATAACTGAGCAACCGTCAAATAATACATTTGCCAAATAATTTTAATTTGGTGATAATTATTGGTCTGTTGTTGAATAACTAAAATAATATAGATTACTCAAATGACGAGAAAGTAGATATGCTGTTTGTTTATGCGAGATCCATGCGTAACGCAGATAATGCAGCTCAACTGTACCATCAAATGTATCTCGAAAGAATTTACACAATTTACATGAATCTTTACATAAAAAGCAAAGCCATACTCCTACTGTAACAGCCTAAGAAGAAGTTGGTGAAGTAAATGTATTAGGTAAGCCCTCTTTGGTGTAAAAATTGGCACCTTTTAATTTAAATATTGTTTCAGCCTTCGTAAATTATAAAAATCATGACAATCAAGAGGTATCCCTGGGAGAAATTGAGAAAGAAACCGGTGTTAACAAAGAATTGTCCAAAAAGTTTTTACGTCAGCACAAATTTAGAAACTATCGTTGCCGAAAAATGCAACATCTAAGGCTAACAGATTTCCATAAAAGGCGAATTTTCTGTAGATGGATTCTCCGAAAACATAGGCTTGATTCTGATATTTGCGAGAAAATATTGTGATCAGACGAGAGCCGATTTTGTAATAATGATTGGTTTAACCGTAATATTCATTACCGCTGGACACAAGGAAACCAACATTTTTTTAAAGAAACGGCTTTTCAAGAAAGGTTCGGGATTAACGTTTGGTTATGAATTTTGGATTCTACAGTTGTGGTCGCTACTTCTTTGAGGATCATTTAACTGGTGATATGTACTTGACTTGCTTGACAAATGACTTCCAAAAGAAGTTAGAAAACCTGCCCTTAACTGTGCCTAGAAATTTTGAGTTTTTTCAACAAGATGGTGCTATAGCGCATCATTAGGGTCGCTGTACCCGATTCTTTAATAATTTTAAACCTAACCACTGGATTGGTAATAACGGTCCTATTAATTGGTCACCTCGTTCCCCGAACCTAACTCCAATTGATTTTTCCATATGGGGATACATAAAGGACTTGCTATATTTAACGACTCCTGCAAATTTAGATGATCTTAATCTAAGAATTCAGTTGGCATGTGATAAAATAACACCAAGAGAGCTTAAAAATATTCAGAAAAGAGTTATTAAAAATGCTAGCGAGTGTTTTCCAACATTTCTAATTGTTACTTGTTATTTTATTGTGTAAGTAATTAATTTTAAAACTTAAACCGTTTTAATATTAGTAGGTATTTAAATGTAATTTCGTTTGTGATGAACCGAAAAAAACTTTAATTGTATTTTCCAAAATCCACTTTAAATAAAGATGTTTATGAAGAAGCCCATTCTTTCAGTGAAAATCCAGTGCCATACTAGAAAAAGGAAACATGAAGATGACTATAACAGTACGAAACTTCTTAGTGTATGATGATGTGTTATGATGTATGCAGATCCGTATTTAAAAAAAAATTGATGGTGATGACCGGTGGACGAAACGTCGGATTAAAAATCTGAGGGTACCCTTTTGTAGATAATATTAAACTAAGTAGGTGGTGCATAAAACTTATTTCTAAAGTACAAACTTTTTCAGATATTTAATAAAATAATATTGGGCAATTTTTGCAAAATCCCCGGTATTTTAGGAACAAAGAAAAAAATTAAAAATTTATAAACGGATTATTAACGTGCTCCATAAAGGATCGTATCTCTCGCCGTTTATGAGATAGTAATAGTCGTATACCCTAAAATAGACACCCTGTATATATATATTATATATATATATATATATATATATATATATATATATATATATATACATGCTTTGATTTATGTAAAGAGCGATTTTAATACTTTTGTAACTATCATAACTATAATACCAAGAACAATGATAAATTGATTATCTTGAATCATATCTTGTCCCTTTTTGAACATAGTCCTATCTCGGTCCCTATTATAAGTATGAGCATACGTTTATTTAACGCGCTTCCACTAATCTCCATATAAAAATTGTATATGGCAAGCGATACCTTTTAATAACGTGTTCTCACGAGGATCAACTACTACACCACATTTTGCCTTTTCACCCTTGTAAAACCAACTACCCACCAACCAACACCGAACCAGTTAGCTAACAAAATCAATAGTGCTAACAAGTGCTACTTATAATTTGCTCACTACACTTGTTACCAACAAGAAAGCCAACAAGTGAATTCTTGGTCGTTGAGAAATGAATGTCTTGTAAATTAGTGAATGCTTGCCTGTTAGTTACAAGTTTCGTTACAAGTATGAAATAAATATCTAATTGTAGTTTTGGGAAACGATAATACTTTGATTTTTTAGCAAACTTATAAACATTTTCTTGTTACTTACAAACTTGTAGCTATGTGGACTAGGGTTTAAATCTAGCTTTTAATCCTTATTACTGAATCTGGAGGTGAGTGACCAGGAAGAGTACGAAATCAAAAGTAAAGCAAATGATGCAATTCGTATGGCAGAAAAGCCTAGAAAACCATACGAACCAAACTTGAAACTTGGTGGTTGGACTAAATCTGTCAATTTTATGGAGTACTTACTACTTACTCATTACTTACTCATAATGCCGAGGTATAAATCCAAAAAGACTGTAGTATTTTCCAAGGAAAATATGAAACGAAAACGGCTTGTTAGCAAAGCAGACAGACTCAGAGTTCCTTTTATTTTCTCCTAGTATTTAATTTAAACTTTTATGGCGCAACCCACTACTATGAAACATTCCTAAAACGTTTCGAATCTGTAGATATATTATAAAAATGTAACATTCCACAAATATGTTTAAAAAATGTTCCAAAAACATTCTAATTTGTAGGTCCTCACTATAACAAGTAGAAAAATATCGATTTTGGATTATTGAAATTAAAAAAATTATGATATTTAAAATCAACTCAAAGGCTAAGGGTGCTAACTTATTTTCCCCTATAAACTCTTACAAAAAATTGGTTCGTCGTTTAATTCCGCGGAGTATAAACAAATTTTATTGATTGTCTGACATGAGTTTCCCAGCTCGGTGGTAAAATACCCGGCTTTGGATGCGAGTCTCCGTTCAGGCGGATCAGTATTTTCAAGTACTGAGACGTTTCATCAAAACTTTTCTGAGGTAGGACAATTTCAGTTTCATAAGCATTTTTGAAACATATATCTGCAGTTTAATGAAACGTTACATAGCCTATTCTGATATCAAGATTTGTTTAGTGGGAAGTATAACTACTACAGAATTCGCTGCGCTTATAATATCGGAATCTTCTAAGTCGCATATTTTTTTAACCGATTTTTAAACCGAAGCATTTAGAAGTGGCACTTTTAGGTACTATTGTTTAAAATTATATCATTTAAAAACTAAAATAACAATCGAAAAGTCGCTATAAGAAACATTATTGGAAAAATATTTGCTACTAACATTTTGCGTTAAAAAGGAAGCAACCCCACTGAAAAAATATTTAAATCAGAATGATTAGTGCTTTTTCTTATGATATTAAATAAATACTGTGAATTATAAATCACTTTAGCTATTTTGTTTCGTGCTTTAAGGTCATCCATAAAGTATGTACGATTTTATTTACACATTCAATAAAATTAAGAAAAAAAAACAGAATCTAAAATAACATACGTCGCGAGTCCATGCTTTTCCGAAATAGTGCGCAACCGCAAATTAAGACTTTTCCAACCCAAGATTTGACAGGCCAAAAGGTTTTTACTAATAATGTCGGCAAACGTTTGAAAACAATTCTATAAAAAGACGTAAAAACTGCGGAAGATGTTACAAAAACCTTAATGAAATCGAACATAATATTATGTTCAACTTTCTGCTTTCTAAGGCGCGCAGGACTACGTCCTTTTTAACCCTTATTTACTATAACTCATATTTTGGTTTACACTAAAAATATTCAATAAAACTATATTTCTACAAATTGCCCGGCTATTCATTTTAAGCAGAAAAACAATTTTTCGCAAATATGAACGGATATACTTACAAAAATCACAATTAGAAGGGGTGCGTGAGGCGCTTTTGATCCGTTCGTACAACCCTCACTAAAAGACCACTTAACAAGAAAAATATCAAAGCTGACACTCGGTACAATACACCCGATATACCGTCGCTACACAATGTCTCACAAACTGCCCATGTCGCCCCCCGAGAAAGTCAAAAAACCCCCGAAAACACCAAATTCTGCCGCAGATTCAGTGTCTAATGTCTATTCACCCGCTGTGTTGTCAGACCTATCACAAAACTTGGCAGCGTACCCGACCTGTTTAAAGACCGCGAGACATCGATACTACTAGATGAAATGGGATTCTCGCGCATTCGGGATCGACGACGCGAGGTTGCCGGATTTCGGGGAGATTTTTCGGGAGCGGTAGGGGTGGGACGACGCTAAAGAAGACGCTAAGTTTGTGAATTGGACGTCTAACGGTGGTGCACTGAGGGTGGTTGATTAATATATATGTATTGTGGCGTGTGAGATTAGTAAGTAGCGATGATTTTTAAAAAAAAAATGAAAACGGCTTTATGTTTCCAGTTAATTATTTCCTGAAGTTTAAATACGAGAATGTATAACATAGAACGGAAGCTTTCACGGCTTTGGTCTATTAAGAAATCATGGTTTTTTGAGATTGAGATTAGACCGTGTCAAATTGGAATTACTATCCGACGTTTCGCCTTCGATTGCACGAGGCATCTTTAAGGATCTTTACTGCACGAGATCTAAACACTGAATTCTAATCCCAAGAACGATGATTTCTTAACAAGAATGTATAATTATGAAAAAATAGTGGAGTATAACTCTTAACTACTTACGAAAAAAATATTTTAACTATTTAGAAGTAAAACTACATTTGCCAAAAAGTAGTTAGTAGTTTTAAGAGTTTAAGTTTTAAGAGCTTTTCCAACTACTGTGTAGTAAATCAAAATGTTTATAAAAAAATAAAACCGACTTCAAAAAAATGCACTTAAAAGTGGAAAATAATATTTTATTCCACCTTAAGAATTTTACTGGGTGAAGTCGGCGCCAAACCAAGTCAGTACGACCTTATACGAGTAGTATTAGACATTACAACACCGAACTGACTGAATACATGGTTATATTTGTGTAATTAATTAAATAATTAAGAATAAGTTTAACGCCGGTTTCATTTTTTTTTTATACAAATTTTTACTTCATCGTTTTTAGTTTTATCAATACGAGTTTTGTTATAAAAATCAGATTTAACAAATGGTCCACTACATAATATTTTTTCCTGATACAATGGTGAACGTATGGTATCGAGACGCGAGAGTAGAATATTATAACACTTCTTGCAATATCAATATATCTTGAGGCAAAAAACAAAATGGCGCTATTCCGCCATTTTTAACATTTCTTTAGTATTCCTGCTATGGGATCACTCCGGCATTATTCTGAATATCCCCTGAATATTTAATCTAAATTAGTCAAACCATCGCGAAGTATTCAATGTATAGACATAAAAAAAAACAACAAAATGACCGCCATTCCGCCATTTATAACATTTTTTTAATATGCTTGCTATGGGACCACTCCAGTAATATCCTGAATAGCCCCTGAAAATTTCATCCAAATTGCGGGGTAATCGATGTACAATCGTAAAAAAATACATAGGGTCAAACTGGTAACCTCCTCCTTTTTTGAAGTCGTTTAAAAATTATAATGAGGGTAGTAACGGTTAATAACGGTTAATAACGTTTTAATTATACAGAATGTTCAATTTTCAAAAATGTCAAGTAGAATAATCTAGATTTTGGGATTGCACATTTTCATGGGCACCCTGTATACATAAAATTAATAAAGTGATAGCAAAAGAGATACCTTTTAGCAAATGGGGTTGTATGTCTATTACACACCCCACTGCTTTAGTTTTAAAAGGGTATTTAAAAAAAATGCAAATTTAATTATATAACTCTACCTTTATACCTGTGTTTTTTTATATTATTATTACAAAAAAACGAGTAAACGAATTTCAAAGCAAAATATATTGGACCCCAAAGAAACGTCCTCTACAATTTGGCATTTAACTCATCAAAATCGGCCAAACCGTTTAGACAATATGCGCGAACAAAAAAAAATACATACAGGTCGATTGAGAACCTCCTCGTTTTTTGAAGTCGGTTAAAAAAACAGATATTTCTTTCTACGATATATTAAACATTTCGGGAGAAAACTTCCCTTTCTATCTGTTTTTATTATTCATGAATATTTAATTTTTGTTCTTGTGTCTCTTGTTCTTTACCCGGCATGTGCAAGTGTGGCTATATAAGATGATGACGCTACATAATCAAATGTGTCAGCATTATCAATCTAATTAAATAATAATGGTGGATAATGTATTTCTAGCATTTAATTATACCAAAGATTTACAAAACATACTTAATGGACTTTTATAATATGTTATTTAATTTAAGAGAGTAAGTTGTGAATGATGAGATGTTTTAAAATTATCACTAGATTACATTACATTTTTATGTTTATAAGCTAAATAAAATCCAATAAAATAAACAATGAAATATTTAAAAAGATTAGTTCTCATAAACAAAAACATACCGAAGATAAACATAATTAATCAACCTTATTCGGATGCACTTAGGTTTGCTAATTTTTGAATTTTAAAATAAATGATATAAGCAAAACAAGTTGGCATTAAAAAAATGGCATATTTAAGCTTAGTTCGGCTTTTTTTTTAAAGTACATACATATTATTTTTCCTTAAAAATGACACAATAGTGCAGTACATTAATTTTGGTACTATCGACTTAATCTATATAAGAATTATGACGACATAAACATGGAGGGGGGGGGGCGCTTGCCCTACTATAAAATACAAATATTGTATATTTCATATTCATATTTTTGCCTCTTCCTGGACAAAATCTAATCTTCTTCCGGCCGCTTTTGGGGTTACATTTATATACCAACTGGATTATGGATGATTTTTTTTGTCACCAATTATTTTTTAACGTTGTCCCCCCTCCCGAAAATGGTTCTGCAGGCACCAACACTTTTTTTTAATATATATATATATATATATATATATATATATATATATATATATATATATATATATATATATATATATATATATATATATATATATATATATATATATATATATATATATATATATATATATATATATATATATATATATATGTGTCTACTTAAGTTCGCTACATATGGGAAACTTTTTTATTAGTAAAAATTACTCTTTATAAAAAGTTCTGCTTTCTGCCAAAATAATATTAAAATATTCAAACTTGAGATTGCATATACAGGGTGGTCGAAAATTCCAAAAAATCGAAATTGACTCAAGAGAAAAGTACCTTTAATTTTTACTTTATAGCAAAATGTAATACAAAATCTTACTTAGAATAAAAAAACATATCTAGCACTAGATTCGTTTCTTCCTATCTAAAATCACTTCTTTAGGAATGTAAAACTTTGGTTTCTTAAGGGCAAGTCCACTTTCTTACTTTTGTTCCTACCTACATACCAGCAAAATTTCCTTATTTATCGATTGTTGATAATGGCATTGTCACTGCCATTGTCAACCACAATATTGTATTACTTTATTGAAACATCAGTTTGAATATTATAGTAAAAAGAAATGCCGCTGAAATTAAGCAAAGAAAATAAAATTGAAATAATTTTAATTGTCGGAGAAAATTATAAAACATTTCGAGAAGCTCCAGACATTTTTAACAACAGACACCCCGATAAAATTATAAATTTCACAACAGTGGGGAATATTCTAACTAAAATCAAGACTTTTGGAAATGTAGAAAATAAGTTTAACAAGAAACGGAGGTCAATGGTTGCGAATGACGAAACTACAAATCAAGTAATGCTCTCCGTGATAGAAGACCCTAAAAAGTCCCTACGCAAAAGGTCAGTAACATTGCCAAATAACGTAGGTAAAGATACAGTTTCAAAAATATTGAAAGAAAACAGTTTTCCTTACAAACCAAAATTTATACATACCTTGAGACCAGGAGACTTTGAGCGACGGTTCGAGTTTTGCTGCCTGATTCAAGGGGAGCTAGAAGATGATCCTGCCTTATAGCAAGACGCAATATTTTTACCGATGAAGCAACGTTTACTTCCAATGGGACTGTAAGTTCGCAAAACTGTCGTTGGTTTAATTTTGTTATACAAACTCGTGATCAGTATTCATTCAAAACAAATGTGTGGTGCGGAATTTATAAAGATAGAGTAATTGGACCAGTTTTTTTTTCGACATAATTTAAATAGTCAATGCTACTTGGATTTTCTAAATACTTACTTGTACGATTTTATTCATGAACTACCCATAAATGAGAGGTTCCAAATATGGTACCAGCAGGATGGCGCACCATAACACGGAGCAAGGGATGTAAGACAATACTTAAATTGTATCTTTAATGGACGAGTAATCGACAGGTATTCTGATATTTTCTGGTCATCTAGATCTCCGGACTTGAACCCTCTTGATTATTTCTTTTGGGGCTACTTAAAAGAGAAAGTGTATCTAAAGTGGCCATTTCAGAATGTTGATCATTTGGAGAGGGTAATTAGCGAAGAGATACAGGCCATAACGCCTGCCTTGATTAGAAACGTTTTAAGAGAATTTTCTGTAAGAACGGTTACCTGTATGTAAAGAGATGGTAGATATGTTGAGGCAAATGTGCAGTGACGGAACAGTTAGTTTTATTGTTAATTAAGTTATTTACATGTAATGTTTATTAGAATTAAAATTAGTGAAGTTATTTTCTACATTTCCAAAAGTTTTGAATTTAGTTAGAATATTCCCCACTGTTGTGAAATGTATGATTTTATCGGGGCGTCTGTTGTTAAAAATGTCTGCAGCTTCTCGAAATGTTTTACAATTTTCTCCGACAATTAAAATTATTTCAATTTTATCTTCTTTGCTTAATTTCAGCGGCATTTCTTTTTAATATAATATTCAAACTGATGTTTCAATAAAGTAATACAATATTGTGGTTGACAATGGCAGCGACAATGCCATTATCAACAATCGATAAATAAGGAAATTTTGATGGTATGTACGTAGGAACAAAACTAAGAAACTGGACTTGCCAGTAAGAAGCCAAAGTTTTACATTCCTTAAGAAGTGATTTCAGATAGGAAGCAACAAATCTAGTGCTAGATATGTTTTTTTATTCTAAGTAAGATTTTGTATTACATTTTGCTATAAAATAAAAATTACAGGTACTTTTCTCTTGACTCAATTTTGATTTTTTGGAATTTTTGACCACCCTGTATATGCAATCCCAAGTTTGAATATTTTAATATTATTTTGGCAGAAAGCAGAACTTTTTATAAAGAGTAACTTTTTTCCGTAAATCTACTAATAAAAAAGTTTCCCATATGTAGAGAACTTAAGTAGACACACTGTATATATATATATATATATATATATATATATATATATATATATATATATATATATATATATATATATATATATATATATATATATATATATATATATATATATATATATATATATATATATATATATATATATATATATATATATATATATATATATATATATATATATATATATATATATATGTGTTGATTTTTACTCCTTCACGGATGGAAAAATACAATGTGTTTTCATTCCGGGTGTACATCCGTTCACTACTGTCGGTCTGAAAAGAACAGTTTTGCTGACGTTTCGCCAAAATCACATTTGGCATTTTCGAAGCTTTCTTTCTCGCGTCCGTAGAGTCTCTATTCGGACGCTTCGAAAATGCCAAATGTGATTTTGGCGAAACGTCAGCAAAACTGTTCTTTTCAGAACGACAGTAGTGAACGGATGTATATATATATATATATATATATATATATATATATATATATATATATATATATATATATATATATATATATATATATATATATATATATATATATATATATATATATATATATATATATATATATATATATATATATATATATATATATATATATATATATATATATATATATATATATATATATATATATATATATATATATATATATATATATATATATATATATATATATATATATATATATATATATATATATATATATATATATATATATATATATATATATATATATATATATATATATATATATATATATATATATATATTTATTTATCTTTTTCTATAGCTACTATTCCTTTTTTTGTTTTCTTTTGTTTTTCAATCTATATTTCTAATTTAAGTCTAATTAACTTAGTTATGATTTACGATTTTAATTTTGCCTCAATTATAAATTGATACAGAAATCTATATCCTTGTAAATTATTTAAAGACAACATATAATTTAAATTAAATGGTATTTGTATTGTTAATTGTTGTTAAATTAAATATAGGCAACTTAAAATAATGTTCCAAATCTCCCATTTCACTGTACGTACAATTTGCATAAAAAGGGAAAATTATTTTTATTTTGGATTTCTTTATCTGAGTTGGTAAACTGAACTTGCCAGTCTTTTTCATTTTTTCTCTTGCTATACCAATTACGTCAGTATATGGAATTCGAAAATAAGGTTCCAAACCACCGACTGTAACATCTTTGGCTGCCTTGTCAACCAGCTCATTTTCAGGAATACCCACATGGGCTCTAATCCAATCTAAATAGACAACTCTGATCATATTTTTTCAGATTTCCATATGTGTTTACAAGCACGTAGCCTGTGGTCTGGATCCCCTCCCAAACTTTGTATTAGTTCTTTTGCCAGGTAGTCGCTTGTATTGTAGGATTTTCATTGTAATTATTTGTATTCATTACTTTAGGATTATTGTCAAAGACTGTATAGTTTAACTGAAAATAGGGTAGAAAATTATTACTATAAATATGTTCTTTATGCTGAGTTATCCAAGAATAACTTTGAACTAATACATATATTTTTTATTATTTCTAGTTTCTCTAAATGTGTTTGAGCGACTGCTTCATAATACTAGAGTAGTCCAATATAGAACGGAAAAACGCCTTGTAGAATAAGAGCATGTTGATATTGTCATTTTGATCCAGTAGAAGCCCTATGGACGGAATTCGAATTTTGACATTTTCGGCTAAACCGTCAAAATGGCATTAATACATTTTGAAAAAAGATAAAATGGAAAGTGGAAATTATTTCGTACTGAGTTTAACCGTTTGGACGATAGGGGGCTCTAAATTACTTAAAAATGTTTTTACAATATTTCATTAATAATATCAAAAAAAAATATGGGTGTAGCATAAATAAAAAATATACAATTTTACAATACGGTGTCGCCAAAAGATCCGAAGTAAAAGAATGACCCATCTGTATATTTTTCTAAAACTTAACAAACCAAATAAAAGCGAAATAAAAACATGCAATAAGTATTGGTTTCCACATACATAATGATACATATCCAAAAACAAAATATCGTTGAATTTCCTTTACCCCGATCTTCCCTCGTTATGAATCTTTCCTTTTATTATATATAGTGGAGTGTGATCTAATTTAGTTCTACACATAGTCATTTAGTATTTAATTTTTGGGCATAATTTAAAATACATTGAATGAGTAGTTTTTACACTGATTATGATGTTAAATTCTTACCAGCTTATCCCTATGTAACCTAATTTTTGTGCAAAATTTGAAATCAACTGAATAAAAAGATTTTTTACTTTAATTTTTTTTAACATTTCATTTGGCCGTCATTTTGTTCCGCCATCATCATTTCGTACTACAGTTTTACTACTTTATCTCTATAGGCTTACACAAAGTTTAAAATTAATCTTATAAGTAGTTTTTCGGGCAGATTTATTAAATATTTTATTAGAATTCGTACCAAAATGTTACCAAGTCATACCCAGATGATCCTCAATGTATGACCAAAGTATAAAGTGAATCACGTAAGCAGTTTTATAGCTATGCCGCGAACAGACACACAGACAGACCGACAGGCACACCGAAAGAATTGAGAAAGCATGTTTTTTGGCATCTAGGGACGCTAAGACAAGAAGATATGTAAAACCTATTACAAACATTTTATTTGGCCGCCATTTTGTTCTGTCATCTTAAATTCGTACCACAATTTTATCAACCCATCATTTTATTTCGCCATCTTGGATTGGTACCAAAACTTTACTAGTTGATTCCTTCATAATACTTGATTTTCGTGAAAAATTTCAGGTACGTTGAATAAGTAGTTTTTAGTTGTATTTGTTATGGGTATATGTTATGGGTATATGGGTCATATGGGTATGACCTGTTACCAGGTCATACCCATATAATTCTTAATTTTTTAATCGGGTAAACAGTTTTTTAGCTATGCCGCGGAGAGAGACATACAGACAGACAAACCGACGGAATTGAGAAAACACAGAGTTTTTACATTTCATTATATTCATATATAATATTCAATAATAAACATTACGTAATACCTCTGAAAAAGTGGTAGACGATATAAATAAAATACGCAAATATGAATGTAAGTAATATAGTACTAAATTATTTAATTTTAAAAATTCCAATATTTACATATCATTGATCTTTGACTTTTAATACGATATACGCCATCCATTAAAATATATTAATATTGCATATACAACTATTGTGCATTTAGTTCTTGGAAGTAAGTTGTTTTTTATTCAATTTAATTGGTCAAATATATGATATGTTTATTTTATTATGTTATTGTATAAATATTAATTTTGTATTATGTTATTCTGTGATTTTAATAAATCAAGAGTATATTTTTGCAATTTCTTTATTTTATATACAAAAAAATATATTTGTCCAATTCCAGTTTATCAACAACCCTAAAAACATGGCGCCATAAGTTTAAATGGATATATATATATATATATATATATATATATATATATATATACTTCTAGTAAAGTCCGGCGAAGATTTCGGATGTTCTCTTAGTAACCACAAATGTTGGTTTTGTTCCTGTTGTTGACTCTGGTGTGGTTTTGTGCACTTATTTTCGCGCTGGTTGTACCAACTAGTTGACTGTGTTGATAAAGGCCCTAAGTCAGACACACGTGTCTACAGTTGGCCAAATTTCATTGATTTAGCGGTTATCCCTAAAAAAATCATTTTACTATATACTGGTTCTTGTCGCGATAATTTTTCCTACTATTTTTATTTATATATACATATACATATACATACATATACATACATACATACATATATATATATATATATATATATATATATGTATATATATATATATATATATATATATATATATATGTATATATATATATATATATATATATATATATATATATATATATATATATATATATATATATATATATATATATATATATGTATATACAATGTATATATTGCAAAGTATATATATATATATATATATATATATATATACATATATATATAAAAACTATATATATATATATATATATATATATATATATATATATATATATATTATATGCATGAAGATTTGATCAGGTACACTTTCCTGGCCCCTGAGAGTAATTCGCACAATGTCAAATGCATTTCTTATTTCATTTTCAAAATTTAGCAGGACATTCCGTGATTTCAGTTGCTTCTTCATGATCTTCTATACTTTTTATATCGTCAATTATGTCTTTGTCAGCTAGAAGATCTATCGTATCATCATCGATTTCTAAGAAACATCTTCAAGTAAAAAATCTGCGTCGACGGTAGCAGTTTTTTGTAGAATACCCCGTTGTCTTTTTAAGGCAGCGAGATTTATTTCGTCTTCTTCTTCCCATTCGTCAATTTTTTGAGTAAAACCTGCTTTAGAAAAGCAGTTTTTGGTAGTTTTCCGAGAGCTATTTTCACTCCATACTTTAACGACTTCGGTTATACACTCTTTAAGGGTAATACATTTTTGGACTGGAAGGAAGAAAAAAGATCTTAACCATATAATTCTTAATTTTTTAATCGGGTAAACAGTTTTTTAGCTATGCCGCGGAGAGAGACATACAGACAGACAAACCGACGGAATTGAGAAAACACAGAGTTTTTACATTTCATTATATTCATATATAATATTCAATAATAAACATTACGTAATACCTTAAAAAAGTGGTAGACGATATAAATAAAATACGCAAATATGAATGTAAGTAATATAGTACTAAATTATTTAATTTTAAAAATTCCAATATTTACATATCATTGATCTTTGACTTTTAATACGATATACGCCATCCATTAAAATATATTAATATTGCATATACAACTATTGTGCATTTAGTTCTTGGAAGTAAGTTGTTTTTTATTCAATTTAATTGGTCAAATATATGATATGTTTATTTTATTATGTTATATATATATATATATATATATATATATATATATATATATATATATATATATATATATATATATATATATATATATATATATATATATATATATATATATATATATATATATACTTCTAGTAAAGTCCGGCGAAGATTTCGGATGTTCTCTTAGTAACCACAAATGTTGGTTTTGTTCCTGTTGTTGACTCTGGTGTGGTTTTGTGCACTTATTTTCGCGCTGGTTGTACCAACTAGTTGACTGTGTTGATAAAGGCCCTAAGTCAGACACACGTGTCTACAGTTGGCCAAATTTCATTGATTTAGCGGTTATCCCTAAAAAAATCATTTTACTATATACTGGTTCTTGTCGCGATAATTTTTCCTACTATTTTTATTTATATATACATATACATATACATACATATACATACATACATACATATATATATATATATATATATATATATATATATATATATATATATATATATATATATATATGTATATATATATATATATATATATATATATATATATATATAAGTATATATATATATATATATATATATATATATATATATATATATGTATATACAATGTTTTTTGTTTGTTACAAGGTACAAGCAACAAAAAATTGCAAAGTTGAATTATTAGAAAAGATTTTATTAAACATTTGAAAGTTGAAATATTTATACATACATATGTATGTATGTACTACATACGAAATAAAAAGAATAATATAAAAACTGTTAATACACATGTACATACTACATTTAAAATTTGTATAATCTTGAAAAATTGCTAAATAACACACATATTATGTAGTAGGAAAAATAATCAGTTATTTTCTTTAGAATATTACTTTTGAAAAATAATTGTTGCTCAACAAAATTCTCGTATTTATTCAAATGCATGAAGATTTGATCAGGTACACTTTCCTGGCCCCTGAGAGTAATTCGCACAATGTCAAATGCATTTCTTATTTCATTTTCACTAAATTTAGCAGGACATTCCGTGATTTCAGTTGCTTCTTCATGATCTTCTATACTTTTTATATCGTCAATTATGTCTTTGTCAGCTAGAAGATCTATCGTACCAACATCATCATCGATTTCTAAGAAATCTTCAAGTAAAAAATCTGCGTCGACGGTAGCAGTTTTTTGTAGAATACCCCGTTGTCTTTTTAAGGCAGCGAGATTTATTTCGTCTTCTTCTTCCCATTCGTCAATTTTTTGAGTAAAACCTGCTTTAGAAAAGCAGTTTTTGGTAGTTTTCCGAGAGCTATTTTCACTCCATACTTTAACGACTTCGGTTATACACTCTTTAAGGGTAATACATTTTTGGACTGGAAGGAAGAAAAAAGATCTTAACATTTCAGTACGCCGTCATTTGCAACCCTTTAACAATGTATTTTAGTATTTGAAACTTCTGTTGTTTCATTACAAAATTAAACATGGGTCCACCGATGTTTAAAATTTAAAAACATATATAACTTTATTTAGTTATACCGAAACCATAAGAGCTATTTGATGAAAATTTGGACCAACCTCATAAGTACCCATGGGCTACTCAGTAGTGTCTTCTTTAACCACGGGGAACTGTCCTTCACTTTCTTTTAAAAAGATGAAACGCCAATTATTTTTTATAAAACAACTGGCTTTATCGTTTAGGGCAAGTGAAAATACACAAAAAAATCTCTTAATGTTTTGTAATCGATAATTCATTTTCAAAAAAAAAAACAAAATCTATTTTATCTATGCCTCTGGCACATCTGATCGAGTTTTAGTTGAAATCAGAACTATTCAAAACTCTATTAAAAGTGATTCTCTTAATCTGTAACTAAAACAGGCGTGCAACAAAATACAATTTTTTTCTCGAAAACGACTTGTAACATAAAATACCAAGAGGCATTTTTTGTGTATTTTTGCTTGGCCTAAACGATAACACTAGTGTTTTTTTTAATGAGAGGCGTACTATTTTTTTATTTATGCCCATGATTGAAATGAAAACTGCTGAATAATGTATACATTTAGCATTTAAATACCTGTGAGGTTGTACCAAATATTAATCAAATAACTCTTATTATTTCGGCATTACTAAAGAAATAACAATTTTTCGTAAACTTTAACATCCTGTATCTCTAAAAACAAACATCTGCATACCCACATTTAAATGAACTTTTTTCTTACAAAGAATCTCGTTTTAAACGTTGACGCATATTTTTTTAAACACCCTGTATATTACATTACAATTTTTAAACTGTAAAAATATAAAGCGAACAATGAAATTGAAAAAATGCATGTATAAACTAAGTTCTTAATCTTAAAAATATTATTTACATACGATATTTAAAGGGCGCCAAAATATTTCCGGCACGCGGGCGCCGATAATGCTTGCCGAGGTCCTGGCTTTAGGAATTTGTGGTAGTATTTTTGACAAACCTTTTTAACACAGCCTGTAGAAAGAATTATATTTTGAAGTGTTCCAGAACGTTATCAACCATTCCGTCATCATTTTTAATTGTGAATCTTTGCTTTATTCGAACAACCACATTTTTCAAGATTTTCAGTTTCAACAAACAAATCTTCAGTTTAACATAAGCTTAATAACGTCAAATTCCAGTTGTAAAAAAAATTAATTTGATAAATTGCTTAGTTTAATTTCTACTCATATACTGTTACCATTTATTTATATTACAAACACTCAGTATCTTAAAAAAAAACAGACATACGAAGAAAATGGGCCGGAGGTACTGACAAACCGATTTTTAAATAACCTATAGTTTGTTAATAAACGGACCTATGGCAAGCATAAATTATATTAAAGCCAAAGTAAAGAATGTGTAGTTTTAGTCTGCTTAAAGTTAAAGAAAAACCGTTACAACTTTGCTTTACTTAATACAATAGTTAAATTTAAATACGTTTCCGAGTTTTGGTCGTATAACACCCATAATAATAATCGAGTGTCAATAGTATAAAATTACCAATAATTAAATAATATCATGTTTTTACATCGTCTTTACTTCACGATTGCTTTTGAAGACGAGAGCAAAGAAAAAGCAAAGGGAAAGCCGCCGGTATAACAGACACCAGATCTGGCTGATCTGGCTAAGAGGCTGACACGATCATTAATGTGCCAATACAGGGTGGGCGAAGCAGAACTCTACATAGCTTGCCAAAAGCAAAAACGTAGTTATTTTTAGCCGACTTCAAAAAAAGAAAAAGGTTACCAACTCGACCCTATATATTTTTTATATATGTACATTTATTACTCGGCGATAATTTGAACAATTTTAATTGAAATTTTCATGAAATATTCAGGTTACGGAAAGGTCCCATAGCAAGAATATTAAAAAAATTGCGGAATGGAGCCACTTTGAATTGTTTACTCGACATTGAGCAATATATGCGTTCACCATATTATCAGGAAAATGTATGTGCCTATGTTATATATACAATAGACCCAATGGTTATTTGTTAAATCGGACTTTTACAATAAAATTAGTATAAAAAGGGATGAAAAAAAAACTATATAACTAAATAAAAAAATAAAACCGATTTCAAAAAATGTACTAATGTGAAAAACATTATTTTATTTCATATTGAAAATTTTAATCTGTGAAGTCGGCGCCAAGGTAATAAACGAACTAAGAAATTATACTCGTGGTGTAATTACAATTAATACATAAATATATTTTCGTAATTAAATAAATGGGAATAAATTTGGCGCCACTTTACAGAATAAAATTTTCAAGATGAGATAAGATATTGTTTTTCACTTTTTAGTACATTTTTTTGAAGTCGGGTTTTATCTTTTCTTTTTAAATTTTTATTAACGATTCATTTATAATCCCAAATTAATTGGTTAATTAGTTGGCACTTTCTATTGCTTTGAATTTTTGCACACGTAGGTCCTGAAAAAATATGAACAGTAATTATTTTAACCCTGACTGTGTAATCTTCATATACTTGTAGGTCAATTTTAGGGTTGTTCTGCTTGTCCTAACGGTTTAGAAGCCAGCCTTAAGTTGCTGGTATTTTGAAATTTTTCAGGGCCCATTAAAACTTTTTGGCCGCTTAAATGTAACTTCTCGCTCTCTGCTTGTGCGTTAATAGCTGTAAAGATATTACAGAAAACTAATGATGAATTGCTTGTAACTTGCGTGCGTTGAATCTCTTTGAATACCTTCTAGCAAATATTCGCCAGTCTAGAAAAGAACCTTACACAGTTTTAGCCACTTACCCACGGAATACGGACACCTTTACATAGTTTTATCTATAAAAGTATATTTTTAAAAATGGAAAATAAACCAGTCTAACTGGGATCCTTTTTTATAAAACATATACAAGAACTTGCAGGCATTAAAACTGCTCCTATGAATGTTTGGTATAAAAATTAAATGTTAAATATGTCGGTGCCTTCCTACAAGCCGATGGGAAATCCAAAAAAATGGGCAAACCTTGGTGGAATGAAATCTGTAAAAATATTGTTAATGAAATAAAAGTAAAATACTTACAATATAAATCCAACCCCTCTGTTTTAAATTTATTAAATTGTAAATGGAGAACTTACTATATGTCATTAAACAAAAACATTATTATTAGTACGGTCTAGTAAAATGTCAATCGGTTTAAAAGTAGAAAACAAGAATTATAATAGAAATCTCATGACCTCTGGATTGCTTAGAAACAGTCAACGACCATCAAAAAAATGATCTCACTAAGGACATAAAGGAATTTGAAAAAGCCCTTAAAAGTAATAATAAGAATACGGGGCAAAAATAACAAACTGTTCTATGTTATCTCAACTTCCGGAGAGCACCAATAACAATAATACGGGGGAAGGATGGCATACACTATTCTGTGTTATCTCAACTTCCGAAGATCACCAAGAAATTGTTACTGAACATCTTTAATGATATATTTTCTGGGAAAAGTGATATCCCAGATGACCGGTGTCAATATATAGTGGTTTCATTCTTAAACCTCACAAACCCAAAAATCTCATCATCATTAGTCTAAAAACCTTACAGATTGAAGTTATTTATGGAAAAATACAAATAATTTCCAAATTACCAATTTTGCTTTCAAAAAGCCACGTCAGCACAAGAAGCTATAGGATAAGACATTTGGTCCAACCACATAAGCGATTTTCTTAGACATTCAGAGTTAATAAGATAATGCAAACTATAATATAGTGGTTAAAAATTAGGTGATTTGGATATTCTGAAAAAAAATATCTACAGTTTATATTATAACATCAGACACATTTTTATTTGAACAGGCAGTAGACTCACCCATTGGCAAACAGCTAGGATTGATCTTTCTCAAGACATATTAAATCATTTTCTGTACATCATCTATACTTATTATTTAGAATCACTATTTGACAAAAAGTTGGTATTCTACAATTATATATTCTAGAAATATATCAACACAAATTGCCACAAATAATCTTAAAAACAAATTTCTAGTCGCAAAAATGAACTCTCCACTGAGAAATCTGTCTCGTGCATATTTTCAAAAAACCAGAAATCTTCCACCAAATGTGATGTATATTGAGAATATTGCCATACCATGCAAAACTAAAATACTTGGGAGTTAATTTAGACACAAAGCCTATATGTAAGGATCACGTACAAATGGAAGCAAAGGAACTGAAAATGGTATAAACGTTGTTAGAGCGTTTTGTCATCATGTGGGAAGCAGACCTAAAGATTTATTTCATGTTTTACAAATCCTTGGTTAGGTCAATATTGGATTACAGATGTACTTTTATGGATCAGCTGCCGAATCATATCTGAGAAAACTGGAAACAATAAAAAACAAATGTCTTCCTAGAAGCACTGGGCTTTTAAATAGCACACCTATAAAAATGTTCTCAAAGCCGAATATGTTGAACTACCATCGACATTAAGGAGAATAGCTCATTAGTAAATAAGATAAACAGGTTGACTATATTTGGTTATACCCATATATACTTATTGGAGAGTCAAAAAGCTCCCTGTTTGAGTTCTAATCTACTTCTGGATAACCCAAATAAAAGATAACATATATCAAGCTTCAATACCACCTTTCAATTAGTGACCCAAATATAATTAAATGAAACTATTTAGAAGATCATAACTCGATTTGGTGTAACTATGGACACATATTTACAGATTGATTCTTAATAGACAAAAAAAAACCGAATATGTTTTTATCATAGGAATAAGAAAATATCAAAACAATTTAGATTACCCAAAGAAGCATCAATTTATACAGCTCAATTGGGTGCTATCTGAGAGGCACTTAATTATTGTCTACAATTTAAAGAAAATAATTTCTTTGTAATAGTTACAGATAGTAGATAGCCTATAGACAGCCTAGATCTGTCTGTCGTTCTGACTTATGCAACAAGTATATCTATTTACTCAGAGACCATCGGGATATAATTCTTTTATTTAGATATATTAAATATTCCCGTATTTGGAAGAAAAATAGTTTTATACAGAAAATTATCAAAGATATAACGTTTGTGTTTATATTTCAGGCATTTGAAATAAATAGTTTGGTGTACAACTGTCGTAAAAGTATCGACGAATCTGAGTTTTTATGTATAGGTGTACCGAGAGGTATACATTTTAACACAACGGTGATTTTTTTCTTTATAAAATTATTTTGAGTATCTATCAGGTAAGTATCACGTATGTTTAGATTTTTTTTTTAGTTGCAGTTTATACTATAGAAATATCTCTGTTGTAACTGACCAGACTTACTCTCTTCAGACAAAAGTGTAGCAATCTCTGTCTTATCACAAAAGTATAAAGCATCGTAGCCGCCTTTGGATCACCCTGTATATGACATGAATTTACTTTTAATAGAACCTCGTTTGGCTAACCTAACCTAACCTTTATGCAAAAAACTATACAAATTTGAAATTTAACGTAGTTCAGAACGTTTATTCTTAATTGCCACAAGTTGACTTTTCAACTTCCAATAAACGTAATCACCCTGTAACCTCCACCTCTAATTTACGGCTTCTCATCTGCCGTGCAGTACAGATAGATTGTCTCGGACGGCACCGCATACCGAAGGCGCAATTACGTAAGCGCCGCGCGAGGGTGGACGCCATTTTAGGCCCTTTCGGACGCTGTCGGTTTCCTTTCAAAATATTCGTTGCCTTTCGGGAGCGATTCGCCGGTTTGACGGGATCCGCGACCCTGGTTCGACGTTGCCATATTTCTAACGGTTTCTAAATAATGACGAAACATTGTTACATATATATATATATATATATATATATATATATATATATATATATATATGTAATGGCGACCATATAACATAATTGTATTAATGTTATATGTAATACATTGAATTTTTACTTTAAATTAGAAAATATAAATGCCTATACATTTTTTTTAAATTTCCTTCCTTCTTTAGTTAATTTGTAAATTTGCTTGCATTGCATTCGTTCGTTTACTACTTTCTAAAAAATATTTGTGCTTGAAACGACCAAATAAGAACAAACTCACTTTCTAAGCCACATGCTTTCACGCATAATTATCAGTAATTCTTATCCTTCCACCAGAGGAATTTGGTTACAGTAAAGGGCTAGTTGCAGCACAACCAACTTGTCTGGCGTCTGAGGTACTTATTCCCTTATGTGCTAGACAAAACACTAATCATGGAACTAGTCAAGCTAGGATGTAAAACTATTTTTTCTTACCTATGTCAGAGTAGTTTTTCCGTGTCCATACAAAGACCAGTAACACCACTGCCTCCCATACTGTTCAATATATTTACACACGATACGCTCAAATTTAGCCGATAATTTAGCAATCACGGCTACGTCTAAGCACCATAACCATTGTTGATCCTGCCAAATATTCTAACCTGATGGTTATGAGAGTGGTGAGTCTGAATATGTACAAGTTCTAACGAATTGCTTATCAGTGGTAAGATAGCGCAATTCAGAGGTGCGGATTCGATCCCCGCTCGTACCATAACTTTTGCTGTTCATTAAATATATTATAATTAAATTAAATTATAAATTTACTAATATGGACGGTACCTAATCGCGATGTCAGATTTGACATCTAGTCAGGAACGCCGCGCCATACGGTTAGAATATTTGGATCAATAATGGTTACAAGATCAATAATGGTTCTGACACTGGTCGGTCTGAATATGTACAAATTCTAACGAATTTTATTTCACAGTTTAAAAACAAACTGATAAAACACTTAATTATGACCTAATACTTGATTTTTGTGCAAAGTTTGAGGTGCAGCAAGGCAAGATAGCAGCTTTTTAGTAATAATTTTCTTATCTAGATGATTAGGCCTTCATTTTGTTTCGCCATATTGAATTTTTATCAAAATCTTACCAGGTCATTCTCATATGATCTTTAATTTTTGACCAAAATTTGAACTCAAACGGGTAAGTAGTTTTTAACTATGTCGCGCACACCCAGACCGACAGACGTACAGACAGATCACCGGAATTTAGAGAACATGTTTTTGGGCATCTAAGGACCCGGAGACGTGAAAAAATCGTGAGGGTTCTTAAAATTAAGCCGCCATTTTGTTCCGCCATCTTGGATTCGTACCAAAATTTTAGCAGTTGATTCCTACATAATATTTGAGATTTCTGCAAAATTTGAGATAAATTGTCATCCCCACATGACCTTTAATTTTTACCCAAATTTGAATTCAGTCGGGTAAATATTTTTTAGCTATGCCGCGAACAGACAGACATTTTACTACTAGTGTACTAGTGTACTAGTGATGAGCGGCTATTTTCTGCCCTTAAAAGGCACTATTAGCCAATAAAGGCTCGACGTATTTATAGAAGGTTCTAGTATGGAAGAATTGGGCTATAATCAATCAATTTCCAAAAGAAAAATACCTTTGCTCATTGTTTAAACCTCTTGACATCATCATTAAAGGTGGAATTATTAATGTGCTGATACCGCAGTAGCGGCTGATAATTACCAGGAAGACTTTATACTTGTGGTAAATAAAGAGTTTACCTATTTCCTATTTTCAATAAACTTTTTACAGCTGAATTGCTATTTTTTTGGGGACATATATGGCTTAACTAGATGAAGTATATTACAAGTTAGCCACCTAGCATTTTTGTTTCTGACATTCATTTAAGTTTAGTTTTATGTTTTGTGGTCAAAGCAGTAGTCATTATTTTTGATATTACTTGTGGGTTCATGTAACTTTTAGTTTCCATTTCCTTTAGTTTTATCCGTAATTTAATGACCAATGATTAAAACTAAGCATTAAAACATAAGTTAAAATCTATACGCGAACGCTTATAATTAAAAGTTAATATTTCGTTTGTTACTAATACTAAATAAAGCTAAAGAAAAGGTAAAAGAAAAGTTAGGTATACGAATCCACATTTGCTACTGCGATACTTTTTAAATCATGATAATTACTAGGTACATTGGCTGAAAGAAATTGTGATAAATTATGCCTCTATAATCGAAAAAAAAATCGGACGACTTGTCCTGGAAGGAAAAATTATAAATTTTGAGCTACTACGAAATCATGGTTTTTACAAGAAATTATTGTTACCTGGTCTTAAGATTTTAAGATTTTTTTGAGTAATTACTAGCTCGTTAATACAGTAATAATGTCTGGGAGATTTTTTTTATTTTAAATATTTTCACTAACAGTTCTTTATAGAATTTTATATAAATTTATAGACTTTTTATAAAAAACTAAAACAAAAAACTCACGTACTTCTTGATAATAATATAAAAATTAATAATCTTTTTTTAATTTTAATGTCAAAAGTTCCGGAATTCTATAAAACAACCACAATGCCTCTAGTGTCACACTATTTTTCACAATTACGAAAGAAATTTTAACATTAAAAAAATTGCAGAACATAATTCGCGATTATATCACATAATGGTTCAAATAAATACAAGACGATGGGGAATGCATTTACGCATGACTCCCCCCCCCTCAGGACTCAGGTTTGTACACCTGTCAGATATGCAATACCCACTAAACCCCACCGGGCCCTCATTAGATGAACCATCATTGGACAAGTCCAAGGACCCTTCGATGGGGTTGATGTTGATGCCGTCCTTCCGGGGTGACCCTCTAAAAGACATGGTCCTCTGGATGGTGGTGTGTTCCTCTTTTGGCGCGATGTCGTTGTGCCACCTCTCGTTACTGGGATATCTGAAATTAGAAAAAATCAGTAGAAATGAAGTCATCTTACCTACTTAATGTTACTCTGGTTGTTCCTGTCATTCTGTCTGTCTAGTTACCGCTGCGAACGTCCTACTGGTCCTTGGTCCAGTTTGCAGCCGCCAGAGTCCTTCCGTCTATCCCTGTGGTCTTCTTTATGTGACCTCTTTTTGGCGCTCTTGCGAGTTGAGGTACCTGGGTTCATCTTCTTTTACCCCGGGTTTAGCTACAGCTCACGCCGGAGCCAGCTGAGGTACCTGGGAGTCCTCTTGTTGGCCATTTGAGATACTTAAGGGTTTCTGCAAGTAAGATCTAGTTTCTGAGGAGCACGGAGACTTACAAATTTCGATTTACTCACATCCATCCTTAAGTATTTTAACGCAGAAGTTTACGTCTTATTCTTCTCTGTCTTGTCCTATTATTGTAGTTTGGAGCTAATGGATCAGAGTTTATCAGGTCTCATAAGTTTTTGTTGTGATGATTTTCGGCTGCCCTGAATGCTCGGGTAGCCTTTTGCAGCATAAAATCTTTAATTGGTGTTCATTGAATTGAATCTCTCTGCAGGTTCTCGTTCCTGATAATCAACGAGGCATCTGCCGCCATCCTGATCAGTTTATTTTCTGTCCCTTTGAGCTTCAGTAGGTTGTGTTTTGAAGCATAGCCAAAAGCTGTAGAGCCGTACGTGAGTTGGCTCCCTGCTACTGTTTCGATCATTAGTAGCTTTGTCCTCAATCACTTTTCCGACAGAACAATGGATAGAGTTTATTCATTGCCTGTCTGGTTTTAGTCCTCGCTGCATCTATGTGTTTAGTCCATGTCAGCCTTTTGTCCATGGTTATCCCTAGGTACTTGGCCTCATTGGACCAAGGAATTTCCACTTCTACAACCCGGATTCTGGCTCTGGTAGTAGGCTTAGGATTTCTGGGGTTGATCCTGACTTTCCATTTGATGCACCAGTCATGAAGGTCATTTATGTCTTCTTGCAGTCGCCTACCCAGGATACGGGTGCTTCTGCTTTGATGTAGAATGACGATGTCATCTGCGTTGAGCGCTGCTATGCCCTCGTCTCCTATTGGAACATCATCAGAAAAGATGGAGTTTAGTATGGGTCCCAGCACTGACCCTTGTGGTACTCCAGCTATCAATCCTCTATGTCCTGAGCGTGTGTCATTCACCTTGACGGTGAATATCCTGTCTTTTAGATAGCTGCCTATCAGCTTGATACTTCTTCTCTCATATACGGCCACTGGCATTTTGTACACCAGACCATGGTGCCACATTCTGTCAAAGGCCCTTTCGACATCCACGAAGACTGCTCCTGTTACCTCTCATTTGTACTACTGTGTAGCTCTGAGTATTTGTTGTTCAGATGAGTGCCCTGCCGTGTTTTGTTGTTGTGTTCGGTCCTTGCCTGGTTTTTCTGAGACAATGACCTCTGCCTTTTTCCACATGCTGGGGAAGTGGCATGTTCGTATTACAGAGTTGATGATGGTGACCATCGCACTGTAATCTTTTCTGGGGAAGTATTTTAACATCTTGTTGGTGATGCCGTCGGCTCCAGGGGCTTTCTTGATTTTTAATCTCTTAATGATATCTAGGACTTCCCCAGGGTAAACAGGACTAGGATTTTGATGAGGAACAACCTGTGCATCTAGAAGATGATGTCACTCAATGTCATCTATGTTAGTCATATTGATTGGATTTATCGATTAGCGTTTTTCACCAGTTTTTTGAAGACAATTAAATACTATTTACTGCAGAAACATAACTAAACAATTTACTGTGTTCATAGTTAAAAAAACTAGAGCTTCTCACAGGTAATTTTAGAGAAACTTCCATTGTCCATACATAGGGGCAGGGAGGGATATATGGAGCGACGGGGGTGACTGTCCCCCCCATATTTTATTCTTATCAAAAATCCTATATTATGTTTGAATTATTTCATTTGTCAACAAACTGTTAAAAAAAATTAAATTAATAATGTTTTAAGCTGAGGGACGCAGACTTAGAAAATAAAACATGAATGATACTAGCTACCGAAAGGTGCAGACCTTCTTTTTTTTTCTCAGTTGGGTTTTTTTGACTTTTAGAACAGAAATAGGGGTTTTAATTGAACCGATTCAGCTTGTGAAACTTTACTTAAATATAATATTAGATGTAACTTTATAGTAAAAGTGGTGTAATCCGTTAATAAATAAATTTTGGCTTGTTCACACAATTAGACAAATTTTTTCGTGTTGTATTGTTTTAATTAAAAAGATCTTCTTTCCAAATTACGAAAGCAGCGAGTTATATTATTACCTTTTTTCACGCCCATTTATGAATTCCTTGCAGTATATAAAAATAAGCACATTAATTCTTGCAATAAATCTATTAATTTTCTTATCCCAAAATAATGTATAAATATTTTAAAGCATAATTTTGCTAATTCTAAATTTTTCTGTGTATCAAGGAAGTGTTCGAAGTTGATATAGAGGAGTTTGCAGTCCCATAAATAATTTAAACATTTAGGTAATTTTGTTTATTAAGCCAGTCAAATGTTTTAGTTGAAGAGGGATATAAAATGTCAGTAAACAATCTTTAACATTCGAATTTAAAGAGTTTTTTTTACTGCAATGTTCACAACAAAATTATAAAACCATAGACACGCTAAAAAGTAAAAAAATACGCTAAGGCATAGTCAATCAACCCTTGGCCCTTTCCAATTAAAAATGTTAAACAGGAAAGAGATTCAAGTGATACCTGGTTTGAAAGGTTTTCAATAGCCCTATATTTTATCATCAAATTATATAAAAACTTAAAACCTTTTAAACAAGATATCACTTGACCCGCCTTCCCGTTTGATATTTTTAAGAGGTGTAAAGGAGTGTACCTAAGATTTCTAGTCGGAGCTACGGAGTCGGGTTATTTTAACTTTGACACAATAAAGAAAATAAATTCATGCAGTTTTCATGCAACTTTTTTTTAGAGAACTTTTGGTAATTTTAAAAAATCTCAGGAGTCAGCGTAAACTGGACTTGAAATACAGAGGGGGGTTGAGGTATAAATTGTATTGTTTATCGAGTATAAAATCTAGCACAGATATTCAGGACCATTTTTTATCAAAAACAAGCAACTATTGTTGCCCCTCTGGCCCCCCTGAATACGTCAGTGTCTCCAACTTATATAAACGTCCTTTTACCTTTAAGTCAAATCTGCTTTTTACAATTTTCCTCTGTCTCTCAAGAAATAGCTTCACCGAATAAAAACCTTTTTCTTATTTTATTTGATACGTTTACTTGGAGAATCACTTGCGTTCTCAGCATTTTTTTGTACCCTATTATACCGTTGCTTATATTGATGGGTACGTTTTTTAGATTTCTCCAATTATTTTTTAAGTAATTTTTTCCTTTTCATTAAACTTGGATTCTTGCGTCTGATTTTTTCCAGTAATAAATTATCTGCTTAATCCTGAGAAATTATCAACGAGATTGCTGCGAACATCCGCATCGGCATAATAATTTATGTTATTCTCTAGAACTGGTGAACAGGATGGAAAATAACGTTAAAAAATATTTCTTCTCATATCTAAGTATACATTTACTAAGCCAAACATTTCTAATTCACTTTGTTCACGCTTATTCATATCCTTAGTATCCTTAATATTTTATGCATCTTTTCTGACATAGTAGCGTTTCCTGTCATTTTGATTCTTGATGTCTCTTCTTATTTCCTCTCGAAGTATGTATTTTGTATTTGTATTTTTAGGTGGTTACTTGATAATTTTGTCATTTTCCATTTAGGCCACAAGTTAGACAGAAACGGATTTTAAAAAGTTAGTAAATAACAGTTTTACCGTTCCGTAAAAATAAATAATCTATTACTTAGTAGTAAATTAGACTGAGTGCAGAGACCATATCATTATGATTTTGATAAGAATGACCTAACTTCAAATGCTCCGAATTTTACCAGAAATATAACTTTACATAGAAACTTACAAAGGGAAACACTAGCTAAATTTAGAGACAAATCATTACAAACCACTACAAAAAATATACTCGCTAAACCAGAACCTAATCAACTTAACACACATTCGTTCCATACCTAATGACAAGCATGGTGACAAGTACAAACTACCAAGATACATATTGCGCTAAACAAGCAAACAAAAAGGTATTACAAAAAGGCAAAGAACCACATTCTCCTGGAGAATGAAAAACAACACATCGAAGATCGAAAGAGGTAATAGAGGTATAGTTGGAGGAAACATTCATTCAATTTCATTCATCATTCTTGATGTACTAATAACATTTTAAAAAATATGAAAATATTATTTTAACGTTTAACGACTGCTCTACTATGTGTTCTTTACATTTCTTTATGCCCACAATGCAATCAATAGTGGTTTCTATAGTTACAACTTAAAAACAACCAAGAGTTCTGACTTATAGTCATTTTAATATCCCATTTATGTGATTCTTAAAAACTACCTATTTTTTGTTTGAGTCTTTTCTCCTAGATGTAAACATTTTTTCTTTACAATTTATAGAACAAATAGCGGATTTTTGTTTACAAAATTAAAATGGATGATACCGAGTCAGTGGGATACCTCAGTATTAAGCAAAATGAAATGGAAAGGCAACAAATCGACCCTGACGTGGCTGTTCAAATAGTCGAAGAGGTAATTCATATTTTATGGAAATAATTCATTGAATTTAATTTAAGTTAAACTAACAGCCTACCTCTACAAAACATAACTAGAAAAGACATTTTATACTAAATTAGGATTTCTGTTTAAATATTAAGGTAAATATGCAGTTAGCCATACTCTCGCTGATTTTAACAATTTTTGGTACATTAGCAGATTTTGGGGCGCTCATAACGAATCCGATTTTTTTCGGCGACGTTTCGTTTCCGAGATATTTGCCATCAAACTTCACAATTTTATACACATAGTTTTTCATCTTCTTTTCTGTTTCCTTCAGTAATTTTTACAAGAAAAGGATTAAATACACAATTAAAGTATTAAAATTACACATATCTCCCAATCTATAACGTCATTTCACTCAAAAATATCATCACTAAAATTGTATCTGTTATTGCTATTTATAAACAGGATGTCTTTGTTTTTGTGTTGGCAACCATTGTCATAAAAAACAAATAGAAATATTCAAAATTGAAATTTGACAAGGTGGATCAGTACCATGTTAGCAGATGGTCGGGCGCTGGAGAACTTTAATATAGCTTTAAAGATGATCCCTCCGCGCTACAGCACTGTGGCTGCTGACCGTATACCGGTTTACCTTTTTAACAAAATATCCGTAATAAATTGTTTTAAAAACTGTTACTTTGATACATTTTGTTGAATTTTAAAATTAATTAATCACTACATTTTCTTCTTGTTTGTATGACAATGGTCACACAATCAAACACAAAAAGAACAAACATTCTCTATTAAATATTGCAATTTTAGCAATTGACAGATATAATTTTTATTGTGTATTTAATAAATTTATTACAAAATTGGTAAAGATAAAAAATTTTATAAAAAAAAAATAAAACCAAAATGCACTAAAAAGTGAAAAATAATATTTTATTTTATCTGGAAAAATTTACGTGCCAGTCTAGCTACAGCCGTGGGGTGGGTTCCAAAGCACGATCCTCGGTCACTCTTGACAACCCACCCTCGAGTTGTCAACTCTTGGGTTACGGTGTAGGCCTTGTCTATGTTAGATTTTATTACCACTAATATCGGCTGTAGACTTAGAAAAGTCTATATGCACCCACCCGGAATCGAACCTGGCCCGCCAGAACCAATGTTAAAATGACCAGTACGATAGCGCACTGGACCACCTATTTACCAGTGTAGTCCGTGCCAACATGTGACATCATTGTGTAAAAACATGTCTTATTATACAAGATACAATGGTAATGTACATATTGCTTCCTGACAGAATGGTGGACACATTAGTGAACGGATATATTGTTCAATGTAACATTCTGTAAACCATTAAAAACGGCGCTATTCCGCCATTTTTAACATTTAATATGCTTACTGTGGGACCGCTCCGGTATCATCCTTAATATTCCCTGAAAATATCATCTAAATTGATCAAACCATCACGGAGTAATCGTTGTAAAAACATAAAAAAATACATAGGATCAAATTGATAACCTCCTCCTTTTTTGAAATCGGTTAAAAAGGAAAAAGGTCAAAAACTCTGTTATAAGTCAAACATTTTGATGCAAGATATCTTGGAAACAAAACGCCGGCAAAGAGACTTCAGATTCGTAATCAGCGCCTCAAAATCTACTAGTGTACTAAAAATCGGCGAGGATACGGCTAACCGCATAGTTAAATTTTAATAAAATATCACTTAAATCTAGTTATAATATGGAGTCATAAACCATAGTTTTTTTTTTATAAAATTAATTACGTACAAGTGCTAAATTTAACTTCAACGGTTAGCTATAGGATATTTTGAGATATATTTTAAACTGCAAGTGGTGTTGCTGTGATAAAACCGAAGCTGAAAGAAGTCGATACGGTTTGCTATAATTTGTTACAGATTACCTTAATTGTAGCTAAGCGACCATACAATTCTTTGTAATATTATTTCTTGTTTTACATTAGGATGTGATACGAGATTTTTTAAATCTTGCAAAAGCGAATTAACACTAATGCATTAGGGGAACTATCATTTATCAGTTGAATGATGACGTCCTTTTGACCTCAATATTTTTACACTACTGTCTTTGGAACTTCCTGCATAGTTGACTATAAAATAATATTTACCTATTTATTATTTAACTTAGCACTTGTAGACTGTACTATAAAACCTCCGATTTAACTCAATTTGGCTGAATATTTGTGAGCACGTCATGAACGAGAAACGGTTTGTTGAAATTGTTTCATTATCGTTTAGAAAAAAGCTTATCATCCCCTTCCTCATCATCTGCTACTAAAAAACTAGCCATGTAGGAAGTGAAAACGAGAAGTAAAATAAATTTAAAACTACTTCTGATAACCCAATTACTGGAAAATGCAACTAGTCCGAAACGAATTGCTTTAACACCTCATATATTAATATAACAAACAATCACGGAACATATTAAAATCAGTGACAATTTATTATGCCTATAATATAGCCCAGGTAATAAATAAATACACTTTAACTTGCAAAATGTTGTTGAAAGTTAATATTTCGCACTTTTTTGCAAATATCTTAATTCCGGTGCGAGTTAAAAATATTTATCAGTCGAGTATAAAATTCCTTCCAGTTTTACCTCCCTTGTAAATGGAAGTATCGTAACCGTGAAAAAATCACCCTACAAGATTTTTTCCGATCTTCGCGTTTCATGGTCCCTAGATACCGAAAAACATGTTTTCTCAGTTCCCTCCATCTGTCTGTCTATCTATCGGTGTGTCTGTTCGCGCCACAGCTAGGAACTACTTATCCGATTGACTTCAAATTTTGGTTAAACATTACGGATTATATGGGGATGATCTCGTACAACATCTCCTCTTTTGGTGAAAATCCAATATGGCGAAATAAATTATGTTAAAGAAATATTACTAAAAAACTACTTAACCAATTTACCTTAAATTGTGCACAAAAATCAAATATTATATGGAAATCAATCGGTAAAACCTTAGTACGAATCCAAGAAGACTAACCAAAATGGCGGCTTAATAAAATATTTCAAAATTCCGCCTGAAAAAACTACTTAATGGATTGATTTCAAATTTTGTGCAATATTTAATTATGGTGTAGGGATGAACTGGTAAAATTGTAGTAATGGCGGAACAAAATGGCGACCAAATAAAATGTTTGTAATCGCGAAAAAGTCACCAGGTTTTACATATCTTAACATTTTAGCGTCTCTAGACGCCAAAAAATACATTTTATTAATTCCGTCGGTCTGTTTGACGGTTTGTAGTATGTCTATCTCTTTGCAGGGCAGCTGAAAAACTACTTACCCAATTTACTTAAAATTTTGGTCAAACATTAGGGACTATATGGGGATGACCTGGTAATATTTCTGTATGATTCCAAGGAAGCAAAACAAAATGGTGGCCTACTAAAATATGTAAAGAAATCAGCATGAAAGTTACTTACTAGTTTAATTTCAAATTTTGTGAAAGCATTAAATTAAAATGGAGATAAACTGGTGAAATTGTGGTACGAATTCAAGATAGTGAAACAAATAATGTTTAAAAATCAACGTAAAAAAATTTTCTTGTTCAAGTGACTTTTGCAGAAAAATTAAATGTGATTAAACTGGTACGAATTGAACATGATGCAACAAAATGGTGGTGTGTGTCAATATAAACTGACTACTATTTCAATTTATTTTAAATTATGCAGTGCATATTGATTTTATTTTGAATTATGCCTAAAAATCATGTTGACATATATAGAAACTGGTAAAATATTGGTAAGAATCCAATACGATGAAACAAAATGGTGTCTAATATAAATGTTAAAAAAAAGACAGTATATATTTGTTACTAAATGATTATCTACCCAACTGAATTAGGCAACACTTCACTATTTCTAATAGAAGAAAAGAGTCCATAATGAAGGAAGTTCCGAGTAAAGGAAATTTACCGATTTTTTTTAGACAATACACATTTATAAAATTTATAGAAATTTTCTTAGACAAACGGCCTTCGAGATACAAAGGAATAAAGAAGAGTATATACTCAATTTTGTCAAATTAATTATGTGGTCTCCTTACTTATTATTATTATTTGGTTTTTACTCATCTGCACACCACTATGGAGGTAGAGTAAATAACGCGTTATTAGAAATGTTTACTTAAGTGTACTTGTCTGTCGGTCTGCTGCCTGGGTCAAATCTTGTAAACCAATTTTGAATTGAATTTTTTCGTGTTAATTTTAAATGACTTTCATTTGATACTCCTCTCTAACAGCATTTCGCGAGATTCCTGACAAAAAGCAAATTTTATTTAGCATCCTTGCCACCGATATTTCAAAAGCGTTTAGCTTTTTTAACAAACGTTGAAAGACGTCAAAATTCGTAGATTTCTAGTAAACAAAACATTTTTTCCTTTTATACAGTGTAGCCATAGTGATATGTAGCAGCTAGATTTTTTGTGGTTTAAAGGGGTTAGTTAAAAAAATTCGACAAGGTAGCCTTAGAAGATATGAGAGACGTATATATAATTTTAAGATTTTTTTTTAATAAACAGTAAAAATGTATTATATTTTATACGTATAAACCATAACTTGAAAAAATCAATGATATATATATATATATATATATATATATATATATATATATATATATATATATATATATATATATATATATATATATATATATATATATATATATATATATATATATATATATATATATATATATATATATATATATATATATATATATATATATATATATATATATATATATATATATATATATATATATATATATATATATATATATATATATATATATATATAATATATATATATATATATATATATATATATATATATATATATATATATATATATATATATATATATATATATATATATATATATATATATATATATATATATATATATATATATATATATATATATATATATATATATATATATATATATATATATATATATATATATATATATATATATATATATATATATATATATATATATATATATATATATATATATATATATATATATATATATATATATATATATATATATATATATATATATATATATATATATATATATATATATATATATATATATATATATATATATATATATATATATATATATATATATATATATATATATATATATATATATATATACTCTACTGAACTAAATCTGCAAAAACCCATTTTTTATGTAGAATCATATGAAACATTCCAGATATTCTTTCAGACTCTGATGTCGAAAATGAGGTTTTTGCTGTCGAAATGAAAGATGATTCCATACAGCATGAGAATTGAGAGGAAGAAGAAAATTCTCAGGAAAATATCAATCTCCATTGACCTGATCAAAAAGACAGAGTTCACCACTCGAAAATTTTAACACTTTAGTAACTTTATTGAGACATTAGTCATAGCAAACGGTTTACCCAATTTGTTAAAAAAAATTTAACATTTTAACACCCCGTTTTCTTTTTTTTATAAGTTAAATATCATCCCTTGAACATTAATTTAAATCATATAAACTTATTTTTAGGCCGATGATTCTGCCGATACCAGCGATGACGTAAAAGTCTTGAAACATGCTAGAAGAACTATATCAGTCAGTTCTAGTTTAATGCCGGTGACCCCCAGTGGTTCTGGGACTCGTGTGTCGATACTCAAATCGCCCAAAGCAAAAACTGAGGACCTCATGGCACGTTATGTTCGAACACCAAATGACACCAATGATCCCAGCTACACACACTTAACTTTGCCATAGTAAGTCATATCTTTTTTCATGTTATTATATATTTGCATACTTTAAATGTTGCCTTCATTATCTGTTAAATTCCTCTCCTAATATTAAACACAATTAAAATAATATAACAAATCAACAAATGTTCACAGCAAATCTTTTTTCTTAATAACTCACAACTGGCGTCATTTGGCGTCACAAATCTAAGTCATTGGATCAAATCTTTCATGACGCACTTCTTCAAAAACTTGCTGCATTATGATTCTTATCTTCTCTCGGAACTATGTACTTAGATTGTCAGTTTTATTTCCAGCAGAAGCATTTCCATAGGGGTTGATGATAGTCGACTGAAGACTGAAACAGATGATAGGCGCAGAGTAATGATTTTACCTTTCATTTTAATGTGGTGCAAAGAACATTGTACAGCTTAACGTCATTAAGACACAATCATGTCTACTACCTCACAAATTATCTCCCAGTACAATATATATTAAAGATTCCCTTTTTTTATCTCTTTACAGCAAAAGTTAATTGTACAGAGTCCGCTAAGAGGTTGAGTTTTTTCTTTCAAACCCAAGATACTTTTATATATATAGCAAATAAGACTCAGCCTTGAATATTGTTCGCAAATAATATTAAACGCAGCCCTTTCTTCAATCCTTTATATGCTTGGTTCTGTCCAAATAAGAGCTGTTTGCCTGAGTAACCCTTAACTGATACAGTCCGTCTCCGAGTCGGGCTGAAATTTTAATCTTTATTTTTTGTGCTTTCGTGGGTTAGAGCGCCTCGCGCCTCCACTTACCTTTCGGTCGCATCCCTTTCTATCAGTTATATTATGTGTCGTTTCCGATTCTGCAGTTCGTTCTGTTTTACCACAGTAAGAAGCAGCAACACGTCCATACTAGTAGCGTTTTCTCAATATTTTTTTTTTGTAAAATTCGATAATAGCTGGCCAACTAGTTTTGTTAATTTTTTGGGTGCACTTTTGTTCCGTACTCAATATTTGTAACAGGTAATCTACCAGGGCTGTCAAGAATAAACGTTGAGGATCCAAATTTCATGATGTAATCCCGCTGCGAAACTAAAAGTAAACACGATTTTGAATCTGAACAATCTGCAGATAAAGAAGACGAGGACAACACAAGTATAAATAGAAGTCAAAATGATGTTTCTTCAGCATTTCAAGCTGAGCAAGAATCTGCCAAATGATAATATGCCAAAAAAAATTATCTTTAATAGTGCAATGAACAACCACTTCAAAATTTTCGCACAAGAAAGCAATATAATAAAGCACTTGCCAGGCTTAAGGAATTTAGCAAAGATACTTGGCACTAACACAGAAATTCTAAATGTTTAAAGGCTGATCTTCAGAAACAATATGATAAAAGTAATAATTTTATCCACAATTGATAAAATTGTTAAAATAAGAGTAAAGTATTCGGAATCCGATGTTACTTTGGTTGGAAGTACTCTATTGTAGAAATAAAAACGTTGGAAGTTTATTTTGCAGCTGTTGGCACAGGAAAAACTATCTTCACATCGACAATGTCACAAAAAAGATTTGTATTTTTATTGTAATATTTGAGGTTCGATAATTATAATGAAAGAGAAGAAAAGAAACAAAGCTATCCTGTTGCAGCTATATCCCCAATATTTAAAAGATTAGTTGAAAATTCTTTACAAAATGTTACTGTTGGATCCTCAGCTTGCATTGATGACATGCTTATAGCGTTTCGGGGACGTTGCAAGTTTAGAATGTATATGTCCCTAAAACCTGCAAAGTATGGTATAAGAATAATGTGTATGACAGATGTTCATTCATACATTTACCCTGGAAAGAGATTCGATGGATTGGTACTATCGGAAGAAGAAAAAAGTTTTCTATTTCTTAGCAAGCGGTTCCCCGGCTGAGAAAATCTGTTGTCAAAATAAACATGAATGTAATTGCTGACAACTGGTTCAGGTCAATAGAGATTGTTAGTGAACTTAAAAATAGGAGGTTTACTTAAGTTCGCACATTAAACAAATAATAAGAGAAAATTGACACCTCAATTCTTAAATTAAAGAACAAGCAGAGTTGGGTCCTCTCTCTATGGCGAACAGAACATCTGACTCTCCTATCTTTTGTATTAAAAACCTTCAAAATGTGTTTTAGTTATATATTCCATGTACCCTGGGATAGCAATAGATGAAAATAATGGAAAATTTAAAATTACTGCCTACTATAATTCAAACAAAGTGGGAGTAGACAGTCTAGATCAGAAATACTGATCTAACTATTCATCCAATTAATAAACCAGGCCAATGGCTGTATTTTTTGCTTTATTGAATATCAGCACAGTAGATACGTATGTGCTACTAAAGTTCCATACCCAAGCTATTTTTTTAAAAAACACTGTACAAATCTCTAACAGCGCCGTACACGAGAACAAGATTAGCTGGGAAATAGATATAAAAACAACTACGTTTTACTACTGCAAGAATTTTGGGTATAAGTCTCCAAATGAACAAAAAAAGAGAGCAAAAGTGGATGTTTGACAAAAAAGCGGAACCTGCTACCTTTACGATTGGAAACTTAAAAACAGAACAAAATATCTAAAAAATCCTATTTGTTTATTTAGCAAAAACATTTTCAAAGAGTGCGCAGAAAAATAAAAATATATTTACGTTAATAGTTACATTTTTTTTAAATTATTATTTCATATAAAAAATTATTACATTAAGTACTTTTTCGTTATATGAAAAAAGAAATGTAATAAACTAAGTTTTAATAATACAAAAATTGAGTTAATGGACATCAGTGTCAGTATTTCCATTTATATTTTTATGTTTGATGTTTAGAATAAATATTTTTCTTATGTTGTATTATTGTCTTTATATTAAATGAGTAAATTAATAATACAAACCAGAAAGATTTTAATGCTATCAAAAAAGCCCAGGCAAAAACTGTTTTTATATAACCCGACTATCATGTCGGCGGCGTATGAGTTACTTACCCTACTGGAGCATGGTCAAATTATGCGCGATCTGTTTCTGTTTACAGATACTACCACGGATTCCATAACCATTCCTGACAGAGATTCACGAGCATCGACCCACATGCTTGTCTTTACCGTCCAATTGCAAAGACCAAGGACCGCCCACTTTGTTCGCTCACCACAGGGTCCCGATTGTGGAATTAAATTAAATTAAATTAAATTACCAGCGAAGACCTTTCGCTCTGCAGTACTTTAAATATCGCATCAATAAAATTTCCCTATCTACAGTTAGGGATAAACAGCTTCAATCTTCGTGACCTGTGCATAGATAAAAAAATCATAATCTTTGACGCATAACAAAAGGAGGGTTTTTTTTTTGACAAAATATTTATCAATATGGCTTTGTAGGTTTAAACAATTGATGATTAAAATAAGGCGTTTGCCTACAAACGGCCAGCTACAAATATTCCACAGGGCTAATGAAAAATGCAAGAACCCATTTTGTCTTTTATAACTATTTACGAATAGAAAAATATTACGCATTTCGGTTAATTGATAATGAACGACGTAGCTCGAATGTTTTTAATCCTTAAATTTTATAATGTTGGATTCTACCAAACATTCTATACCCAGATATTTTTAGATTTCTTCGCAGCATTAAAACTGACATAAAATATGAAAGATTCCATTTAAAAATCCAAATGGTCCTCACCTAAAATTTTGACCCAACCTGTATAATCGCTATGATCTACAAAATATAATGCTATTAACCCAAGAACAGTTGCCCGTAGTTTTTTTTTTCGATTTAAAAAAGTTTAAAAGCTAAGAAAGAATCTTTGGAAAACGGTTTTTTTTGTAAACATGGTATTTTATTGCACAGAAGGAAGGATATTCTTTAGCATCCTCAAGAGAGTGAATTTAAATTTTTGATTCTCTTACTGCACGTAAATTACATGATATCTGCACACGTCAATGTAGGTCACTGACAGAAACCTTATCCTAGTCGAGCGAACGAGTCTACAGTCTTTCTATAAACAAAAAGGTACACCCATTTGAAACGGGAAAAAATAAAATGAGAAAATCTTTTCCCTTAATCTTAACAAAAAAAAACATACCTTATTGGGGAAATTTTTTTCTTTACCGACAAATAAGTTCATAAGTCGTGTTTTAGACTTTCTCCGACGTTCTCTTAAATAATACTATTTTCAAACTGGATCTGGATCCACATGGACCGTATTTATAAAAACATAGAAATCAAATTGCTACAATTTATAGATTTCTAGAGTTCAGTAGCTTTTTTAGAGTTTTTAGTATATTTTGACCAACAGCTATGATATATTCAATTATTAGTACTTTCAAAATCGTTGATGAAGTATTGATGAAGACAAACATTATAAAGTATCTGAATTATACTTATCAAAATGTGTATTAATTTTTAGTAGTGTGGTCTGCAGGCAAAGATATCGAAAAGCAGCCAAACATCAGAAAGAGCAGTTTATCAAAGAAATTAAAGCACACGAGTTGTTGCGTGTGAAAGCCTTAGATGGTGTCAGAATCCATAGGTAAAAGCTAAAGAATTGATTACAATATAGCTTCTATTTGAGACGTGTTTTAAACAACACTGCCGAAATTTATACAGTGCGATTCTTTCGTTTTTGGAAAAATCGCTCGGACACTTCGATTAATATTTACCGTTCAGGTTTTTTTCATAGAAAAAATATATAGTGTGTCCATAAATAGAGATATGACTTCATTGATAATTTTTTTAAATGGCAACCATCTTTCTTTGATGAATGTTTTATACGAGCTTAATAAGTTACAAATAACTACCAAATTTAAAAATTTGATTGCTTGCCGTTTCGAAGATAATTAAAAAATATTTTTTTATTTGAAAAACTTAAAAAATCTATTTATTTAATATTTTGTTTTTAATAAATGCTGAAAATAGTATCCATTTACTATTCGGCAAGACCCTAATGGCAACTGAAACTCGTTTTGAACATTTTTATTATTTCGATAAAAAATTCAGAATGTAAACATCTGATAATTTGGGATAATATTTCACCTCTGTTTAAACAGTAATACCTACCGGTACATTAACACAGTTCTTAGCGCCTCAATGCGGCTACTTTTATTTTGTCATTTTGTCAATGTCAAATCTTTAAAAAAGTCATCCAACGTAATGCCTTGCCTAACTAAAAAGCACAAGACTGAAATCTTAATGATGATTGGATACCGAAATAGAACAAGCACGCAGAATGAATGTTACTTATTTTTTTTAAATTCAGAGACAGACATCCTGATTTACCACGCATATCCCAAAAGCACTATAAGCAAGACTGAAAAACAGTTTTGGGAAAATGGACATGTAAGGAAAACAAATATTCTCGTCAAACTGCGCTCAATGAAGAGATCAAGGGAAATGTAATATTATCTGTTGAAGAAAATCCTAATACCCCTACTAGGCAGGTAGCGAGCGAACTTGATATTAGTCAGTCTTGTAAGAGTTCTTAACGCTCAAAAATGTAAACAATTTATGGACCTATTACAGACTAATAATCTTAACAAAAAAACATTTTCTTTTTCTGACGAGTCAAGATTTATGTTAAATGGAGAGGTAAAGCGACAAAATTTTCGTTATTGGGCCGACGAGAATCCATGCTGGATGAGGAAAGGCCACCCTCAATAACCGGAGAAAGTCAATATTTGGACAGGGATTGTAGGTCAGCAGGGTATAGTACCAATATTCTATGAAGAAAATTTGAATGGAGCGAGATACTTGGAATTCCTACAAGAAGAACGATGTCGGTTATTTTATTTGCTGAAACTGATCTTCAACATAGAAAGATCTGGTTTCAGCTAGACCTGTCCGTAATTATTTTGTTACTGCATTTCCAGGCAAATGGATTGGTAGGAGGGGACTCTTTAAATGATCACCGAGATCCCCAGATCTCGCTCCATTAGATTATTTTCAATGGGATGTTTGAAAAGCAAGGTTTTCAAGACCAAGGCAGCGAGCAACGAAGAGTTGTAAGCACAGATAAGACATGAGTGTAGACTAACTTCCCCAAGAATAATAAGAAACGTTCAAAACGAATTTCAATTGTGATTAGGGTATTGCCAAATAGTGAATGGACAACATTTTGCGCATTTATTAAAAACAATATATTAAATAAAAATATTTTTCAAATTTTTTAAATAAAAAAATATTTTTTTAATTATCTTGAAAACCGTAGACAATAAAAATTTTAAATTTCATAGTTATGTGTAACTTATTAAGCCCCTTGAATAACTTGCAAAAAAACTATGAAAAAAAAACGCAACTGAAAATACGAGCGCTTTTTTTTCCAAAAAAGAAAGGTATTTGATTTAATGAATTTATTCCAAGTCGCAGATTCACAGATATACCCAGTGTTTTCCTATATAACCGTTATCTTAAGATGTTGATTGATGTTTAGAATATATCTAACCGTACTCTGGCCTTACAAAAATAAATTACGGTTGTTTTATATTATTATTATAACTTTACTTATATAGTCTAGAAAATAACTTAGGTCATTTATTATGTTTCCTTACTAAAGAAAATGGTTTTTTTTCAGTAAATAGAATTTTACAGAATATTCAAACATTTTATTAGGCCACCATTTTGTTTTGCCATACACGATTCGCAATTTAGCGGGTAAAACAGTTTTCACAAATTATAAACAGTTTCGATGTAATAACATTTATTTTGTTGGCTTTATACATAATAATACATATCCTCACGACAAGATCCTCTGGAAATATTCAACTTTTCTTACTTGGTATACAATATTTTTTGTTCGTATTTAATGAAAAATCTAATACTAAACCGGTAGGGTGAAGTCAGGGTGCAATTTCAAAACTTCTCAGACCTCCCTGATTTTAATCAACAGTTCTTACTGGTTTTCAAAAAATTAATATTTTTTTTCTATGTACAGGGAATTCTGTAATCCAGTCATAACTCGTGCTAGTCCGGAAGAGGTAATTAAACTGACACAAAATCAAAAGCGAAGGCTTGAAGAAATACTATGGGATGAATCGAAAAAATATAACCCTTAATGATAAATATCAAATATATCTATTCCAATTATAATTATTTGTTTTTATTTTTTATAATGGCTTTATTCCAGCAAACACCTCTATCACAATCAACGCCCTTGAATGCCACGACTGCAGCAAGTTCCGGAACGGTTTTAAAATCTCACGAGACTTAGGCGGGAAATATTGATGGACCCCCTACCATGTGTTGAGTTTTTTTAAGTTCAGAGTAAAATAGTATTATAGTTTTTGCAAAAACATTTATATTATACAGGATGTTTTTTAATTGATAACTAAAGATGAAGGAGGTAATTTTTTGCCTTATTTTAGGACTAAAAGTTCATATAAATATGTACCGCAAGGCCTCATTTTTGAGAAATATGGTGTCAAAATTTTATTTTTTTTTTAGTTTTTTTTACAGACTTCGTTTTTATTTAATTGCTAAAAATGCAAGATGTAATTTTTTGGTTCATTTTAGAATTAAAAGTGCACATAAAATGGCGTTAGAGTTTAAATTGTTTTTTGTTTTTTTTTTATTACTCTATGTCTCAAAAACTAAGGCCTTTCGAGCACATGTTTATATGAACTTTTAGACCTAAATTGAACCAAGATATCAGAAACTCTATCTTGCATTTTTGGCAATCAAAATAAAAACAGAATATTTTAAATGGTGTAGAGCCTTAGCATTTTGCTAAGAAACGTCTAAATGGTTCAAAATATCAGATTAAAGTCAAAAGTGAGAAATAAACGAAGTTAGAAAACAAAAATGAGGAATTTGATTTTCTAAATAAAACAGCCAGTGACGAAAATTTTCGGGTGGGGGTGGGGGTGGGGGTAAAAGATATCGCTACCTGGAAAAAAGTAGTACCCAGTAGATTTTTCTAAAATGTATTATAACCGTTTCGTAGACATTGCTTACAGTCTAGTGTATGCATGTCAGATTTTAATGATTTATTCCTAGAAATGTAGGTTCAAAAAAAAACTAAAAAAAAATTAAATTTTGACACCCTGTATCTCAAAAACGAAGACCTTGCGGACACATGTTTATATAATAAGGCAAAAAGTTACGTCCTTCATTTTTAGCCATCACTTAAAAACACTCTGTATATTCTGTAATAGTCTATTAATGTCAAAAAGTTCAAACAAAAATTGATTATAATTCTTTACAGATTCTTTATTCAAACTAAAATGGATTCATTGGCGTACCTAACGATGAGCGAAAGCCACCTGCAAAGGGGACCTTTGGCAGTGGCGGAACTACCATACAACTAAAGGGAGCAGCACGGGGGAGTCAGGGTCATCAAATATTTTCCAGCACTTTTTTGGAGTTGCTTTTGTTTAAAAAAAGATTATGCAAAACTATGAATGACCTTTTTTTGTCGCCTTTATTTTCTGTACGGACATATAGGGCTCTTTGTCTTAATGGTCTTTTTGTTTTTAATATATTTTCCTGCGCTTTTTCCTTTACTGTTCTTGTGCAAATTACTAGCGCCAAATTGTACTCATCGTTCAAGTTAATAGGTCCTTCCACTGAAATCCGCTGATCAGAAATACATATCTACCTCGTTGTTTTACGATTCCTCTATTATTTATTCGCAAATGTAGCACATAACATAGAAATATAACTCTGTCTGTGATGCTGCTCTGAGCACAGTGGCGGATGGTGGTGAGTTATATTGGGAGGTCAATAACAAATTTAAAAATAGGCATACTTAAAATAAAAATAAATATCTTATCTTTAAATTGAGCTTTAAATTCTCTTGAAATTCAGGTCTACTCTTCGTTCTTTAGAATTAGAAAAATGCTGAATGACATGTTCGTTAAAATTGCACGTACATTCCTTTTATAAACGATTTCACGATACTTAACATTGCTACAGCGGATAGTCTATCTTGGCCCAACTCCTCAACAAAATTTATAAGCCCTGGAAAACGATTTTTGGATACATTTTCATTAAAATCTCTAAGGGATTTTCTATAAGCTATGTCTAGCTGAGTGCGAATTTCAACAAGCGGAACAAAACTGAAAAATCTATGACGTAAGCTTTATCTAAAAAGTACTACATAAGTATAAACGCTTAACTATTTTTTTGGCGAACGTTCTTTTAATTAGAAATTTATGTCATGATGACACCCATTATCCTGTCATGTTGACAAATTTTTTATTTTAATTAATTTTATAAATAAAATGTTCTCTAGCGCTCAGCAAAGTGGATTTATATCGATATTTTATAGTGTGGGCAGTAATCCGTTGGCACTGTGGGATAAACAGGTACTTTAGAATAGTTAAACTCTTGCATTTTTAAAAGTATTTTAGCCAGAAAGTTAAAATATTCGTTGTATGGAATAAAAGTTTTAAACGTTGATTTGCTCGACTTTGTTCTGAAATTTGTGGCTTTTGTTAGCGTCTGAAAATAATAATTGAGGATAATTTAATTAGATAATAATAACGATCTTAATACACTTAATAAATATAAGAATTTGAACATCAGATTTAAAAAATAGGCACAATTAAATTTTACTAGGTATTTTTAAACTGAATCAAAACCTTAAACATCCAGAATACTTTTATTGAAGCCTAACGTTCCTCGTACTTTCAGAAAGAAGTGTTAGTTATAAATTACTCCTGGAGTATATATTTTGATAGATTTTAAAACATACACAGTAAAACTAAAACAGTCTAATCATTGTTTAGGCCATCTAGCAAGTACATTCTTAGCGACAATAATTCCAATTATTGTGATCATGCGAAAATAAGAGTTTATAAACATACATATAGGTACATCTAATTCATTCCAGTGGCGATTTAGGGAGTTGGGGTTAAAAACCCCCCAAAACCAGTTTTATTTAAGCTAAAATGAAATAAGTAGTCTAATAATTTTAACGTAATTCTAATACTTTCATGTATTTCTATATTCACCACTGTTTCATTCACTTACGTAAACATTATTCGATTGAAAGGAATATACAGTGTGATCCACTTCATAACTACACTGTATCTCAGGAATTAGTTACCAGATTAAATTCAGATTTTGATGCTATGGTTTTTTATGGAAATTTTGATCTTAGGTTCTTGTTCAGCATTATGCCTCATGCCAAATTTCAATAAGATATTTCATTGGCTTGCAGAGGTACGAGCCTTCAAAAAATGCATGTTTTTACATTTCAAAGACAGGCAGATATATCGTGAACCATTGCCTTCAACAAAAACACTATTTTGCATTTTTTTTACTATCTTTATTAAATTTAGGTAATAAAATTGCTCTAAGAGATTAAGTGATAATTTTAATGAAAATACATTATTAACAAACATGTATTTTATAGTAAGTATAAGAGCAATTTTCTTTCTTAAATTCAATAAAAATGGTAAAATTAGGCAAAAAATAAAAAATAGTTTTTCTTTTGATAAACACAATTGGTTACGAGAATTTTGCCTTTGAAATGTAAAAATGTATTTTTTGAAAGCACGTACAAAAGCCAATGAATTATTTAGCTGAAATTTGATATAAAAAGGTACTTGATGATGCTGAATAAGAATCCAAAATCAACATTTCCACAAAAAAATCACTAATATTTTTTTCAAAAAACCGGCCTCTTTTTCTCCCCTTGGCTCGCACGCCTATAAGCGATGTCAAAGTTGACTGAGTCAAAACAATTAGATTTTACATCCATACATAGCAACAAAATTTGAACCTAATCACATAACTAATTCCTGAGGTACAGAGGTGTACTTATGAAAAGTGGATCACACTGTATATTTTTCATCTCCACATCTTTCATTTTTGAGAATTTTTAGAATCAGATTTAATAATACACACAGACATACTTTCACGTACCATCCGCAAATAGAAACACTGGTTCGATAGAATTTTGAATTTTGTTTTTACTTCCCTTGTAATGGGAAGTATTGTAGTCGTGAAAAAAACACCCCCCGGATCTTTACGTTTCAGGGTTCCTAAATGTCAAAAAACAAGTTTTCTCAGTTCCATCAGTTCCATCATCAGTTGACAGTTGGCGGCATAGCTAAAAAACTATTAATCTGATTGACTTCAAATTTTGGTCAAAAATTAAGGGTCATGGTCAATGGTCATGGGGATGACCTGGTTAAAAAATTATTTCTAAAAAACCACTTATATAATTTACGTCAAATTTTGTACAAACATTAAGTTATTATGAAAAAATCTACTCGTAAAATTTTGGTAAGAATCCAAGATGGCGAAACAAAATGGCGGCTTAATAAAATATTTAAAAATTGAGTGTGAAAAAACTACTTAATGGATTGATTTCAAATTTTGGGCATTTATTAATTGCGGTATAGAAATGAACTGATAAAATTGTGGTACGAATTCAAGATGGTGGAACAAAATGGAGGCTAAATAAAATGTTTCTAATCGTGTAAAAAATCACCAGGTTTTACAAAACGTCCCTAGATGTCAAAAATATATGTTTTATCAATTCCTTCGGTCTGTATATCTGTTAGTCAGTCTGTTAGATCGCGGCATAACTTAAAAACTACTTACCCCCCTGACTACAAGGAAATTTACCGATTTTTTAATAACTGTGTTTATATGTATAGCATATGACTCAATAAATTATGTCATTTAATATTTTCCTCGATAAAGAAAATATTTTATTTTACGAAATGGACGACAATAAAATGTAAATAATTTAGGAAATATAGGTACCATTTCCAACATACGGTACAAATCGAAGTTCAGCTCTAATAGTGCTTATATATGTCCATTCCTGGACTAGGTATATTAAAATAAAACTAAGATACGAATGAAGGCTAATCTATTATATTTATTTATCGAAAATCGAATAATAATTTTTATATTGCGCTTTAATTGGTTAGACACCGACGCTTTTTAAAATCAGAAGGTAATTTACCATATGGTTCGATGGTAAATACATAATACCATTATAACACTATAAAGAAACAAGACACTCGCATTCTTTTCTATCGAAAAATCGTTTTTTCGTGGGTGTTTGATCGGCATACCGTTGCATAAATAAATGTTTGTTATAGACATACAAGTGTAAAATGAAACTCTAGTCTACGATTCACTGACCGCCAATGAAGTGGGTAAAACTGTGGCATAATATGATCAAATGTCCTCAGACTTTCGAATAAGAGTATACAATTAAAAATACAATCCCAAGAGATTTGAACATATTCATCATGTGAATTTTTCAGAAATGAAAATACCTATATGTTTTACAAAGCAAATAAACACTATTTTTCAGATAAAAATTGAAAACTGCTTTATGCCTAGACACAACTTAAAAACTGTCCAGGAACTTCTCAGACTAACACTCTAAAACAATCAATTTTTTGTGTAATCGAAATGTAGGATGGAATAAAATTGATAACCTTAATCAAAAATCCATAATACTGCAAGTTTAAACACAGTCATAAGTTCTTTATGATTAATGATATCTAAAGCTTTGGAGAAGTCTAAGTTTAGTTTAGAAGCTCTGACAGACAATGAGCGGCGGGATCCACTATGACATTTTCCAATTCGCGGGAAAATACTGTCAAATGCGTTTCTAAATCCGGGCTGATCTTTCGCAATTCTAAAAACTAAATTATTTATTTATGGACTGTACAAGTTTATAATAAGATTTGAAAAATAGTACCGCCGGAGGTAATCTAATGAATTAACTATATTCTATAGTTTTTTTGAAATAACATAATAAATTAAAGTGAGCTTGATGAAACATTTAAAATATATGAGTCTTTAAATTTAAACTAAAAGTGGGTTACATTTTCAAATTACTCTATTTTAAAATTTAAAGACGTATATCACGTATAAGTAAACGAAAATTTCATTTTAGGTAAAAAATGGCCACATAAGAAGAGTTATAGATGATGAAGTAAAATCTTTAGTGTTAGACATTGGAGGTACCAATGTTGCAACCACATATATTACGTGTCCAATTAAGCCAAGAGCATCCCTGGGTATCAAACTTCCCTACTTAGTCATGGTAATCAAAAATATGAAGAAGTATTTTTCATTTGAAATCCAAATTTTAGGTAAATATCGTAACAAATGGCTTCTTACCGCGAAATAAATTACTTGGTTTATGATTTCTTTTCTTTTTTGCAAGAAAAGATATTTATTTTGTCTTTTTAAATGTGTAAAAACATCACTGGTGCTCTCTTTCAACCTGAAATACATTGGGACAAATTTCGGGAATATTTGTTTTAAAATTAACCTTTTTAACCTGTGGGCAAAATTTGGATAGCTTGTTTCTAAAAGTTATATAAATTTAGCTACAGAATGATGCATAAAGTTGAACAAAAATTAAATTACAATAAATGTAAAAATAAATATTTAGTGTATTTTCTACTAGATAACAAAAACAACGATAGTATAATGTACAGTATTTTTTACATCTAGAATTTAATATTGTAGAGTATGCTTTTTTTGAAAATATTGTTTTTAGAACCCTTATTATTCATTTATTTACTATTCATTTTAAAACCATTATAAAGTATATATAATAAAAATTAAGACGCAAGATAATTACTCGGTCCATTCATTATGTTGAGAGCTAAGTATTAATTGTAAATCAATGTCTATCCTAACTTTTAAAGCATCTTGCATACTCTTTTCTATTTGGGTATTCAAATTCGTGAATGGTATAAACATCCCTTTTCTTTTTTTTAAATCAAGGTGGATATTAAGTAAAAAATTTTCAAATCAATATTTATAATTAATAGTTCTAAAAAGATAATTTTCAACGAACACAATATATAGATTATATTACCACCACAGAATGGATACTATCAGTAGTTCTGTACTATAGTACAGTAATCTAATACGATAGCGTAAATTTAAAAAAACACCTCATATATTTGGATCTTTTACGCACGCCACTCCCATTTTTAATTCATTTTTCAGAACTTGAACAAACCAATTAAAATAGTGACAATAAATAACCCGAAAATTATATCAATTTATAAAAATATTTCTCCCTTTCTAGAAAATTCTAAATTTTCTGTTGTATATAGACAAGCCTAGTATGGAATATAACAAACGCTTTTATTATATACTTTTTCTTGAACCTGTAGACATTTAAATATTTTTAATTTTTGCAGACCTTTTTGAGCCGTCTTGCAGCTAATTACCTAATTAATTTAAAATAGTTTCTACAATTGCGAAACGGACCACCGTATCCCCAATGTTAACTCTTTATCGTGCGTATTTCCGGGTCCCGGAAAATGTTCGTGGTATGAGTTTTTTCGATAGAGGCCACGGTTCGGGCGTAATTCGGGGTGGGGGTATAGGCTACGCGAATAATTCATGGGTAGAACATAGGCGTCAAAAATCAAAGGAACAAGCTACCTAAAGCTAGTCTCTAAGTTAGGAAAGGTTAATGTTTCAAAAAGTTATTCACGTTTAAAAATGAGTAATATATTTTTTTAGTCGTGCGATACAGCTACGGACAATTAAACAAAAACATTAAAATGTGAAGCGCTCTAATTAAAAAAGTGTTAAAGAATTTCAATCTCTTTTCGGAATTTGAAAGTTTAATTCAGCTACATTTGTAATTACGCAAGTTTTTGTTTTTTCTCGTATCTTTATGACGTGTGTTAAAGTACTTTTTTGGCAGCTACTAAATTTCATTTTCATCTTTTTTTTTAATCTAATTAATTTTTAAAGTGATGTAATTTAAAAATTATTCAACATTTTTTGATCGGCTTCTCGTTCTTTTAAAGCTTTTGGTTCATCTTCTATTTTATGGCTTCATTAATTAAATGTTGTTAGTTTAGCTACTATCATATAATACATATTTATATCAATTGTTTCTTTCAACATTTATGATTAATTATTTCTAGATGTTTTAATGGTGGCTTTATTGACAAACCTGGTGCTAACCAGTGACGGATCCACCTAACGGTATCAAATAATATAAGAGGAGGAGGTTTGTTAAAAACAATTGAAAGAATCTGACTCCTTGTTTGTCTAACCAAAACGCAATCCGATTGGTAAAATACTACTACATACAAAATTGAGCTACCGGACTGCACAATCAATCAAATATTTATTAGTGTCATTGTACAATTATTGTGCACTTACACAAGTTAATAATTTAAATAATAACAATTACAAATAATCTTCATCTTAGTATTATTCATAATACAAAATAGAGAATCGGTAAAACCTTTACACACCACAAACATATAATAACATATGAAACGACAAAAAGTAATTATCAAATAGAAATAATTTAGGTACAATAAAATGATATAATAGATATAAATAATCAGGTAACCAATAGTAATATAAGATATTAAAAATAAAATCAAACACGGGCATATATATAAATATAAAAAATAGTAACACAATAATCACATGTACAGTTTAATTTAGATGTGTGCAAAATTGCTTGGATATATTTCATCTAGCGAATAAAACGCATTTTGTTCAAGATAAACTTTAAGTCTACACTTAAATTTTGTAGGACATTGTAATTGAATGAGGCAATATATTAAAGAATTTGATGCCATAGTAATATGTCGCGTTACGGAATCGGTTTAGCCGCAGATATCCGTGTGTATAATTTTGACAATTTCTGGTATTATATTTTTATTTAAAAAATTTAACGAACTTGTTCATACTCAGCCGAAATAATCCTATACAGGGTGTTTCAAAAAACTGGTGAGGAGATTCCTTACCCAAAAATAAAACTAAAAATCTAGATCAACATGAGTGCGACCTCACTTCATTTTGGAGAGCGTTAAATATTTTTTATTTTTTGTTTATTCCAAATTTCTTCAAAACGACTGTAGAAATCTGATTGAAATTTGGGGGTGGAAAGTTATTTAAACTAGCACATATTTCACTGATAAAAATGCGTGGACAGGGGCGTGGGGTGCGTGTGAGCTGTCGCTGCAATACTTTTCTAAAAAAACGTGGGTGCCACTTTTTTATCTTTTGAAAATACGTTATGACTGACCAATACCAATCGACGATTTTGATTGGCGGATTACTTTTGGTAATTAAATGCTCATTACAAAAATCAACTTAGTACTTCGCGCACCCACAGGTGTCATAATTTCCAATAAAACTCTTTGGAGACGACTACGTTGCTAGAGCTTACATGATCGAAGATGATAAACTAATTGCAAGGAAGTGACTCTCATCATAACGTAGGGTTTTCTGCGAGCCGTTCAGGATCGTTCGTTGGTCATCCTTTTTTAATATATCAGGATATTAGCAAAGTTTTTATTTATTATTATTTACTTGTACATGTTTTAATGATGGCTTTATTTACATACCTGGTGCTAACCCGGGACCCAACGGCATCAAATACTGAATATATGAAGAGGAGGTTTTGTTCAAAAAAGTCTGGCTCCTTGTTTTAAAATAGATAAACTTTTTGCATCACCTAAAAAGAAAGGCCTGACCAGGGCTAAACAAAACGCAATCTTATTTTTAAAACAACTACATACACAATTATAAGTTCAGGACTTTTGTAAAGCTAATCTGCCACCCTACCACTGAACTAGAAGCCTTCACAACGAAAATTTAAAGAACCTTGTTTATACTCCGCTTAAATAAACTTATATATTAGAAAAGGCTGATTAACGGGCGGACCGAGAACGGAACGGCTTGCAAGACGTTATGATTGGTCAATACCAAACAAAGATTTTGATTTGAGAGTCACTCTTTTGCAATTAAATAAATGCTCCTTAGAAGAGCCTGCTGTCATTTTTTGCTGCCTGTTCACTAAGCTGCATGAAGAAGACAGGAGTAAACGCATGCTAATTGGAGAGTAGCAGAGTGGAGTAGGTGTATGTTTACTAACAAATTTAGATTTAATTAGATAAATAATTATACTGGTGGGCGATGATGCCCGTCCACACAAAGCAAGAATTATTTAGAAATTTTGAGGGAGAATAACATTGAACGAATAGAATGGCGTGGAATTTGTAAAGTAGAATGAAACTGCGGTTTGTGTCAAAGCGAGCATACATTTTATAATTTGAATGATTTGACGAATGCAGTTAGAGATGAATGGAAGGCTATTCCTCAAATTGAAAATTGGCAAGAGATATTGTTTTAATTTAATTAAAAATGGATTGGCTATATTGACAAATTTATTGAAAGAAAATGTTTTATCTTTGGTTTGGATTCAGCAATTAAAACACAAGACGTCCTGAAATACTATCTTAAATTTTTACTTCATTTTCCAAATTCATACGGAAAGTATTAACTGTCAAATTCGAGCACCCCTATTTTTTTCATTTTTACACTTGTTTCTTGGAAAGACGTAGATGAAAGAAGCCTTAAAATTCCGAAAAGCAGTTCCAAATCCGTTTTTGATTTACAGCACTTTTAAAATTCTGGAAAAAAATGTAGTGTCTCGATTTTTGGTTTGCCAATCTAGCTGGATAAGTAACTACGTATTTGCAATAATGCTGCTATTAACCGGCATCATTAAAAGGCGTAATGCACTTGGCATTGATACTTTAAACCGTATTTTGCATAGTTTGTAGATACGCCGCAGAGAAACCATCGATCGGGAAAGTTGGCAACTAAAACAAAATAGCAAATGCACCCCAGTTAGTGTGAATATTCCCGGGCGTTACAGTGCTAGGAATTTAGCGCACTGTTTTGGTCCAATTAAGAGTTTAATAGTTTGCGAAATTGATTTATTAGTTTTGGACAATCGGGACCTTAAGGCCCGCAAATCGGATTAAGCTTGCTTGCCGAGAACTGGAGCGGAACTGCTTATTGCATAATATACACGCCTTGGGACTTTGTTTACAATCTGTCGCCTAATAATTTAGATTAATTTTGTGCGACAAGGTAGATAGTTCAGGCACTATATATTTAAGAAATCTAAACCGCGAACGCCGGTTACGATATGTTAAATGTTAAAGGGGATCCCGTCCTAACGGACAAAAACTTCAAATTCCATGAACATTTTTGGGCAAATTTTATTTATGTATCTTGTAAAAAAAATCGATATTTTCAAAAAAAAAATTCATGCGGGTGTACCAGCCTAGGGCTGAATTATATAGTTCTATGTACATGCGATATACTTCATTTACACTTGGACTTCAGTAATTTTGTAAATTGCAAACTGTTCCATTATTGCGTCACAAGTTATTGATTGTTTTTGTTTTGAGCGATATGGAATCGGAGGTACTCCACTATCCCTTGTTACTTCTTATCTGGTAGACCAAAAAACTTGATGGTTCTAGGTCCAATTTTGTTTATTTTATTTATGTGAATTACCTTTTCGATATTTTTTATCCAATAAAATGTACCCTCTAGACAGAACAATCAAGCAGAGCAATGTTAATATACCCTGACTCATTAATAAGGGTTTGCAATGCTCACCATTCTTTAATTTGATACAAATCGTCTGTAACAATATTTATTAATTGATCAGCCATCTTGTGACCCAATAAAAGAGCGGTGTCGTCAGCAAACACTGTAAAGCGTGCATGAATTTGGAGCGTAACAAGGTCGTTAATGTAGATTAGGAAGAGGATCGGTCCAAGCACAGACCCCTGAGGTACCTCATGACTAACTTCCAAAATATCAGACATTCCATGCTGCGATCTAACAACCTGGGTTTTACCAGAGAGACAGTACCGAAACCAGCTTTATGTAACCCCTCTGAAACCATAGTGAGACAATTTTCCCAATAGTATTTCATGATTCACGCAATCGAACTACACTTGGCTCCTGAAAACCATACTGGTGCTTGCTTAGAATATTGTGGCGATTCAGAAACCCAATAACTCTATTATTGACTAGTTTTTCAATTACATTGACAGTGAAGGCATTAAAGAAATTGGACGAATAATTTGCAAATCTAAAATTATTTTGATTTTATATGTATATACTCAGTAAATAGGTTTCATATCTAATTTGTTTCTTTTTCTTAATTTCTTTCATGTAAAACATATTTTTTCAACATTTCTCTCTCTAAATTAAACACTCTTATTAAAAAGACTATTCTTTTAATCGTTTTGGCTTCTCCAAGGACGTTTTAAAAAAAAAGTAATGACAATTTTGCCTTTCCGAATGTTTACTTCGGGGACGTACTAGTTAATTTTTTCAGACCGTTACATATCTTTCTTATTTTCTTAAATTAGACTTTGTCTCCTAAATTCCGTAAAGGGCATTTTTACTTTTTCTTATTATTTTTGATAAAAGTGACTTCAAACCCCAGGACGATTAATATTTGCATGAAATTTAAAAAGATATTAACCAGTGTTTTTCAATATACAAAGAACAGTAAAAATGCAATATGTATAATTCGGGATAGAAGTGTAATTTCAGAGAATTAATTAAGGTTCATTTAAAAAGAAAGTATTGTTCTTCAGTTAGAGACAGACATGTAAGTTGTGCCCCACCCTGTATAAAGGTTTTAATAATTATATATTTTTTGGACACTCCCTATACGAAAACTTGCTAATAAAGAAGAAAACATTCTCAATTAGGCATAACTTTATTTAAAAAGTGCCTAGAATTGGTAACTTAAAAGAAAGTAGTTTTTATGTAAAAAAAATAAGTTTAAAACATAATCAAAATTACTCAGACTACGGGTAATAGTTCTATAAAATTAAAAAACCGTACCGAGGTTTGAAGTCATTTTTATGAAAAATAATAAGAAAAAGTAAAAATACTCTTTACGGAAGTCAGGAAACAAAGTCTAATTTAAAAAAATTAATTAGTACGCCCCTGAAGTAAGATTAACATTCGGAATGTATTCTCTTTTTCAAACCGTCCTTGGAAAAGCCAAAACGTCTTTTTAATAAGAGTTTTAAATTTAGAAAGAAAAATGTATGAAAAAATACGTATTATAAGAAAAAAATTAATAAGAAAAGAAACAAACCAGATATCAACATTTTGAGAAATTAATTGTTTTCCTAAGAACCCATTTACTGAGTAGCACATACATATAAAATCAAAATAATTTCAGGTTTGCAAATTTTCGCTTTTAATAAAATTCATGTAAAAAAAACTACTTTTGTCTTATCTCTCGTATATACCAGACCAAAGCAATCGTTAAAAGACACATACCCCAAAAAATGTTAACAAAACATAAGCCTACAAAATGTAAAAAACCGTTTGTAAACATACTATTTTGTCTACTTACAAGCTATAGCCATTTAAATTTTGAAAAATTACACTTCAATTGCACAATAGTATAGTAAATACCATGTTTATTTGCTGTGGTCAGTAGTATATATGTAGAAACTCATTATATAATTTTTGTAATTTTTTGTAATTAATTAATTAAGAATTAGTTTGACGCCGTTTTCATAAACTCAAATATTGAATGTAAAATAAAATATTATTTTTGACTTTTTAGTGCTTTTTTTAAGTTACGAGTAATAAAGTTCTGAACTGCACCAAAATATCAAATGCTCTATGGCTACACATTTAGAAAATTTTTGCAGCAACTAATTGACATGGAAACGTATGTGTTAAATATATAACATCAAACTACACTCAGAATACTCCAAAGTTCAAAAGCACGTAGCAATTAAAAGTGCGCACGTTAGCGCTGGCAGCCAATATGAGCTTCTAAATAAATGAATTGATAATAGGGAAAATAGATTCAGCAGTCATAGATAATGACTTAAGCGAAAATTGATGTTTTTACAATTAATATTGAACTCGGAAACATATCAGTGTGCAACTAGATTGCCTTGTTTAAATAATTTATTTGAAATTCGTATCAAATGTATAGCAAAGGCGTGTTTGCGGAAAAACTCCAACAATTAGATATAGACAAAATCACTACAAGTTGATAGATAATTACATGTTTATACTAAGTCATTGAGTACTGGGTGTGCTTATTAACAATAAGATAGGGAATTAAATATATTTCCTCCTGGTGTGAAAATATACTGGGAATCCCATTTAAAATAACGGAGTTGTTAATAATTGAATTTGAAAAAAATAAATCACGAATTTTTGTACACTCTGTACAATGTTGAATGACATGAGGTCTTTATACAGATAGTACGAAGCCTCGAAAACATGTAGCTTACTGATCAGTTAATTACCATAATTATTTTCGGTATCATTCACTCTTTTAAAAAATCGATATTTAGGTGTATATAGGTACAGCTAGTCCTTAATGAATTTGGGCAGAGTTCTCATAAATAATTCAAATAAGCAGTAAAATCCAGGGTAAAAATGGGGTCATATCGGCCTAATAAAATGTTTAAATATTCTAACTATCTGCTACAAAGATACTTAAGGATATATCACCTTTACTCACAATTCCTGTAGGGCTAAGGAAACGGGGTAGAAGTATTGCCACAATTTTAACTACGCCCGAAAACATCAAAAAGGCAAAATCCTTAAAACAAATCCTTCGCGGAAAAACTAAATGCACACAAAATTTGAGATCTGACGCAAAGTATACTAAGGGAACCCAAAAGTCTAAACTTGTGTGTTTCATATCAGAATCATCAGATGACGAAGACCAGGACTATAAAGATGGAGGCAACAGTGATGATGATGTCATGGATGAATTCAATGAAAATGAATGTTTAGGATGCCTTGAGGAATACACAACTACAACACGAACAGATGACTGGATTCGGTGAATCTATTGCAAACGAGGGATGCATGAGAACTGCACAAAATTTGAAAATATATGTGATCCGTGAGGAAAGTTTCGCCGAAAGGTAATTTAAGTGTTGTCTCACATCAGAAGAAACTTGTTAAGATGCTGATTATTTTACCTGGAATGATCATGGCAACACGCATGTAGTATGCTTACTGTCTTCGGCCGCTTTGAACGTTTTTAGACCACAGGACTACAGAAGCGAAAACTAGAAACTCTTTGATCACGGTAGTACCCTACAGACCTTACTAAATATTTTATCTTTTCCATGTCTAGCTGTATTTTATCAATTTCCATGTCTAGCTATATTTTATCAAATCCGTGACATCCACGGAAAGAAGCATTAATTTTGACTACATAGGAACAATCATAAATACCGAACGCGATCAACAAATCTCATTATTGCATCTAATTCGAGACGCCAGGATGCACTCAGTATTGAATTCAGAGAGCTTCCCCCTGGGGAAATACACATTACAAAAAAATATATATTTTGGACAACAAACTATTAAAGTTTATAAATATCTCGAAAAAATCGTTACAACATTACTTAACTAACTATAGTAATAATCATATGTCTTTATTGTTGCATAAATACAAACAATGGAGAAGTTTAGCTTTAGCTGCTCTACTTAACCAACTATATAATACGACATGAGATTGTTTAACTGCCAATCAAAATTAGAATCTATTATCATAGCGGGCATATTTAATAACATACCTAATCAATTTTTTTACTGTATGCATAAACAATGAATACCTAAGATGCTTATTTTTGTTTACTTTGTACTGACTGCAAAATAACATACCTATTTTACCTCTGAGAATTTTGCAATAATTTATTTCATTCTTTTTTATGTCAAATATGTATACCCGTGTTTTTTAAATGTACATACATCGAATACCAAAGCTGTTTATTTTTATTTACTTTATTCTGACTGCAAAACAGCGTATACCTATTTTACCTCTGAGAATTTTAAAATAATTTATTTTATTATTTTTTGTGTGAAATATGTATAAAGAGATATGTATATCTGTGTTTTTTGTATGCATATGCATCGGTTTTGCCTCGGAATTTATGAATTTTACCTTAAGGAAAACAGTACAGATATGAAATTTTGCTTTTAAAGAACATTAAAACAGCAATTACAAATTGCCCAAGAACATACAATCGCCCAAAAACAATGCCCTGACTCAAAGCAACACCACTTTGTTCGATTTACTCTTTTACTAGTAGTAAAGTCGTATACTCTGCGACTAACAAAAATGCGGCGATCTTATCGGTTTTTTAAGCAATGCCATTGTATTGAAATAAAAGCCAGATTAGATAACTGAATAAAAAAAAGGTACAACAGAATTATTTGTTGATAATAATTATATATAGTTAAGGAAACATTACAGAGTTTAGTTTGGGGGGCAAACAACTACATAATTTGGCAACTAAAAAAAAAGGTCTTTGGTTTTTATTTACGTATTTACATAACACCTATCAACATCAGCGAAGACCAAAAATTAACAAAAAAGGACTCTCATTTATACAAAATTTTAGTTTCGAATATTTTGAACATTTTGCTTCGGTTAGTAGCTCTGGGGGGGGATTCTTCCCCTTTGCCCCTCCCCCCTAAATACGACAGTGCTCCGGCGTATTTCCTATTTAATATATTTAATCCAGTAAATCTATAGAAACAAAGGCTGATATTATTTTGAAGAGATGACCCATCGCATATAAAATAAATTAGCCTCTAAATGGATCCCAACTTTATATTGTATTGCGTGTACTTGGGATCCATCGAGAGATTTCCTCGTAAAAAAAGGCCCTGGGCCGACGATGTTGGCCTCGCGCAACGTCCAGAGTTGCCAGTCCGCTACCTACTACATCCGATCGACTGGTTAAATTCGTTTATAGATAAGTATAATATTTGTACCGTATTTTTAAACACCTAGACGCTTCTTGTAACACTAAACCACATATTCAGGGTTCTTAGCAGTTTTGAATTATCAAATTCCCTGACTTTTCCAGGTTTTCCTTGACAATTTCACGGAAATTCCAAGTTATTTTGAGAATTTATATTTCTTATAAAAAAAAACCAACAAAAATTAATGAAATTAAATTTAAATGTAAATAAAGAAAATGCTATAGTAATAGAGCAAGCAGGGTTGCTTTAACTGGAAGAGGTATACATTTTTGAAAAGATATTCTGTTGTATTTAAAATTACGTAAAAAAAGGTGCAGTTGTACAAAGCATTTAGAAACAAAAAATTAATATATATTTGCGATATGTCCCTATTAAAAATTAAATTTAAAAGGATTATAGGAAAAATAGAAAATAAGCATTTTAAACTTTTCGTCTCAGTTCCGATATTTCCAGTTCCATGGATGCTGTTTCCTTTTTTAGTTTTTTCTATTTATTTTCTAAATGATAAATTTCACGTTCGGCTCTTTTTTTTTCGACATCAATTTCTTTTTCTTTCCCTTTTCGGCGATTTTGGTTGTTAAGGGCGTCTTGATAAATTTTGTAAGCATTTTTAACCCATACACATTTTTCGGAAATATTAACATTTATTGCACCACCTATTTGATAAATTGCGTCATATACTGGTCCTTGGCAGATAATGGACTCCTCCAACAGATTTTCAACTAAAATATTTTTATTCATGGAATTCTCCAACTCAACAGTGGCGTTTCCATGAGAAAGGTTCAAAAGTAACTTGATGATGATTTTAAGCATGGTACATATTTAATAAATTTATTTAAAACAACAACGTTCTATTAACTGTGTAAAAATGTCTGACATTGCGACAAAAAAATAAGTTTGTCTTTTTCAGGAAGATTTAGGTCTTTTAATGCTTTTTTAGGAGCAAAATTAACATCAGTCTCATTAGTTGGTAAAAGAATATCTTTATTATCAAAATTTAATTTTAAAATTTGTTGGAGACCTTTATCCATTCATAACTTGTGTTTTTAAGATTTTTTTGATTAATTCGTTTAGTATTTGTAATAGATCATCATACAAAAAAGGAACTATAGATTTATCACTCTGATATTTGTTTAAAAATGGTTCTTAAATGGCGGCAATGTGTGAAAAAAATGTGAGTCTTGGGCTTAAAAACGTATCTTTTAAAGCCTTTTTTGTCTTAGTAAGTGAAACATTTGATGAGCTTAGTGGCTTTATCTTCAATCCAAAATTTTAGGGGAGATAAAATGTCCAAAGCCAAGGGCAGACTCGAACATATTCTACCCATCTAATTTTACAAAATTTATAGGGGAATTTGTCACAATTTGTAAGAGCCGTAAAACTAGCTCTCCTGTATGTAACTTCCCTTACCTTTCCTGATTTTTAGTCGGATTTTTGAATTACCTGTCTTTTCCAGGTTTTCCGGGTCGCAAATAACCCTGATTTGTTGAGTGCGTTCTAATTATCTGCGACACCGGCAGTTGATGTGGTTAATTCATTTGTATCTGATACTGTCTATTCGAAGTTCTTTGGTAGAACTTTTAGCTATGTCTATTATCAGAAAAAAGTTTTGTCTCAAAGGCAGCCGTCTGAAATTCTATTACTTTTTATGCTTCACTTTGCTAAATTTAGACTATGGGCGTAGTGAGTGATAAAAGTCCGGAGCAAAATATCAAATGTTCAAGTTCTATCGCTCCACATTTAAGTAATACAGCAATTAATTGACATGGAAACGTGTGTTAAATTTATAACGTCAAACTACACTCAGAATACTCCAAAGTCTAAAAGCACGTCGTAATTAAAAGTGGACACGTTAGCGTTCGCAGCCAACATGGAGCGTCTAAACAAATTAATTGATAATAGGGAAAATCGATTTAGCAGCAATAGATAATGGGCCTAAGCGGAAATTGATGTTTTTCCAATTCAAATTAATATTGCATTCGGAAATATATCGGAGTGCAACTACATTGCCTTGTTTAAATAATTACATATAGTGGCGGCCCCAAGTTGGACGGCATTCAAGGCGGTTTGTCTTTTTAACTGGTCACCTCACCACCCCTCGCCTATTCCCATCCTCCCCCGAACTGACCACATCAGTACTACTTATGCATAATTGTAAACGTGTTGACAAGTAAAAAAGTAAAATAATGCTTATAACTTCAAGAACATTTAAATAAAATTATAATGAAATAAACTGCTCATTAAAACGAAGCAAATGATTTTTTTATCAGGAAACTTTCTTAGGAAAACTTGTGGAAAGTTTTCTATTTAAATTCAAATATTATATTTTTGTTTTAATTAGTTTTTAATTTACCCAAAAGTCTTTTCACTTGTCAAAAACAAGAAATTATAATTATATAAAAATAACAAATCCTCCAAAAAAAAAATGTTAAAATAAAACCGATCGAAGACACATAAAATTTAATCATTTAGCTTTTACCCTTAATAAAATTACAAAAGTATAACACAGATTGTGGATTGTTTATATTTATTTTTATTATTACTAACTTAAAAAAATTAACAAAAAAGAACCACTTGGTTTCAAAATAAAAATAAAAATATACTACTAGTAAAAATAAATCCATAAACCCAGAGAACAATATAACAAAACGTAACTGACCAACTGACAAAGCTTTAAAAAATAAATGTAAAAAAATATATTTAAAAAAAGCATGTATTTATAGGCTATTGAACTGAACAGTAAAACTTAAGGCTTTATTTTTATTATAAGTTTGCTGACATCTCACGTCTCTAGCTTTTAGGAAAATATTCAAATTTTTAAAAGTTCTGTTTTTATGTAATTTTTTACCTTTCAGTTTAATAGTTTACAAATTAAAGTTTTTTTTAATATTGTTTTACTTTAGCTTTATTTTGTTCGGTTTAGATTATTTTTACTCACCCTGTACAAGACACTGACGACTGAACACCATAATATTGTATTCTCACCAGGTTTATGTATGTTTACTAAATCTTACTGAATTCCGATAATAGGAATTGTTTTGTATTTGTTTATGTTTTGTACATCGGATTTATGTATCTATACCAAATCTCAGTCAATTGCAATACCGAAAACTGCCTCAAAAGTTACTGGCATGATTTGACCCAAACTTGACAACTAACTAAACTAAACTGAAAATGTAATTAAGTGTATTATTTTCGAATCTATTTTGAAGAATTTATTTTGGAATTCTTCAGATTTGGAGATTAGGAAATTAGCTCTGCCACATTTCAGTCAAATAAAAAAGTATTTCGTCTGACGGGGCATATTCCTTAAAAATTTTTAGGCGAAAGTTTCCGAAATTGGGGAGCTTTCAAAGATAGAAAGTTTCCAATGTACTAAGTTTTACGTACGTGATTTTCCAAAACGACATAACCGATTAAAAAAAATGAAAATCCTATGACAAAACAAAATGGCGGCCTAATAAAATGTTTAAAGACTCGGTAAAATTCCATTTCCTGGAATAAAACCTCCTTTTTATGGAAGAAAATATTAAATGATATACTCGTACATTATTATTTATGAACTACATAAATAAGGTTGTAAAAAATAAATAAAAGTAATAATAGTAATAATCGTACTAATAATAATAATAATAATAACATGGATGATTTTATGTTATATGCAAATAGCCCTGACCAGCTCCAAAGCATGTTGGAATCCATATGGAGTTTGGCTTAATTAAATGTGCCACCGTACACTATAAAAAGGGTAAAATGATAAACCGTGAGAATGTTATACTGATGGATGGTACAGAAATAGACACGCTAAAGACCTCTGCATATAAACACCTAAGAATGCTGCAGACCGGCCAGATTCAGGATAAAATAATGAGGATACTTACCTGAAAAGAGTAAAAACAGTTTGCAGAACATACTTACCTAGCAGCCAGAAAATCATATGAATTAACGCGTGGGCAACTTAAGTCCTAGCACACATGTTCGGAGTCCTGAAGTGGTCAAAAACGGAGCTCCAGGAAATAGACCGATCCACAAAGAGAACACTAATACAGTTCAGACTGCACCATACATCGTCTTCAGAGACCAGGTTGTATCTACACAGAACCCATGGCGGTAGGGGACTTATCAATGTTGAAAGGGCCTGCAATAGACAAAACAACAAATTAGCACCCTATTTTATGCAAAAAGATACTTACCTTCATAGAAGATATCTGCGAAGTTGATAGAGGTTACTCGTCGCTGAACCTAGTTACCCATATCCCAATGGAAGTTCCATCGGTTCAAGAACAGCTGGAGGAACATCGTGGAAGGCATGGTAGATATGCCAACGACATTCAGGCAGAAGGAATTCATAAAAGCAGGTCTACACAGTTCCTTAAAAATATTAACCTCATGGGCGAAACCAAAGACTTCATTTGCGCAATACCAGATCAAGTGGCCAGCACTAGAGCTTACAGGAGGCATATTTTAAAACAAAACATATCTACAGACAGTGGCGGCTCCTCCATTAAGTCAAATGGTCAACGACCCCCCAATAAATATTTCCAAACAGAAAGCAATAAATAAAATAATACATAATTTATTTATTTTTTCAATTTTTTTAAATTTGGAAATTTTCTCTATTTTTTTAAGCCTATAAACTCGTTGACCCCTCTCTTATTCCGCGACACACTATCCACGCCTCGCACCGCGATCTCCGGAGAGGTTTCATTCCATTTGGAATCGAATCGATCACGGCTGGCGGCCCGCGTTGTCCTCGTGGTTATAAACGGAGGCGAGTTTTTCCTGAGTGTTCCCGAGCAAATTCGCATAGGGATTTGTCAGTTGATGTGTTTAATGTGGATCGTGTGATAGGTTGTGGTTACGATTGCGTATTTTTATAGGTTTCATTTTGAAGATTTTACATTTTGTTTGTTAATTTTGTGGTTTAAATTAATGTTTTAAAAAAAGGTAGCCACAGTGTTTTAGAATATTAAGGCTTTATAATCCATTTTCAATTATATTGGCGAGATGAACTTTGAGAAACGACTCGAATTTAAGACCAGTAGTCGACCTTTGTCGAAATTTAAAAATCAGCAAACAGATAAAGACAAAAACAAAGAAGTAAATCGTTATTTTCGTAGAAATATGTACGATTTATGTGCCTGGACATGCGGTTGAGAAGTAACAAAGGCATTTTATTGCTTCGTGTGTCTGATTTTTTCAGATGACTCTTTGTGGTTTATATGTATTGACCCCCCTGAAAAGTTGACCACGAGCCGCCACTGCCTACAGACAAATGCAGAGTATGTAATAAGGTCAGCGAATCCATCCAACATATCACCTCTAGATATCAAAGCCTCCCGTCGATCCACTACACCCAGCGACACGACAACATTGCAAAGATTATTTACCTGGAACTGCTAAGGAGTCTAGAAATCAAAATACTAAAAATAAATGTCATGACTACAGACCACAAGAATTAGAAGAAAATTATAAGCATAAAATATATTGGAAATCGCAAATACAAACAGACAGAACTGTAGTGCATAATAAACCAGACATTGCTTGGATAGCTAAAAAGGAAAAGAAGGTATACTTAATAGACATAGCTGTACCACTTGATCATAATGTGGGTAAAACAGCAAATGAAAAAATTGCTAAGAACCAAGTCTTGGCTTTCGACGTGAACCTAACCTAACCTAACCTATCAACTTAAATCAGCCCGAGTAATACCACTTATCATCTCGGCTAATGGCTTGGTACACATAGACTTAGAGAAGAATCTGAAAGAGCTCAACTTACCTGAAAAGATTATCAGCCAATGTATCAAAGCTGCGATTTTAGGTACAGCCAACATAGTGCGCAGAATAGAGCCTTGAAGAAAATATTCCGGCGACAAGTATGAGGGTAATACCAAAATAATAATAATAATGATAATAACAGTACATTCAAGAGTGCGAGCTAATCTGAAGACAGAACTGAACGCCGGAAATCTCATTACAGCATTTAACACCTATGCTGTGCCCGTGTTAACCTACAGTTTCGGAATCTTGACATGGAGCTAGAGGGACTACAACGAACTACTCGTCTAATGATGACCAAGTACAAGTCACACCACCCGAGGTCATCAACTCTCCGAATTACTTAACCACGAAGAGAAGGTGGAAGATCCTTTATTGACTTGACCAATTCGCACTCCCGATAGCTGCAAAAATTGAGATATTTCTACACCAACAACGCACAAACATCAAGCCTCCACCGCATAGTGACCTTAAGTGACAACTCGTACTCTCCACTTAATCTCGCAAGTGGCATCATCCTAAAGTCACTTTCAGACCACTACAAACAAGAACAGTGGGCTCAAATGGCACTGCACGGCCTACATCAAAATGACTTGAATCAGCCACACACATTCCACCACAACTATTCCCAGAGACAGAAGTGATGTGCAATACAGGACCAAGTTATTAACACACGAATTACACTAAATTCATAATCAAAGACCGGTCCGTTGAATCTGATAAGTGTCGAAAATGTAGAGAGAGATCAGAGACTATACAGCATATAATATCTGGCTGCACTTACCTAGTAAACACGGGCTATCTCCAGTGACATATCCAGGTGTAACATCATACACCAGAAGCTTGCCAATAAATACGGGCTCCTGAATATCTTTGTGCCCTATTATAAATACCTACCAAGTTGAGTGTTTGAAAATAATGCCTTCAAACTGACGAATCATCGGCCTGATATAGTACTGTTAAATAAGGAAACAAAGACAGCTTACTTGGTAGATGTCGCTGTACCTAACAATACCAACGTGTTGGAGAAATATCAAGAGAAAAAGGCCAAATATGCGGAGCTGGCCTTCGAGATACAGCAGATGTGGCGACTGAATAAGGTTCATGTAATACCGATCATCGTATCATCAACTGGACTAGTTCCAAAAATGTTAGAAGAGAACCTGAAAATTATAGTACTGCATACTAACTTCACTTCTTCACATCCAGAAGGCAGTCCTGCTCAGTGCTTGCCACATAGTGAGAAAATTCTTATTGGACAACATATAGAACTAATAGAAACCAGCCCACTCCTTTTGATGCATGCGTCCGGGATAGACTTGGAACCCCGCCTTTAAACACCTTCTGTCGTATACAATACCTCTACACACAAATTACATATTTTATGAATATATATTGTTTTTAGGTTAAGTATTAACTTTTAAAAAATTAAATAAATTACAGTTTGGATAGGATTTGTATAAAGTTGTACGAAGAATGTTAGGGATAAAGGCGAAATTACCGATTTTTTTACTTAAAATGACCCGTACATTCAGATATCAAAATATTTGCAGTTAGTTCTCTTTCATCCTGTATATACGGACATTGGCACTTGTCAGTCAGTGGCGGCGGAAATGTTGTTATTATTTAAAGAAACTTTGTTTAAATAAACAGGGAATATCCGCTAAATCAGTAAGAGACATACTATGAAATTTCATTCACCGTTATGAATCGTTGGTTCTGTTTTAGATGACAAAGATATGCGCAGAAGATTTAGAGTGTCAAATTTTCAATCGACGACCAAAGTGAGGCCGTTTTGTACAACAATGCCCATTGGTCTAAGTTGTGGATGGAATCAAGTACAATTTAATTTGGCGGACTTTACAAAAAGAGCCTATGGTAATATGTTACTCCACCTTCACCTTAACTAATGTGAAATTAATTAGTCTACTAATCAGCCAACAATATGAGTTCTTTAAACTTCCAGAAAAAGAATAGAAGTTTAGAAGAAGAAATTACCAAGTTCTCGCTTGCTTATATTTGATTTGATTAGTAGCATCTCACACTGCATTTTTGGTTGGTAATTAATACATTAATTTGATTTATTTTAATTTATTACTTCTGAAGATAAAACTGACAAAATTATGAATGTGTCCGCTCATATTAGGCAATACATAGCTTGATGTCCAACATTTTTGGACCGTATAATTATGGATTTATTATGATATTTGTCTGGGATATGTTCTGTATTGACTCAATGATGGCGCAATGATTAATTTTTTGCCCTACAGGGGGCTTGATATTCTATTGTGGATTAATGAGATCTAGAAAGCGCGAAATGATTGTCGTTTTACAAAATAGATCATTGCGGTTGTGCCATTACAGGAATGCATGAACCAGACAGGGATATAGTATCTCTTCAGTGATGTTTCATTGGTGTCCCGTGAAATAGAAAAGATGATTCAAACCATATTTTGCTTATACCGAATCCATTTTCGAAAATTCACGTATTTTTTTCTTATTCTAACATTGAGAATTTTTCTTTCATATTAATGCATTTTTATACTTCTCAGGCTCTGTGTATATGGAAGCAGTGAGAGTTCAAATCCACGCCAATGTAAGAATAAGAAGAATCTATTTTACTGACCAACTTCACAGCGATGAAGATCTACCCAACGAGTTCAAATTGTTCGCGCCAGGACCTCGGGATCAGAAAGGCAAAGTCAAAGAAAAGGAGCCATCCAAACAGGCAATTGGTAACTATCATTAGGCTTTTCGAGTTTATTTCCCATGCGAACCATTTATATAATTTCTTCCCTACAGCTTTTATAATTCTTTGAAGGGAAAGACTCGCTTATTTCAGATACTTCGGACATCAACAGAATGTAACTCTGATGAAGTTTTTGTTTGTTGATATCTAATGCCATAATGTTATCCAAAAGACTCTGCGATGACATCAAAGGTAGATATGATGACTGAAATATTTCTTACAGTTTCCAGCCTCCACAGCTTCCATGTTCATCCAAATCTCTGGATGTCTACCAGGAAGTCTTCGATGTTCGGGAATATCTGCCCCCAGGACAACCAGAAGTTTGTTGCGGTATTATCTACTTGTTCCTGGATGAGCCCGTTGAGATAGCTTCCATGAAGAAATATTTAATGCATCCTAAGTCGGGAATACATCTGAGAAACGATGTCGTTCGTTCACATTCGTTTATTACGCCATCATTCGTAGAAATTCCCAGACGCGTTTCTGGGTAGCATTGATACATAAGAGCGAATTACCAGTATACTTTTTTGCTCGTGATCCACTTATTTTCGAAGTTGCATTGTTCTTGTGAATGTCAAAGCTTAAATCCAAATTGATTTTATCATGTTTCTTGAGTTTGTAGATTCCTGAGCTTACCATAGAAAGTAAAAACGTCCTCATCTTGCGATAACTATTGCCCATGCATCTGTCTTAGTCCATTCTATAATACCAATGTCCATACATTCCAAGCCTTTTAACGCACTTTTATTGCCCGAGGTCTAAAGTTGTCCAAATAAATAAAAACATAATGACAAAATGAGATGCTTATAAAAGCATAATAACGCCTCAATTTTCCAAAAAGGCAGCTTGACCATATCATTTATTCTCGGTAGCATATTTCTCTTTGTCAGAACTAAGAAAAATAGTGCAAATAAGTAAATATGGTCATAACTTAATGCCTATAACTTGTTTATCACAACGCTATCCTCAGCTTTCTAGAGAGAATTTATTATTTTATGAGTAAGGATGAAGTAGCAACTGTATTTTAGAATGAAGCTAAGCCCTTTAACTGAAATATATGCATCATGAAATATTGCTCGCAGAATAAAAATGATATAGATTCAGAGGAAGTTTCCTTGCTTGGAGATTGCAGTTAATCCATCAACTTATATTTTTCAATTCAGTAAGGCATTGCAAAAGGTTCTACTTCAGGGCTTTTTTCATTCTTACGTTAACATTTCAGATGTAACTTTACTCTATTTGTTGTAATACTTTTTGATTTTTTAAGACTTCGGGAAGTCGAGTCCCTATAATAAATATTGTTGACTGATACCTAGCTCTGAGTTATAATGCTTGCCTCTTGAAGAACTCAAGCCTTTTACTCCAGCTGCTATAAGATCAAACCTTAAGAAAAAATATCTCTTTTGTACTAGCAAAATTAGAAGGGGCAGACATTTCCCTAAATGTATAAACTTTTTTTGGTATATATGCACTAACTGTACTAGAGGCAACATAAATTTATTTGAATCATTCGATCATCCAAGCGGAACCACCTGTTCCACCGATCCCAACAGAAAAACTGGAGGAAGAGGTACCACCTCCACCGAGCCCGGCTGAAGAGTCACCCATTGCTAAAGAGGAAGAAACTGCGGAGGTACCTCTAGCGGCAGAAAGTGAGGTTCCAGCTGAAGGAGAGGCTGCACCTCCAGAAGGTGAAGCGCCGCCACCTCCAGCTGAGGAAGGAGAAGTCCCTCCACCTGAAGAAGGCGCTGAAGAAGAAAAACCTGAAGGTGAATTACATTTTATTTAAATTAATAGCTGCTAATATATAAAACGGATTATAATATATAAAAATATTAAATACAGTGTCTTCTTTATTACGAAGATAGTATCTCAGTTTAGAAACGCAATTGAGTTTCGTTATATGTAGTTCTTGATACATATCAGACTAAAAAGTATTAAATAACACTTTGTTTTCCAAAATGTCAAGTCACAATGCTTTTAAAGAGAACTGCCAACATAAACGGGATACGATTGATATATTTTTTTGAAAACGGAGTGACTCATCAGAACATCATTAATAAAAAATTATTTATCTTTTTTTATAGGTGTGGCAGAATCGGAACAACCTCCGGAAGGCGAGGCACAACCTGCTGAAGGGGAAGAAATGCCACCCGTTTCTGCAACGGAGGACGAAGCCGCGGCACCTGCTGGTGAGCCTGCTGTAGGGGAAGATGAAGCGGTCCCTCAAGGAGATGACGAGGCACCACCTGAGGGCACTGAGATGGTGCCAGCAGAATCACCTGTGGAAGGAGAGGAACAAGCTCCCGAAGTTTCACCACCTATCGAAGGAGAAGGTTTGTACCTTTTATATTGTAATAATTAGGGATTTATTATTTTAAATCACTGTACAATTCACATGAAATGAAACCGCAATTAAAGTTTTCGATAATGGGTACATTTTTAAATTTAAAAAAAACCTAGTTCTAACATATGAGGAAATGAAAATGTTCATATTTTACATGTTGTTTTCCTAGAAAAGATAGCCAGTGTTGTCTTCGTTAGGTTTATCCAATTTAATTTTGATTTAATTCGTTGTTCCTTTGTGTTTTTTTTTCGTTTCTGTTATATGTTTAAGAAATTGTAACTCATTAAATGCTTTTTGTAATGATAAAGTCAGTTCTTAATTCCATGGTATATGTTTAAGAAATTGTAACTCATTAAATGCTTTTTGTAATGATAAAGTCAGTTCTTAATTCCATGGTATATCGGTGCCATGTCTATTTATGCATGTTTTTGTGGGGAAAGAAATCAGATTGTAACATTAAACTGACCACATAGAGTAATATGCCTATGACGGAAGTCATTTATAATATTTCCCTTCTTGCATCCATAGTTAGTTATTAGTTATTATAATTTTAGGCTGTTTTTCTATTTTAATAAGTTTTGTATAGTACCTATTATGGTAGATTTATAGTGCGTCCATAAAGTAAACATTTTTAAGAATAATACTTAAGCACGTAAAGCATATTACTGAATTGTAGTTTTTCTAACACCAGTTTCGAATATACAGGACACTCCATTAAGACGCGAGAAATCGGTGGTATTTTTTTAATGGAATACCCTTTTTTATTCCATATTTGAAATCTGTGCAAATTTGTTAAGATTTTTCATGCATCGTACCCTACCTCAAAATAAAAAAGATATTGACAATAATGACAACTGAATATTGACAATTTGAAAGGCTGTAAAGCCTAAATGATTTGACTTAGGAGCAAAGTGAACAGCACATTAATGTTAAATGTAAAAGTGGCTTGCGCTTATGCAAAATATAGATAAACTACGCTTTCAAGTTCAAAAAAGCCTATTAAAATCCGTTACTATTTAGTTTTTATTTCATCGGAATAGAAATATTTAAAGAATAAAACAATATTTTGTTTTACGTTTACAGCTCCCACTGAAGATACTATAATAGAGGAAACTACGACTATCACAGAAGTTACTACGAATGTGGAAATTACATCTGAAATCACTGACACAGAAGAATCACCTAGTGAGCCCGCTACTACGGATGAAGGAGAAGCTTAACTTATTTATGTTATTGTATATTGTGATTACTTTTTCGGCATTAAAACTATTTCAATTGTATTTATTTCCTACAGTTAAATATTCCGTTCGAGAACTGGTAACCGTTTTTAGGCAAGTATTTAAAATAACCAAACGTACAACAGCATTTCTAAGTAACTTAAATAAAAATAATTGTAGCTAGACACGTGATTTCTAAACCTACTAGACATGTGAAACCCAAGGCTCCTATTGATCAGGAATACGCTAACCTAACCCAGCTTGGCTAACCAAAAACACAGTCCGATAATTAAAACACTCTAACATGCAAAGTTACGAGTTCGGATTAAAAAAAAATTAAAAAGAAACATACTCTCTTTATATTATGGCCAACTAAATTAATACAACAATTCCTGACCAATAGAAATCTCTCAGCATGGACTCTAAAGGCCCTCTTGCCAAATTTACCTCTTTGGTATAAAGAAAAAAAAAATACCAAAATCTGAAGTAAACCACAAATCTAGTGCAATATCTAATTTCTAAAAAGTTATTTCGAAAATTAATAGCTGTAGGTCCAAATGATAACGTGTCCACATTAGAACCTGGGAAAGTCGCCCCGACTCTGACTAAACCCCGGACGGAGAGTAATCTGACAGATTACGTTGGAATAGCGCCAACAGAACCTCATAAAGACAAGACACGAATCTCTAAATTCTCGGCCTCACCCGCGAATTACACCACTTTAGAGTGCGCGAGTATAGCAAATCTTATTTTCGAATATTCGGGGTATGATTTTCTGGTTTTAATTAATGGCAGCCCGTAACCTTAAAAAGTGACAACGATGTGGGCTGCAGAATATGCCGAAAATAAAATATAATATTAACTAATTTAAATAACTCATCTGTCTTTGTTATTAGATGATCATTCAATTTACAATATATCTCGCAATATTCAAACAAAGTCAACATAAAATTAAAACAAACTGTTCTTGAGTGTCTACACAACACATAATAAAATTTGTGATAATTTCTTTAAAAACCACACTCCTAATTTTCTTTGTGGCAAACTTGTCATTCACTCTTTCAAACAAGTCAGGAATAGACCGAATAAGTTTCTGTTCAAATGGCAAACATGCTAAGGCATTAAGTATGTCTTGACATATGGTATTCCTTAGAAATGTCTTTCTTTATACGTTTCAGAGTAAAAATATTTTCTCCGCTTGTGCAGTCGTCATCGTCTGAGTTGTTACTATTAACAAGTACTTTCAACAATTTAATTGTTTCTTGTAAAACTTCCTCAAGATTATTGTCAACTAAAAAAATTAAGTAATACTGCGCAGGATAAATCATTTCTATATATGTACTAAAATACAAAAAACACTGAGTTCGGTCTTTAATCTGTATTTTTTAACTATTGGGTAAATCTTAATTAATTGTTTAAACGGATCATGAGGAAACGCTTTATTTATATTATTCCGATCATGTGAATGGCCACAGCACGGTCCTCAGCAACATTAATTATGACTTCGCAAATTTCAAATTCTGACGCTCTCCAGTTTTCTTCGTTTAGCCTTCTTTTTTGCCTCAAAATCCTCCATTGCCTTAGCCTCCTCCACTATATCATGCCTTTTCTGTTTCCTAATAACGCTTATAATTTCTTTAATTATTTTTAAACACCTGATTTCTGCAGAACTATTATTTGTTTTTAAAGCTCACTAAAAAGCATGCTCACATGGGGCATTATCTTATGTAACAGTGTAAGGCAAAATACAAATGATTTTTCTTGCAATAATTTTCTATTGAGCTCGCCTCGTATTTCTGCGACATATGTTTAGAACCGGGTAGCAAACGGAGCGGCATGCGCCTATAATACGAAACACCAACGGTAAATTCCTTGCATTGAATGGGCCACGACGAAAACGTCACTTGGCAGTGCGGTAACGGCTGCTTGATGTAGTATCGGTGGAAAGAAGATTTCATGAGGGAACACTTGTAGTATATTATGCAGTGTCTGTGGTAACGTGGAAGTGCTTTGCCGGAGTAAACGAAACTATGCAAATAAACAAACTATAAATTAATAGATTAAAGTTATTATTTTTTGAAATTTGTGACCAGTGCTACAGCTCTGCGGCTGTTATTAATAAACCGTCACTAGCTTTAATGATGGTTACCGACGAACCTGAGCTAACCTAACGCTAACGGAACAGATTCACCTAACATTATAACATAATATAACATATAACATTATTAATCTAAACTGCTCCCCATCCAAAGCCGAGTATTCTACCACCGAGTCAGGAATCCCATGATGCGAGAATAAACGAAAAACCAATTGGAAACACATTCAACAATTCTGGGACAAGACAATACATTTACCTGGCAACACTTCGCGGGGTAGTCCAACGACTATAGGGGGAACGTCTTATATAATAGGCCATTCGTTGCAAAACAGAGATTGCTAAGGGACGTGGAAATTGTGAAATCTCCCCTGGACTTGGACAGGCTTATCTCATAAGTTCACAAGTTTTGCGGTGATCAGACAGTTCCACGAAAATGTTTATGTGCGGCCTCTTTTTGACAGAAACAGAAAGAATTATGCATTAAGAATCACCAGAATTCCTACGTCCTAGGAGTGAACTTTTTGATAGCGGAGCCAATGTGCATTAGAAGAATTGCAAGTAATTTGATTAGTGAAATAATACGTACGGGCGTAGACCCAGGCGTACGTTATATGCTCCCGAAAAAAAAATAGCAACACTAGCCTATACATACATACTTAAAAGCCATATCAAATGTAGAACCTACTTGGCAGCAGTGGCAACACTGCCTATATTTAAATACAACTTGACAAGTACACAATTTTGAGTATTTTGACATTTATATTTATATTTTCGAAAAGTAGTGTTTTTAAAAATATCTAAAACGGTTTGTGGGAAAAATAAAACAGAAAATATGTGAAAAGTTATAAAAAAATATTAGTATTTTAGGGCGTAATAGTTTATCATCCACACATTACTTTCAAGAAAATCAAAACAATAGAAACTAATGTCTAAAACATTTCTAGAAACGGAAAGGTAGGGGAGAAATGTTTAATTTAATTAACACAATAATTAACCAAATATGGTTTCGGGGACATAATAATTAAAATAGGCCAAATGCATATTTCCAATAAATTAAATACTCAATAATAGGAAATTCATTACAATGTGGTAACAAACAAGTCTGTAGAAACAGCACTTGACCACTGGTGATTGATTCACATGTATATTTAATATTAATATAATTTTAACAATATATTTGACCTCTGAATAACCAAATATAATTACTTTTCTTTTGCCATAAGCCGTGATGTAGAGCTAAGGCGGAAAAATTCAGCCCTCACTCAACAATGGCTTGAAACTCTAAATAGTCTACAAAACCACCAAATCAATCAGACGCAGAATAGACCATCAGTTCCTAATATATATGCCACCCAGCAGACCCTAATAAATAGGCAAAAACATTTTCTAAGGTAAGCATAATTTGGATGAATTTTGGAAAATTTGGTACTTTTATTGAAGGACTCGGAATTATTGAAAAGCTACTATAATAAAAGTACAAAAATCCAATGGTCTTAATATGTAAGTATTTAGAAATATCTACTGTCATAAACATTTTATTTGTATTTTTTGAGGTATTTTTTAATCTTACTAAGACTTTAATGTTGTTCTAAGTATAATAAAGATGCTTTTAAGCATCTGGTTATTTTGGAGGCATTAGTGACACCTATTTTTATCTGATTCTGATTTTCTTCTGGTCATTTTCATGTAGTTATTTATTTATTTTTAGTGTTTACTTTTTTGCAAATCTGTCCCCAGTTAAAAAAATCAGTAAATTTTGATTATTTAATTTAAAAAAAGAATTTATCTAGTAAAAATAAAAATCCTTGTAGACAGCCCATTAGTAGATCAGTAGCAAAGAAAATCAGCTTTAGACGTCAAAAGAATGTAAGGTTACGAACCTAGTTTTCACAGAAAAGAATACAAATTGTTTTATTGAATTATAGCATAGTGGCAAAGTAAATAATTACAACACATTTATTACTGTCTATAAAAATATTAAATCTGCAAAATTTGCTAATGAACCGAAAAGAAACCCATTTCAAGGTCAAATAAAATGCAGGGTGATCTATTACAAATATAAATTATTTTTTTGCCCACTTGTTTGTAAAATTTTATATACACCGGAACATTCATAAAAAAATGTCAACCTCATTAAAAAAAAATTAAGAATTTTTATTTAATTTTTAAGGTCTGTTTTTAGTGAAACTCCCAATAACAATTAATCAACGGGGACTTTAACTTTTTATTATGATTTATGTTAAAAATGTATTTTTATTTTAATACTTTTTTAATGGATTTTTTTTATTTTGTTGACAGTTAAGGAAAATGTCTTCACGCCATAGTGATAAAATCATTTTGCTAGAATAATAAGATTTTAAACTTTTACTATGTTATTTAATACAAATACAAAAAGATAAAAATTTCTTTTATTATGCTGACAGTAATACAGTATACAAAATATACATTCAAGCTCGACCCTACAGGTATGTGATTCTGGAGTGTTTGACACTGGGAGGTCTGATCATATGGGCCAGTTTGTCAGTTTTCTGTTTTATGAGACTGTGCAGACCTATAACACATAGAGGCCTGTTTACATTTCATAATAGATTGGCTGATGAATCTAGGAATTTGTCATTGTGGACATACTTGATGTTAACCAGTAATGTCATATATGTATTTAAATCTTAGAGCATTCCTATCTCAACTCGTTCCCAAAGAGAACTGGGACCATCTGGAACATCATAAACGGACATAGAGGTAAGCAACAAGTTTCATCCCCAGGCTCTGTCTTGATACATGATTTCAATTTATTTTTTTCTAGCATAGCCGAAAGTATATCACAGAAGATCCCAAGCAGTACTGTAAATCCCATTGACAATCTTCAGTCTATTGTTCCTCCAATTGATAACTCTTCTTTTTTGGAAGTTACATTCAATGTGGTCTATGATGTAATAAGTAATATAAAAAATAAGAACAATACTTTTGGTCTAAATATACAATTATTTAGAAGTATAAAAAATGTTATAATGATACCTCTCACAAGTTAATAAGCAACTAGATGTGTTGAAAAAGGCCATAGGGATATCAATTTTTTTAAAATGAAATTCTGAGCTCCCTGAAGATTTTAGGCCTAAATCACTGCTACCAATAGTATCCAAAATATTTGAGAAATTAAAAATTTACAACTTTTTTTGAAAGATTTGGTCTATTTTCAAAACACCATAAAATTTGGTTTTTGCCTGTTTGGGGTATTCTAGATTTAGTGTCTATCATTGTGGAGGCTTTTCGCAGAAAGAAATATGCTGCAGTTCTTGAGTGTGATCTGAGCAAGGCCTTAAAATGTGTGGATGACATCACTATCTTCTTCATTGAAGACACATTGGGGGGGATGCAGGATGGGTATGTGACTGCACAATCGAGGCAGCAAGCTCTGGTTCTGCATGAATAGGCTACTTCTTAATGTAAACAAAACAAAAAGAATGGTCTCAATTTGTGATCTAGAGACAGGCAAGATGTGTGGGAGTGATCTTGGATCCAAAATTATAATGGAACTTCCAATTCAAAGAAATTGATAAAAAAATAACATGGCGGTTATTTGCTTTGAAAAATCTTGCAGGTTGTGGCTGGAGTACAGGGATGACTGCAGGAGAGTGTTCTTGTCTTTGGGAGTGCTCAGCATCTCTGTACATTTTGAAGAATGTCTTGTTTGTTGAAAGAAACAACTTTCAGACACATGAACAAATCCATCACCATGATACCAAGATAAGAGGGAATTTCGTGCCTTTTACTGGCAGTTAAGAAGGTGTCCGGATGGGCCTGAATTCTGGGCCATTAGGTTTTATAATCCATTACCATAAAATAACAGATTATTTCAGTTAATCAGTTCCACAAAAAACTAAAACAACTATTACTCAGTGGTTTGTTCTATCCATTCAGTGAATTTTTAAACTTATTTTAAAACAGATTTTAAAATGTTTCTCCAATCGATAATGTGATGTAATTAAATGTTAATTTAGTGTTAGGGCCATTCCTTTTGACCTTATTATCTCCTTTTTACCTTAGTATTTGCCAGTTAAATTTTATTTGAAAGGTTATATATATATATATATATATATATATATATATATATATATATATATATATATATATATATAATATAAGGCATCTCACAGTATAAAATTTTACACAAAAAAGGCAAAGTTAACTTATGTTTAGGGCCCTGTTTTAGTATTAAGTACAACATTATGGACATTCTGAAATAAAACAGTTTTATGTACCTTAAGCAGGTTCGAGAGAAATCATGATTTTATTAACATAAATTTAAGTTTTGTTTGTTAACGTTGGTAAGCTTATGAGGGAAGTAATAAAAAGAAACTGAGAAAATTAGTGGGAGAAAAAAATAACCTACTACAGAAAAAGAATTTTTAAAAAATACATAACAATGAGAATAGAGAAATCCTCTGCTTTGCAATTACAATTACCAAAATGTGTATGTACATAAATAGAGAAAAATTACATAAACAAACTTGTGAAAATAAACAACATGAGAAGATTTAAAAATGTGAATCCCACTAAGTTACAAATTAGCAACAGATCCACCCAGGATTAAAGCAGTGATTTCTTGTGAGGTGTTTTACTTTTATTTTAAAAATAAAACTGGAAAATTTCAAAAATATATATGGACCCTTTCTCAAGTTTTTAAAAAAATCATACTACTAGTTCGGAAAGATCAGAACTATAATATGCTTATAAAGAGTTCTAGCAAATTCACAGAAACAGTTTTTAATGTTTTCTACTGATACTGAGTTTTTTGGTTATCCATATTACTACTGGCTCCTCCTAGTTTAGTCTATAATGTACTTAGAATATTTTATTCTGGTAATTAACATTTTGTTTTTAATACAACTAATTTTGAGATTCACAAACACTTTGTAATCGATTTTGTATGCCTATAGCAAAACCTACAAGTATTTATATAGCCTGTTTTACATTTTTATTTTTTCAGAGATTGTTCATTCCATTCAGATGATAGTCACTGCAGCAGTGTTGAATCAGTTTTAGAGCTTCGAAAACCTGACCCAGAAGAAGTACTACTTGGATTAGGTTTTGGGCCTAGAAGAAATTCTAATAGTGTAGGGAGAATACCTGCTAGGTTTTTGCAGCCATCTAAGGTAATTCTATTGTCATTCCTTTTTTTTAAGCACATAACAAGACAAAAAGATGACCCTCTGTTAAATCGGGTTTGGATAATTAGTGTGGAATCACTGTGCAGTGTTGATAGTTGCTACTTATAAACTGATTTTCTGTCAATTTTAATTTGTGTACATTTTAATAATTTAAAATTTAAGTCTTGTTACTAAGTTTGTTAAGAATTTTTATTCTCTTCTTTGTTGTCTTAGTTATTTACTAGATTTTTTTTATCTATGAGCAGAACAGGGACGCCTAAGTTCTAGGTGCTTGCGTGGTTGCTTTAAACAAAGACAGGGAAAGTTTATTGATAAGGAATTTAAAGACTTTTAGATTAGGAGAGTTTGGGACTTATTATTGATTCTAATCTGAAATTTGACAAGCATGTCGGTTCTATGCCTCAGACAACTTCTCCCTTTTGTGGAACCCCTGCGTTGATTTGGTGAAAGTTTGATAAATAGCCATCCAACAACAAAGTTTTGGAGCAAGACCATAGCAAGGAAGTTTGTTAAGAACTGCATCATGTCAGACTTGATCAAATGTTTTGGGTATCTCGAGGGTAATAGTTTGGGCTTCTCCATGGTATTCGATAGACTTAATCCAGTTGTGGGTTGCCTGTCATGTATAAGTTTATTAATTAATAGTAATTTAAAAGATCATTATTGTTATATTTCTCCATTGCCTTATTCATTTTGGATCCCTTTTTGGGAACAAGCTGTACACGAGCTGATTTCGAGCTTTTAGGAAAAATACCCTTATCGTAGGACATTTGAAATAATCTGGTGAGGATAGGGGTCAATTCAGAAGCGCACTTTTTTAGGACTATATAACATCAGGGCCATAGGACTTTTTGGTATTAAGTGTTTTGAGAGTATGTCTTAACCTTAACAGTTTCAAGATGGCGGATAGTAATATCGCGTCGATCGAACCGTGCGAGAAAAAGTGCAAATACTGCAAAGGGAATGTCGAAAAAACTTGTGTAAGGTGCTCAGTGTGTGGAGGATACTATCACACTCCCTGTGGTCGTAGGGTCATTAGCGGCAGTAAAGGACCAGTAAATTGACCTACATGTATGAGTGTGGTTATGGAGCGAGAATTATACGCGGCCAATCAAGTTATTTCGTACAAAAATAACGAAATTGAAGCACTCAGAAATGATGTAAGTCAGCTGAATTTTCAACAAAGGAAAACGTCGGTGAAAGACTTGTGTGTGTATTTTGACCAAAAACTAAATTTTAATATCCATATTGATAATGTCATTTCAAATTCCTTAAAAATTTTAGGATTTATTATAAGAAGCTGCAAATTATTTTACAATATTGAAACAATAAAATCTTTATATAGATCACTAATTGTCAAAACTTCAATATGCATGTCTCATTTGAGATCCGCACTATTCAAATAAAATTAATGCTTTAGAATTGATACAGAGAAAATTTTTGAAGTTCTTACATTATAAAACGTTTTCTGAGTATCCTCAAAGAGGATTCGATCAGGTTGTATTACGCAATATGTTCTTAAGAATGGAGGCCACCCTATTATTTTATATAAAATTTTAAATAACAAGGTTATCAATTTGGAATTTTTGGGCCTTTTACCTTTTCGAGTAGGGCTATCCAATACTAGGTCCACAGACCTATTTTATATAAGAGCAGTATTAAACTAAATACAAATAGGAACTACCCACTAGTAAGGATGTGTTTGAACTTTAATAAATACTGCGGACTGATGGATCCCTTTATTGTAAGTCATTCTAAATTTAGAAAACAAATAAAAATCAAATTTGTTTAGGCAAATCATATAATATTGTTACTCAGTTTAATAATTTAGTTTTAGGTAATATTAAGGTAGTTGATAAGCTAGCTATATTAATTTAAAAAAGTATCTGTAATTGGCAGTATGCTGTTGACACAAATAAATAAAAACTGCATGTAGAATTGAGAGAAAATTTCAATTGGATAAAGTAAAAAATTGTCAAAAAAAAAGGACATCGGAATTCAAACCATTCCAAATGTAAGTACTGTAAACATCGTAAATACAAACATTCCAATTCCAGTAGAGCAAACCAGAGAAACATCGACGATTGAAATCGTCGATATGGATAAACGTGCACAAGTAAGCAGGCTGGTACCTATTAGAGGAAACAAGGAACAGTCATCCAGAAATGTAGTTTTACAGGAATATGCCTACTTTTTCATATCAGGTTTTAAACCTGATATGACTCCGAAAGAAGCTCAGTCTTATGTTAAAGAATGTCTAAATATTCACAGCCATTGCGAAAAGCTAAGAACTAAAAAGGATCAACTTAAAAGTAGCTTTAGAGTGTCTGTTGAGCCAAAACATACAAATCTCTTTAGAAATCCTTATATGTGGGAAAGAGGAATAGCTATTAATTATTTTATGAATATCTGACGAATCTCATCATAATTAAGAATAATAATTCACTAGAAGATCAAGAGAAATTAACTAAAGGGTTAAGAATATTGCATTTAAATATCCCTTCCCTCCCAAACAAGGTGGAAGAAATTGAAGCCTTCATAATTGATTCTAGAAATACCAATAACTACAATAGACTTTGCTTTAGTGAACATCATCTGAAAGAAGAGGAACTGGACTGTCTGAAAATGAATGGTTTATATGTCAAATCTTTTTTTGCTATTTGCTGAAATATTAGATTATGTAGTAGACATATTCGATCTTAAATTATCAGACCATTTTCTTGTGGATTTAATCGTGAAGCTTAATGCAATTAATAATGTTGAATATTTTAAATATAGACCTATTTCTCAACAAGGAATTAATGTAATGTTTAATTATTTAAGTATACAGGACTGGAACCTGGTTAATGACTTTGACTCATTTTTTGGAATCTTTTTGAAGAATGATAGAAGCTTTCCCTGTGAGGAGGGGAACAGCGAAAAATAAAAATAAAATAGCATGGTTTAACGGTAATATAGGGAATATATAGAGAAACACTTACTCTTTAGGGAATTATATGCAAACCAACCTAGCCCTGAACTACACACACAAGTATAGAACTATAAAAGCGTCTATGATAAAACCATAAACAATGCAAAAAAGACTGCATTTACCAGATATATTCAAAATTCCTCAAATACAATAAAATCATCTTGTTATGTTATAAACTCCTTACGAGGGGTGGGTAAAAAGTCTGAGAACCTAAAAGTTTTAAATTGTAATGATTTCAATACTTTCTTCTCTTCTGTTGCCAAAAAGCTTTTACAAATTCTTATCACTTATCTATATATTCTTATCACTTATCATTATAACAATGTTAGGGATGTTATCAACAATATCAAAAATAAACAAAGTAGGGATATATATGATATAAATGTGAATATGATCAAGCGACTTAAAGGTCAACTGATTGCTCCTTTGACAAAACTCTTTAATCTCTGCATACAACAAAGTATTTTTCCAGAATGCTTTAAGATGTCCAAAGTGATCCCAATTTTCAAGAAGGGTTGCAGGGATGATCCTGGGAACTATCGACCCATTTCCCTAGTACCAGTGTTTGGGAAGCAGCTGGAGGGTCAGGGAGACAGCAACGAACATTCTATGCTGATGAACTTTTGGTGAGAGTGACATGAAGCACGGGGTTCCTCAGGGCTCGATACTTGGACCTTTTTTCTGCTTCTCCATACTTAGCATTGTGGTTGTTCGCTGACGATACTACTCTGGTTGAGACTGGATACATCCTTGCAGATGTACGTATGTCCCTTGAGTATAATATACGAGTATTGAATGAGTGGTTTATCACAAATAAATTATCTTTGAATGCATCCAAGACAATAACTATGTTTTTTGGGTTGCGAGAACTACCCATGGATAACCCTACTTCATCAAAATATTTGGGAATATCTCTGGACCCAGGATTGACTTTCGAGGCACATGTTGACTGTGTTTCGGCAAAACTTTCTAGAACTGTATTCCTATTAAGGAAAGTAAAGGTTTTGCCATTTCCAGTCCTGCTGCAGACTTACCATTCAATCTTTCAATCTACTGCTTTGTATGGGATCCTTGTGTGGGGTCACTCACCAAGTGCAGACGGAATTTTTAAATTGCAAAGAAGGGCTGTGAGGGTGATTGTGAGTAAGAGTTGGAGAGATAGAGAGAGAAGAGTTAAGCAAACATGTGTCGATCTTAGAATATTTACCATACCATCTAGATTTATCTATGAGTGCCTTATCTATTGCCACTCCCATCCAGGCTCTTACAACCAGAATAACATCTATCATGAATACCAAACTAGACAGGGGTTAGATATCAGAATACAGTTTTTGAGATTGCAATGATCACGATTTTCCATTAATTATTATGCGCCCATCTTTTATAACAATATGCCTCTAAATTTTAAACAAATGTCGTTGGCCAATTTCAAGTTGTCTGTGTCAAATCTTCTACTAAAAGGAGCTTTTTATAGTTTTAATGAATTTTTAACTTCTAATTTTATTTAAATTTTATCGTATATGTTGTACTTATATGGATTATAATACTTGGTGTTAACTGTTAACTCTATGCAGGATATCAAATATATTTTGTAAAAGCTAAATTGTATTATTAGGTGAAGTAGAGGCTGTCTAGTATACTTAAGTAAATGTTATTTTATTATTGTAAATTTTACTTGTGGTGTATTTTAATGCTACGGTATAAACCTGCCATGACACAAGGAATGTTATTGTTATATCAAGTACCTGAATAAAAATTTGTATTTGTATTTTTAACCTTGAAGGTAATTTTGTGCATATCGTATGGCAAAGCTGGTACTGATGAAAGGGGGAAATCAAGAGGAGGGATTAAAGTAGAAGTTGTGGCGAATTGTTTTGCAAAAAGCTCAGCTTTTGCTTTCGGCGTGGAGACGATTTCATCACCAGAAGTTAGTGGTAGAAAGGAGCTGAGCAAGTGACCAAAAGGATTGGCTCCCATTTTGGCAAGAAGGAGCTTTGCCTTTTATGCATATATTGAAGGCATTTTTGGCTTTGAGAAATATCCGATTGTAAGTACGGATTTTCGTAGGATTTTGAAAACCAAGGTTTATTTTTGTGAGGTTTTGAATTAATAGAATGTGGTATAAAGGTTTCTATACCTAATTGGATTACCTCCGAGATTTGAGAACAGTTCTCGAAAGGATTGTTGGTAGAGAAACAAACAGCATTTCAAGGGAAGGAAGATTAGAAATCCCGCAACCCAGTCAGCGGAATTATAGTGCCAAACAGTATGAGGTGGCAATGATTTTACCACTTCTTGTTGTATGGGACAGGAAACAATAATTAGACTGTAGTTAGAGGAAAAAGGTCCAATGGATTTTGGCTATGTGTGAAGATGCTTGAGAAGTAAGTATGTTCTCTAATGAGGTTAGTGAGCGATTGAGGAAGTTAAGCATTCTCTCCTTTACAAGTTTTTCAACTCTCTTGGGTAGGGTTGGCAGAAGGAGGATGGGACAAAAATTTCCTGAGTCACCTAGATCACCTCCTTTGTAATTTGTAAACTAATTTTCTCAATCATTTTGTTAGATATTCTACATGAGGTTTCCATTTCAATTCTTTATCTTTGATCTATTTGATCTACTTCTGTATAACTGTCTGTGGGGTCCATTAGCTTCACTTAGTTCGAAGGCTATGTAACTTGTTTTTTTGTATATTTATTGTTAGTATGTTTATTTCAAGCCAATTAATTATGTTTTGCGCATTTCCTGTATTTTCTTTCGTTTGTGTTTTCCCAGTTTTTCCCATATTATTGCAGTATCATCTGCAAATGATATTATTTTTCCATTTACTTCCTGTTTTAATAGTGAGTTTAAATATATTACGAACAGTATTGGCCCCAAAGCTGTTCCCTGTGACACCACAATTTGAATTTTCTGTTAGGAGCTTTTAGCTTGCTTTAGTTTTGTTATTTGGTAATCTGTTATGTAAATAGTTTTTCAATAATATTTGATTTGTCCCTCTTACTCCATTTTGTTCTAATATTTTAAATAGTTTATTGTGTGGCATGGGATCGAAGGCTTTCACTAAATCTGTAAATACTGAAACTTTATACTAGTTATTTGTGACACTAAAACCTTAGAAAAAATGTATTTCTTATGCTGTTAAGCCAGTTTTGATTTAAGAGAACTAAGTTTATTTATTTATTTAGATACATTAGAGGTATCTTACAGTGTAGGTTACATATATAATCTTATAAACTATTTAATCACAATTTAAATATCAATAGCTTTTTTAGATGTTAATATACAAGTTACACATTCTGTTTAGAGTTAAATTAAATAGATAATTGCTGTGTAAATAACTGGTAAATAAAAAGTATTACCATTTCTAGTATTATATGTGGGAACAGTAAAGTAAATTCTGAGTATTATCCACAACTCATGAAATCATTTTAAACAATTACAAAACTCAAGCCATACTTCTACATTTATCTAATTAATCCAATTTATATTTTTCACATTATCCCCTACAGCACATCTCATATATTCCCTGTGCATTAAAATTCATATAACTCATCATTTGATTTTGAATTCTTACTGAATATTTTTAATATTGATAATATGGACTTCATATAAAGATAATCTGCTAATAAATTTATTAAACCTTAATGAAAACCAATTTTTTTTTGTGTTAAGACAAGGATTTTGATGAGAAACAATATCCACTGATTTACTAGAATCTCTATATATGATATCTACTTACTTCTTATTATTAAAATCGTTTAATAATAGTATAGTATATAGTAAGTAATATCTTGTTTGATATTGAATGAAATGAAATGAAACTGTCAATCATTGGTTACTTATTGTGTGCTCTTTTTCCCGCTAATTTTCTTGATATTTGTTTCAGTTAATAACCCATATTGATATCAACAAGTTCCTTGAGCAGTATGGAGAAAATTACTCAGATTTGCCACAGTAAGTATTTTTTATAAACAGCAATTTTAGACAATTGTTTTAAAAAAATATTCTTTTTAGGTCAGCTCCTCCATCCCCTGCAAAACTGAGACCAAAATCTCATTAAGCCTATGTTTACAGGTATATGATTAGGATATTTGAATTCCCTAGAAAAATTATATAATTGACCAAAGCTCACTAATCATTCCATCGAATTATACTTAAATCATTTGTTATTGAGATTAGTAAATAATATAAATACATATTTTTGATGATTCCGGGCACAATAACAGTTTTTACAAAGCACATTTCTTATTAAAAATATAAATAACAATCATTCATATTTTTTGCTCAATATTGTTAGATCAATTGTGGATCATTCCTTGTTAGGGAAGGGCCTTTTATTGATAGGTCAGCGACATATCGGATAAGAATAGGTAAATAAAATATTATGGATATATTGATAGTTATCGATAACTGCTGATAGGTATCCAAGAATATTGATAGGGAGCCGATAACATCGATAGTAATAGATAAATGAATGTCATATTTAGAAAAGTGAGGACTTTTTTTGATTCTGTTGCCTTTGCCTAAGTATCGATAGGTAACAATGCCTATCGATAACTTAATTTTATCGACTAAGTTTCATCAATTACTGATAGGCAAGAGATCAATTCTATTATCGCCTATCCCTATTCCTAGTTCCTGGTGATGTATTTATTGCATATTTCTCTTGCCAAGTATTTGTTTCTAATTTTAACAATACCATTATAAATATATTTGTACCAATGTGAAATTAAAATTTGGTCAACTAATCGTTCAAAATTCAGCTACAATATAAATTTAACCCATATTATTGTAAACGAATGTGATATTAAAACTTTCCAATCATGAAAGGCTTTTTAGAATGTTGTTAAAATGTATATGAACTAATAAACGAATTAATATTTGCAATGGGAATATCTAAAAACAATTAAAGTTTTCTATGTTTGGTGATTCTACTGTAGTGTATCAGGAGTAAACAATTTTGAACTATGAAACAAAATATTTGTACTTATTAGTTTAGACCAGGGCATTCACCACTGCAGTAGAGGTTTTGACCCCCCAAAACAGATTTGTTACTCGGATTTGCATTTAAGTGTTTTAAAATTGAGATAAAAATAATACTTTTAGTTAATTAAAAATTATAGCAGCTTATTCTGAAAATTTTTACATCTTGTAGCAGGGGCGAGCATGGTGGCAAGGGAAGCAGTGTTTTCCCTAAAAAAATTACAAAATGTAATTTTTGAAATAGGAAACAATTAATTTAAGTTATATTAAAAATGCTCTAACAAATGCGGCTTTGACTCCGACCGAGCCTCAGTAGTAAATCGAATAAAACCTATGGCGGGCGCTAGCTTCTCTGCAGCCAAGTCATATAATATGCCTGTCCTGTATGCTCGATTTCGTGTTTCGTGTGCATCGAGAAGTTATTGAACTTTCCACCGGCTGTTTGCAATAGTGAAGGGCAAAACTACTCATTTTACTGAGTCGAATCATTCAAATCAACTCGCTAAAATGATTATAATCACTGATTCGACTCAGTGGGTCATAAAGTGAAAGTGACTGTATAATAAAAATACAAAAATAACGATCTATTCGGAGGTTTACGGTATTAGCTTTGCATATTTGAAAGCCAGTTATACATATTTATGTATTTTTTATTAATATGTTAATATTATATAATGTTATTTTGAAATAATAAAGCGACACATTTTTTATATAATATATTGCTTAAAATAATATATATTGAACATTTTAATTAACGTAACAAAAATAAAAATATTACACACTACATGAAAGTAAATTATTTTTTGTTAAAACTAGATAATAAAATAGATAAAACAGAACAAAAAAATACATATCTTTTTTTTTAATCAAATCAACATTACAATTTAAAAATGTTAATTTGGAGGACTTTTCAGAAGTCAGACGGCTTCTTCTGTCTGTGATTATCTGCCCTTTCTTCGAAAATATCCGTTCGCACGGATCAGACGTTGCTGGAATGCACAACCTTCGTCTCATAATTGCATAAAGGCTAGGAAACATGGTTCTGTGCTCTTTCCACCACAGAAGTGGATCACTGCTTCGCGAAATAAGAGGCATTTGGGAGTATTTGTCTAGTGCTATAATGCTCGCGGCACGGGAATTGTTGGAATTTACTATTACATTTTGGACATCGTTGTCGAAATCGGACCATATGCTGATATTGCTGGGTAACGTTTTTGATGTAGATTTAGGTTCTTGGCATTTTGCAAGTTGTGTATCTATTTTTTGATTGTCTTTTATTTTAACACATTTTGAAATTATGACCTCTTTGGTTTGCTTTAGAATATCGTCTTCATGAAATCCAAAATTTTTAAATCTAGCATCTAAAAACGCTGCTTCCCATATTATTTTTAAATTTCTATATATTTTTTTTTAAATCGAGTTGTTATCGAGAGTGATTTTTTTCAACCTCTAGCATATCGAAAGTGGAGTTCCCCTGGTCGGGCAGTCTTGTTTTAATTTTAGTACAGCACAATTCATACGTTATTGAACTTCCTGCAGTTTTTCTAACGCCAAAGAACTTCTTTTGAAGAATTCAAGAATTGATTTAATTTTTGCCAAGGGAATCGCAATATCCGTTAAACCAGCCTGTAATATTAAATTAAGTGTGTGGGTAAAACAGGGAACATGCCACCAATTCCCTAGCTGCACGGCTTTCAAAACATTTGCTGCATTGTCGGTAACACAGGCTACTATTTTTGTATCAACGTTCCACTTTGACAGATCTGACTTTATCTGAAGAATTATATTTTCAGAACTGTGTTGCCCTAAAAACTTGAACGATAAAAGAAGTCGTGATACAAGAACACAATTGTCATCTATAAAATGAACTGTAATAGCCTAAAATCCCTCATTAACTATAGATGTCCATACGTCAGTCGTTATGGCAACATAGGCGGCTTTATCTACTTCCATTTCAACACGTTCTAGACACTTTTCATAGGCAGCCGATAATAAGCTATTAGGTATTGTCTTTCTACTCGGCAGATTGTAGCTCGGATTTAATACAGAAACAAATTTTTGAAAATGTATACTATCAACTATATTGAATGGTCGGTAGTCAGCTACTATAAATTTTAATAATTGTTTATCAAAATGTTGTCTTTTTGAAAGACCCAAGGGTTTTTTACAGTAGGCACCATTTGTAGCTTCTACTGATTGCATTTTTATTATACTAGTTGATGTTGACGGCATTATATTGTTTATTTCTAGAAGGTCACTGTCATTTTTTTCAGAGGCTGCTTCGTCGATTTTTGACTTTTTTGTTTCGCCTTCGAGGTAATCCTGATCGTGAATTTCGTCATCAATTTCTTGTAAGGCCGTTTTTCTGGTTTCAGAAAGATCTACTGTAATATGTTTTAATTTCATGTCTTTTTAGATTTGACGTCGTCCTAACTACCAAAACATGGGAACACAAATTACATTTCACTTTATTTACATCCCCAGTTTGCCTAGTAAAATATTCCCAAACCACACTCTTTTTTCTTCCCGACATATTAAACTATTATAGTCATACGAATTGAAATTTAAAACTAGCTATGCGAACGATCGCCTGTGCAATATAGCGTATCCCATCAAAACAGATAATAGACAATACAAAACACGAATCTGGCGTCGCTTGCCGATCCGAGCACAGCACAATGCGATGTCTCTCGCAAAGGCTTACTCCCTCCAACTTACTTGCCGACAGTGTGGTTTTAAAATATTCTACTGAGTACTGATTCTAGTCAATGATTCGACTCTCAAGCGAGAGCAACATACGCAAGACCGAGAACGCAGCTTGGACTTGCACGTCGATTGGTCGATCGGGTTGCGCTTTTCTGTTCCGACACCGAAACCGGACAGTGGCGGAGTGTGTGCTAATGTAATGAGTAGTGAGTCATTGATTCTCAATAATAAAATTTCGAGATTTGAATCAGCGACTCATTTCAATGATTAGAATCACTGATTCGAAACATCGGCTCAGTAGCCAACACTAGTTTGCAATTCAGTCGTGTACTGTAATTGGGGGCGGAAGCTATCGTTTGACTAGGTTCTTTGTTTGAATGGCTATCCATTTGTTGTGTGATACGTGCGTCGCGTCGTACCTCGTGCTATATGAAAGACAATAATTCAGACATCGATGTGCAAATACCGTCTGAAAATGTTGAAGAATTAAGTAAGAGTGTGTGAATGGGTGGTGTGTGTCTTAGTAATAAAGGGATTTTCAACATTAAACTTCGCAGATAAGCTTCAATTAATTACCAAGGGAAGGGAACTGTATTAGACATTTTTATCCGGAAAAACATTACGAACAATTTAAATAGTTAACAGAATGTGAAAATATCAGTAAATTATTTTGTTGGCTTTCCTTGTTCACTTTTTGAAAATGGTCTCTGGAATAAAACTGGTTTTTCCGATTTAAACAATTTCCATAAAGCTATAAAGACACATTATGTCCAAAGCGCATTTGTAGGCCGTCATAATTTGAGATTTGGCAGTACTGGAATTGAACACGTCCTTAATAAGCAGTTGAAAATTAGTCACCACCAACACAATGAACTAGTCGATAAAAATAAGCAAATATTAACAAGACTTATCGATGTTGTTTGTTTTCTCGGACAGCGCGGGGGATTTAGAGGTCATAACGAAACAAGTGTTTCTTCAAATAGAGAAAATTTATAGGATTTACTTAGTTTAATGGCTAAATATGATGATCGTTTAAAAAATCATTTCGAGCAGTGTAGCGTTTTTTTGCAGACCGTCGAACGATAATCGAATCCAGAATGATTTAATTCCGCTGTTGCAACCATTATTTTGGACGAAACAACTGATATCGCTAATTTTAGCCAATTATCTATAGTAATACGCTACGTTAAAACACACGGAAGTATTCAAGAGAGATTTTTAGGTTTTAGGAATGTGTCCGAAAATCGTACAGCAGATGCATTATATACCGTAGTTTATAACGTTACTAAAGGAATTAATAGAAAAAAAAATTAGTTGCTCAAAGCTATGAAGAGCTGCAGTGATGGCAGGACAATTAAGGTCTTTGAAAGCTAAAGTTTGTTTTGCTCATAAATTAAATTTAGTTTTATCCCAGTCCATTAATCACATTAAAGAGTGTAAAGTATTTTTTGTTACTTTAAGTGGAATGGTTGCATTTTTTTCCAAGTCAACAAAACGTAAAGAAGCTTTGGACTTCATTGTCCATAAACGATTGCCCAAAGTAGCTCCTACTAGTCGGAACTATAATGGAAGACTTGTGTTAGCAGTCTTTGAAAATCGTGAATCACTGATTGAAGTATTTGAGAATATAATAGAAAATAATGAAACGTGGGACTCAAATGCAATAAATAGTTCGAGGGGGTTTTTGGACTGTTTGAAACGAGATTTTAATTTTAATTATTTGTTGAACATATTTTCAGAAATATTTCCATCCACAGACAATGTTTTTAATATATTACAAACTAAGACAAACGATATTGCGTTTTGCTTAAAAAAAAATAGATGATTTCAAGTCCATGTTAGCCGAAAAAGAGATGACTTTGACCTATTTTGGGAGAAAACGATGACGTTAAATGTTGAGCCACAAGGCAAGCGTCTTCGAACAGATAAGGTGGGAGATGTTCAAACATCATACAGACGCCTCTTTTATGAACTAATCGATCAAATTAAGCAACAAATTATCTATAGATTTAACAGTTTAATGCATTAAAGGAAAAACCTTTTCAGAAGATGCGTTTAAATCTCTTCTCCTTCATTATGGCCACTTCTTCGATCAAGTGTTACTGCGATCTGAACTAAAAGTGGTTTACGAAACTGACAGCGCAAAAAATAACGCTAAAGAACTAATGCAATTTTTAAAAGACAAGGAGCTGGAGGATGCCTACACCGAAGTGTCGAAATTGTGTGAATTAGTATTGACAATACCCTGCCACAAGTTCATCAGTAGAACGCAATTTTTCAATACTTAAACGTATACAAAATTTCGATATTCAACGGGACAGGACAGACTTTCGCATATATCGCTGTTGTCCATTGAAAATAAACTCCTCCAAAACATATCGGAGCATCGACGTTTTTATGATGACGTCATTGACGAATTTGCAAAAAATTATCGAAGAATCGAATTACATTACAAATAGGAAACTTTCTAAATATTGCTTCCCTAACATAAAGTTTCACCGCACGCCCCTGTCTTGTAGCCTTATCGTATACATTGCCTTTATTCTTAGTCTTGGTTAAAATTTCCCTTTTTACAAGTAAATTTAAATGTATATAACAATTCTATATTTGCTTTAAATTTATTTTAAATCAATAATAGATATTCAGTTCTCAGTATATAAATTATTTCCTAACTAACTAAAAAACACAAACATATACACCAGGGCTATATTTCTTTAAGAACACTCTGAAAAGCAAAAAATATTTTTTTTATTCATAATTATGATCAAACAAATTTTAATTTTAAAGAAATCTGTATCTTATAATTCTACTCTACAGGCACTCAAGCCTGCTTAAGGTGATTTTTATTTTATAAATGGTTATATTTATGTTCTTTCATTGTTTTGGAATTTGATGCCCATTTAGCCTCCAATTGAGAAACATCGTTTATAATCTAAAAGTTTTCTGGTTCTGATAACATATTGAATTTAATTAACTGTTCTAATACATTTTTATGCTTTTATATCCTCTCAAATAGGTTTTCATTTTGTTGTAGTCACATTTTGCTTGTATTCTTTGTCGCCTGTTTTGTAGGCAACCTTTCAAGTTGTTCCTTTTTGACTTGGACTTATATTTGTTTGTTGCACCATATTTTGTTACCTTCTAACTAGTCGTTTTTCACAAAGTGCTTGTTTTGAGGATTCAGTTGTGCTATTGAGAATGTTTGTGTTTTTTAAGACTAATATTAATTTGTTGTAATTTTTTGCCAGTTATGATACTTCGGAATCCTAGTACGTATAAGATCGTCTTAGTCAATTTATTGCTCAATACAAAAAAATGCAGTAAAGTGTGTTCATGAAACATTTTGAGTAAATGCGAAAAAAAGCTTTAAAAAATGACCTAATCAAACTTATCGCTATGTATTTCAAGAAAATGTTCTACAGTAGCATTTCTAATTCGCTCTTAATTGGCAGCCTCTAGTTTTCTAACTTTATTTCTAGCTCCTCTAAAACTCATTTTAAGGATCAGCCCTTTGAGAACTTTAGAATGAATTGGTAGAATTTGCATTAACGTTAACCTTTAATATTCCAATTGCATATTAAACTCTCTGCAAGACTGCTGTTTTTTTGACCTAGCAATGTCAAATAAAGGTAAGTTGTTTTTCATGAGTATTCTGTATCCAAGTGTGGCCATTATCGATTTTTTTATATTTTGCATTCCATATTGAACAAAAATGTTCGCTTGTCGCGTTCACTCACGCACTCTCCCACCTCATTAAGACCCTTGTTCATCTTCCTGTGATGTACTAATCTACCTAACCTAAACTACCAACTAGCTTATTCTAATAAAACAGGTGATTTTATTGAGTTTCTTATTTTATAATTTTAGGTAGAATCTGATTTAGTTTTAAATTATACTTTGAAATGCATTTTTTGAATGAAGTACTGGGTTATAGGTTTTAGGCCCACTGCTCATGAATATCTTTCTTCTTTTGTCATGTTAATTTAAGAATTTCTCTTGTATATGAACAAAATTAGTCAAATCGTACCAAATACAAAAGGGCCACCTAACCAAAATTAAGTATATAGTAGGTAGGTTTCTTTTCTGTAAATTATTGTCTTTGAGGGCTAGATGATAATAATTCAATTATTAAGTCTCTATAATTATATATGGTTTATTAACGTTTTTCAGATTTTAGTAATTGTTATTGTTTTTCACAAGATTTTTGTTTCGCATTTAGTTGCCCCTCATATTTATTTTAAAAATTTTTAAATTAAATTCCAGCATTTTTGAAGAAATCAAGCATTATTTATTTATAAAAGTAGTAGTAACAGTTTTATCTAAAAGTTTGCTTGAACTGGAGAATTATAATTTAAAATGTGAATTACAGTTGTTTCGTAAAACAAGTTGGTCTCTATCAGCCAGACAGTATCTGAAGTGAATTTGACTAATGGTGTAAAAATATTTTTCTCCTTAGGATAGTATTTAGAAAAAGATATTCTATTTATATATCAATTTACAAACATTTACTTGTCTATGTACATTTCTCTAGCTGTGAAGTTAATTCCACATAAATATTGTGAAAACTTTGGTAGATATTCATTGAAGTACCTTATATTTAGAAATACATATAAATTATTTATATTTATGAGGCACTGACGTTTAAGGACCCAGCTCCATATTTGTTAATTTATTTTCAGAAGAATATTGTTTGATTTCAAAGTTCTGTAACCTCTAATTAGTAGTAATGGTAAAAGCTTAACGCTTATTGGGAATTTAAATCTAGAACCATGCTATACTTATTGTCAATGTCAATAATAAAAATCTTCAAATTATGTGTAAGCCAAATTAGTCAAATCGGATTGACAAAAAAACAGATGGCGTCATATCCCAGGTGAAGTACTGTATAATTATGTATGGTTTATTGAACTTTTCAAGATTTTAGTAATTGTTGTTGTTTTTCACAAGATGAAACTAACTTTTATTTCGTATTTAGTTGCCCATCATATCGATTTTATGTATTTTCCATGGAAAAAAAATAGCAATTTTTTAATAAAAATTAACAGTTTTATCTAAAAGTTTGCTTGAAGTGAAGAATTATAATTTAAAATGTGAATTACAGCTGTAATCATAAAAAAGTTGCTCTCTATTATCAGACAGTATCTGAGGGAAAATTGACTAATGGTGTAACAAATATTGTTCTTCTTAAGATACTGTTTAGAAAAATATATTCTATTTACATATCAATTTACAATCATTTACTTACTTATATCAAAAAATCAAATATAGGGTCCACGAAAAATTTGTCCATGTAAGTTTCCCGAACGGTTAAATTAATTCCACATGAATATTGTAGTATCGTAGATAGATACATTACATTGAAGTATGTACCTTATATTTAGAAATACATATAAATTATATTTGAATCACTGATGTTTCAGCACTTAACTCCATGTTTGTTAATTTATTTTGAGTAGAATACTGTTTGATTTCAAAGTTCTGTAACCTTTGATAGTAGTAATGGTAAAAGCTTAACGCTTATTAGGAATTTCAACCTAGAACCATGCTATTATTATTGTTAGTGTCAATAATTGATAAAAATCATCAAGGATTCTTCTGTATGTAAACCGAATTAGTCAAATCCGATTGACAAACAAATAGCTTAAGTACTATTAATTTTTTGTTTCTAAAAAGTGGGCACTACATATGTACAGGGTCATTTAGCATAAAGTGAAAACCCCCTTTTATAATAACAATATATTATTTTTATTTTAATTTTGACTTTAAGTAAGAGTGCTGCAATAGATAAATTTTGTTTTATTATTTAGTGTATTAACTTAACCTATGTTAGGTTAAGCTAATAATTTTTTAATTTTACAGTTTTAAAAAACCCTAATTTTTCTCATATATATATATATATATATATATATATATATATATATATATAAAATGTTTTTATTTTTCCATGAGACGTAAATCAAAAGGTCAATAACACCAATTAACATTTAAGCAAAATAAAATACACATGGCACATTGTCATTTTGTCAAACAAATACGAACACAGAACATCTATTGCAGACCCAAGAAAAGAAGTACCTAATTACTATATATATATATATATATATATATATATATATATATATATATATATATATATAGTTGGTTTACCCTTATTTTAGCATTTTTTGATATATTGTTAATTTAATGACAACTTTAGGTCACCCATTTTTATAAATAACCTGACCACCAGTTATATTAGGATGTCCCTAAACATCTGTTATATTGATTACAAAATATATCTGACCAAATAAGCATTTACTTTTAAATCTGTTATTTGGCTTTTAAATATGAAACTGTCCCTATAAACATGTTTAGAAGTCATCCCCTCTCTCTTATAAGTGCACTGAAAATGCAAGAGAGAGACTATGTTTAGGACATCATACCCAAGCAACATTTTAAGACAGCATATTCGAAAAATTAACTCCAACTTAGTAAAATGTATCCCTTTTTGTCTTTAAAAACGTCCTAAATGACATTAAATCTAAGAGATTTTAACTTTTGGTTGAACAGTGGACATTTACTCCAAAAATTATGTGTTTGAAATTTCTATACTTTAAGGTCCATTTTAATTGTTTAAATCTCAATAATTACATACAAAAATGGCTTTAACAACGAAAGATGTTTTAGGCAAAAAAGAAGATATTCTTACTTTAACCTAACCTAAAAAATTTCCTTCGAAGGCATTTTTAATAGACTTAAAGTTCCAAGTTCTTACCTCAACTAATGTCTTCATGGTTAACGTTGAAATATGGGCGAAATATTAGATATTTTGGCCTTTTAAAATCCTTGTTGGACTGCTAGGCTTTTTTTAGTAAGAAACAAGACCAATTTTAAACCATTTTAATAACCTCGAAGGAAACATTCCTAGTTTTTCTGACCTATAAGAAAAGCGGGCCAAACTGTTGGTTTCTAACTAGTTAAAATAATTTCCCCAAAGAAAAATAGTCCTGTTATGTCATTAAGGTCACAGAACGGAGTGTTTCCCTTCCAAATTGGTAATATAATACATAATACCATACATCAACATTAAAATCTTTTCAAATAGAGCCAGAAAAAAATTAAAACGAAATCGGGAAAATTCGGTTTTTCCCAAATATCTTCGGAAGTAATAGGATTGAGTAAGGCGCAACTATTCTCTAATTGAATCATCCTTGTATCTCTTCTGGTTTACGAGATTCTTTTATGTAGTGTGCATTCTTATATGGGATACCGTGTATAATATATGCTGGTAGGTAAAAACGAGAAGGGGCACAAAGGTGACAGGTTCAAACCGTTCTCCGAGATGCTTTTAAAAACGGTCAAATACGGTAGACGTATGACGTCACGGTTCAACAAAAAAGAAAAGGTTTTCAAAACCTTTCGAACCACATTAACTAGAAAAAAACGACTTAAAACTTATTGTGTTATTGAACTAGCTGGCGAGTATCTAGTAAACTCACAGTGTAAACATTACTTCTCAACCTAATAAAATTGACTTGTTCTAAAATCGAAAAAAATATTATCGATAATAGTGTTAGTAAGAACGATAGATTACGAACATCGTAATTATTTAAACTTAGCTTCCAGGTCAAATTGTACAAAAATGGACTTCGAGGTCGTATTTGGTAGAAATTTTGACTTTAGTTCAACAAAGATTTACCTTAAGGTTCACAACTAGTTGGAAATGGAACTTCAAAGGCGAAAATGCCGAGGCCGTCATGTTTGTTGAAATTCTCACAAGAAAAATGTTTTTATTTCCTTTTTTTATGCTAATTAGGGAAGGTACAAGGTGGAAAATTAATTTAGGACAAATATTTGTACATGTAGTTTCTAAAACTCTTGGACCATAATCTCGGACATTTTGACCAATATTAAATTAGTCAAAGGCTTTGTTGCAAGTCAAATTGACCACATTTTGACTAAAAATGTTGGTTGGGTAACCGCCATAACATCCGATATTGTGGGTAATTGCTAATTATATCAAGGCCATTAAAAAGCGGGGAAGGTTTGTTCATGTCTGGTGTAGTATTCTGGACAATAAATATTGGAACAATATTTTATGATAGAACGGCAACGTTATCTAGAACTTTGAATGGGAGAACTTCAAAGTATGATTTGATAGCATGATTGGCTCCGCCGTATTCGAACATGGGATGCTTATTTCCTAAATTATGAATATAACCAGTGGATTAAATCGCAACGGGAATATTGCTTAGCGATCCAATAGTCCCGACCTTACAGTTCCAGACACATTGCTATAGGGAAATCATAGATGAAATAGAAATTAAATTAGAGGCTGCAGGGCGTGCTTTGAGAATAATGGAAGCTATATTATTAACTAGGTTTTAATTTAAATATAAATACTTTTGTTGCCGTTGTTTGTTACCTACCTTGGTAATATTTATGTATAATAAAAAAACAAGTTGGTTAATTTGTTATTTATTTCTGTTAACACTTTTCTGTATTCTATAGGTTTAATACTTTATTGAAAACCTTGTATAATTATTATATGCACATCTTAACCTTTTATTTGAATGACATCTTAATAAAACTGGTGGTCATGTTGCTTATAAATGATTGTGCTATTTTGAGGTATCTTGTGATCTAAGATTAAAAATATATCAAAAACGGCTCAATTAATGTTATTTTATTAAAAAAAATCTTTTTCTGTTGCAGCGATCTAATTAAAAGCAAAAGTTATTTTTTTAATGGTACACCCTGTATATTTTTTAAATTTAGGTTACACTTATTTTTGCATTCTCAAAAATAAATTGTTGATGCTTATTCCTGATACTAAGGCAGCATTTCATGATTTTTAATAAATTCCTTTTCTTTTCTTATAGTAGGGCGTGACGTTTGTATTGAGATCATTTTTTTATCACATATTTCTTTGTTAAAATATATTATAACTCATTTTTAAACTTACCCACTTTCTTTACAAATTTTTCCATGAATTGAAAGTGATCAAAAAAGTTGGAAATATTTCAGAATATTATTTAATATTTATTTTACAAAATCCAAGCTATGTCGAGTATACCCGCATTGGTTAAGTGGGACTCCTCCGACCATATCATGACCTTCCTTCCAAAATCTATGTCTGTGTCACTTTTCGATATGCACCTAAGACAAAACTTTGACGCTCGGCATCTCCACGAAGTAAATGCTGCTTTATATTTATACGGTTTAAATTATGTCGTCTCAATACAGTTTGAACACGAGATGTTTTAACTTCTACACTAGTGTTAATTGTTCTATATGAGCCCTTAGCTTTTGTTGCTATACTGAACCGGGGTTTAACAAGTGATCCAAGATTAATCATATTCCTTTTTATCCTATAGAATCTAGATTTACTAGGTGTCCTTTCTAGATACCTACATAAGTAAATGTAACATATGACATGCTTACGTTCAAACCTAAAATATGAAGTTTTCACACTTTTTAGCTTGTTTAAACACATTTTGCCAAATTACTTCAAAACGGTACAGGGCATCAAAAAAGTCTAATTTCTAGAGTAAAGAAGGAAGCCCAATAGAAGTACCAAACTAGTCAGTGTCGCTGTAGCAAATGTTTTAGAGCGCACATTACGGTTTATCATGTGTCACGTTGAATCCGAGATCACTAGAAATGTGCGAGGTACATCAAGAAAACTAGAAGTTACATTCATTTTTAACACCTTGTATCTTGGAAACTAAACGTTTCCAAGATACAAGTTCCATGTTCATCAAGACATTTTTAAATATTTTCACCTTCGAATGGTCCCTCCAAATATTGAAACCACATTTCCAAGACACCCTGTTTATGGTTTAATTTTGAGAATTGTATTTACATATTTATTGTTTTTATTTATATATTTATTTTTAATAGAAACCTCTAAACAGCTCTTAGTGTTCTTGTTTCTAGGCATTAAACATTTCAAAACTTCTGAAGCAGTGTAGTTTTTTTTTTGAAAAGCAGTGATCTAAAGTTGGATGTGATGATAATGAAAGTGTATTCAGAAAAAGGATATTTGGTCCCCCAACACTTAAGGGTTTGTGTTAATTTGACTAATTCGTGTGTGGCAAAAATATTTTTCTACTATTTAGATTAGGATAGTTAAAATAAACAAACAAAATTCTATTTACATATCAAAAATTATATAACATTCCATTTATACTCTAAAACTACCTAATGTACATTTTTCCTAAGGCATTTTTGTGACGCTTTTTATGTAGCTGAATCAGATATTTTTTTATGTATCTATTAGATTATTTTTAATCACGCAGTTGCCATTTTAAAATATAACAGGTATTTTTATATAAGTAGTTTTTGCTTTTATATTTTATAAAGATATAAAAATTGTACATATGAGCATTTTGTTTTTTTACATTGGTCAGATATACAGGGTATTCAAAAAGTACGAAAAAGTTGATTTCAAAATCTAAGTTTTTGTGACGGTTGTTTTAAAGCCACAAAAAAAATCATAAATAACAGTTGAGTAAAGTTTTTACATATTAGTTGCAGTTAAGAAAATATTTAGATTGAAAAATAAAAAAATAATTTGGTGTTTGACCTTAAATATCTCCTTAACTATATAAAATATGGAAACGTTTTACCTAGTTTTCTTTTATGGTTTTTGTGGCCTTTAAAACGTCCGTCTCAAAATTTTATTTTTTGAAATCCACTTGGGTAGATTTTCAAAATCAGAAATCAGATTTTTTCGGCGACGTTTGGCTTCTGAGTTATCCACCACCAAAGTGTTCAATCACTTTTCACTATAATGACTCGGTAGTGAATATTCCAATTTTGTTTGAAGAATGCAAACTATTTTATTTAACTATTTTTATATTAAAAACTTCGTGCATAATAAAAAATAAAATTAAATAATAATAAAAAACGAGATGTTTCTGACCAGAACAGGGTTTTTTAATTCTTATGTTCCTAACATAACCTGAAAGTGTTGATCAGTTAGTTAATTTTTTTTTGTTTAAAATTATATTTAATATTTGATACCGTTAGATGGATCCAGCCCGGGTTAGCACCAGGTTAGTCAAAGACATAATAGAGACCTGACGATACTTTTACCTTATAACTCTAGGATTGCCACATACAATCTGTACCGCTAGATGAATCCGCAGCGGGCATTCACATAATAGGTTAACGGACTGGGTTTTGCGATGCTTCATTGACTCCAACGCAGTGCGAGAAAGAGAGATGGAGCTAATTATCTCTCCCAACTAGTGGGATTTCCGCCTTTATTAGCTTCATCTCTCTCACGAGTTGGTGTCAAAACATTGCGCATATGTGACAGGGCCAGTCAATAAAACTATCGTTAAAGCTAAAATAGAAGTATGTGGTAATGGCTGTTAAATATTAACGCAAAACTGCGAGTAAATCATCACACACTGATACTATACAGACGCAAAAGCCACTTTAATTATATATTTTTATATTCAAAGCGCGTAAAAAATATAATAATGAAAAAAAAAACGTTATTGAAACAATTGATAAACATACCAGTTTCATGTTTTAAGATGAAACGTTACGGGAATTTAATAATTGCAAGCCAATGTAATATTTTTATTTATTTATTTAATGCATCAACAACTTTTACAAAAAGTCGATCATAGATGGATATGTTAGAACTAAAGTTAGAATCTAATATATTAAAAAAAAACTTACAAACTGACAGAAGAAAAACAATGGTTGAGCTATTGTTGTAACTACCAAACAAATAATGTTCCCTGCTTTTTGAATCTAATCCAACATAAGCTAAAAACATCGATTTTTTCAAAAAATTTGTTAAAAGAGCAACAAAACCTTATAAGTGGTGAATTCTTATAAAGATTCGTTCTGGCAGTAATAATATAAAATATATTTGTAGATCTATGAATTCTTCCTATTCTAAAAGAAAGCCGCTCTAAAAACTGTTTATTATCAACAAGATTCGTAATTAATTTATATATAAATGCAATAGCCATTTCAATTCGCAACTCGCAGTTCCTCTCTGTGGATAAACTGAAAACTTGTTATAATACAAAAACTTTAAAAATCGTCTTTGTACATATTCCAATCTAGAAATCCTATTTGCATATTAAGGATCCCATACGATACTTACAGCTTCTAACAATGAACTCTAGAATCCTTGCAGAACTGGTAGCTATATTATCAAAATTCTTTATGCAAATCAGTTCTCTTTAAAGGTATACCATTTATGCGGGTTGTTTCGTTCTCGGTCCACCCGTTAATCAGCCTTTTCTATTGTTGCGAATTTAGCCCTAATAATAGATTTGTTAAGTTTTAGATAAATTTATGATGTTATTCTAATGAGGTAGACTTACCTTAATTTTTATCCATGTAACGACTATGTTAGTGTCAAAAATCGTTCTCGAATGTTCTGTTAGGCTTAATTCTCTTCACCCTGTAGTATTTAGATTATTCTAGAACTTTCTAGATCATTCCATCCTTTTCTAAAGGCTATTTAAGCGCGCCGCGAGGCCACATTTTGATTCAGTTGTAATTGAGATTTCGAAGTGTTAACAAGCTGACATTGACAAGTTTAAAGTTACTTTAGTTACAATTGTTAGGTATAACCAGTGTTTACATGTGATACCTGCAACCTGTGTTTTGAATAAAAGGAGTGCATTCAGAAACTACGTGTTTGTGTACCGGCCAATTCGGAACACTATTATATTGGAATATTAGCAAGGTTTTTATTTATTATTTATTTGTATATGCTTTAATGATGACTTTATTGACAAATCTGGCGCTAACCCGGGATGAACCCACCTGACGGTATCAAATATTCAATATAAGAGAGGGAAACTGATCGGGAGCTTATTTAGTATACTGTAAACTTATAATCGATTAAAAATATTCCGTCGTTATAACCTGACTTAAAAATTAGTGCTAAAATGTAATGTTTATTACAAGTATTGTAGACTGGTCAAGTGTGTATTCTCGGACGATTTCTCCATATTTGTTATCAAATACGGGAGAAAAATTTTAAGTTGTAACGGTTGAAAACTCCTATCTTTCAACACTATTTTGGGTAAATTAAAAAAGTATTGGAACACTCCGAAAAGAAATGTTTATTCTAAAATTACAGTATTACTTTTTACCTTAAGAAATTTTTATTAATATGTATAGAAAATTTCCATGTTCATGAAATAAAAGCACATACCATGCGAACAGAAATTTTAAAGAACTCAAAGTCCCAACAAACAAACTAGTTCAAATTACCAACGTATACATTTCTTAATCAGGACTAAATTTGCTTATATTGACCAATTTATTTCCGTCTTAAAAATATCTTGTACGTAAAACAATGCAAAAAATAGTGAATTATTCCTATTTAGATTACTTCAAAAGTAAGTAATGATTAGTTGGTCCGGAATACTAAAAGAAACACCTATTTAACGTTCTAAATTATTACTTGGGGTAAAGCGAATATGAACGAACGAACAGCATCTCAAGAATACTATTAAAAAAGCATACGTTTGTTTCAACATTTGTTTTGAAGTCTACAGTTAGCGAACGCATGCGTAGGGTGTGCATAAATATGTACAGGCTTATGGAAAACAATTAACTGTCACGGTCCATTCCAATAATTGTTATAATCTTCAGAGTGACTTTCATTAATTTCGCTCGATTCGTTTCGACTTAAATATAATTTTTCTTGACCAATATTTTTTCTTTCGTGTACAACCTTAACCTTCTATAATTGGTAATATTCGAACTTTACTCTTAATTTGTTATAAAAGAATATCATAGTAATATTAAAATATTGGAACGTATACTTGATGTTTGGCATCCGTGCGAACAACAGCGTATGTGCGGACGGAGTTGAGCTTTCCAATTTTTTAGTTACTGGTTTTCTACCTATAGTTAAAAGATAGTTAAGAGAAAACGGTTATTTTCGATGAGCGTTTTTAGTGGAGGGGTCTTTCCCGTATTGGGTCCCTCAGGGGCTATTTCAGGTCTCAGAAGTGAAGTGGTTAAGAAAGGACACTTTCCCTATACTAACTTCTCAAGAAGATCCACTGGAATCTCCATCACAAAATTTATTATCGGATACATTAACCGGAGGTCGAAAAATTAAACATAACATAAATTCCAGCATATATCAAGGTAAATTATCAGATTTAGGTTCGCCTGAAACAACCAAACAAAGAGAAGCTGCTTCTACGATAAGAGACATACAGGTCCATTCACGTATATATAGAAAACAACAAGCCTGATTTTAAAGGTTAACTTAGCGCTCTTAAGGTTGGAGACATAATTCATTCTTGCCACCCTGAAATTGATAAGAAAATAAAATGTAGAGTCTGTAGGGCGTAATAGAATTCAAATTACGTTTAAAGAGCAAATATTTTAGCTAAATCTATTAAGTTAAATATGTATAATTTAGAAGCTTTCAAGAATTCCAAAATATATTATTTGTAGAAAAGGTGTTGACGTAGACGAATACTATTCTAGTTAATAGTTAAAAAAATAAATTAAAGCCCTTTGATTTCCACTTTAATTTTACAGTAGATTCTACCCACAGAATTACGCGTAAAATACAAAACGAGACTGAAATGAAAAAAGAAGAGGTGCCTACCAAAACAATAATTGTTACATTTAATACTCAAATATGTAAGTATTGGGCATGTTAGGGGTCAGGTTAAGCCATAAGTTCAAAAAGTAGTTTTATGTTACAATTGTTGAAGACCTTGTCATTTAGCCAGTCAGTGCAAAAGTAAAAAAAGGTGTCTAAAATGTAAAGGGGAGCATGATACCAATGAATGTTATATTATGCAATAGTACATCTCATAAACAAAAACAAATTAAAAAATATATGTCAATCCAAAATGTTTCTTACGAAGCCAATAAAAATGTTCCAAAAAATGTATACGCTAATATTGCAGCCTTAGGGAGTGACGTACACATAAATGTTCTTAACGGAGTCCTCTATAATAACAATGCAGTTGAAAAGGTCAAAAGTAATCAAAATTCATTAAAATTTACCCAAACAATTCCTCAACATAATCGCCCTAGACCACAGTCTCCAAATCCCACAGAGGAAGAACACAAACACAATTTTCTTTTAATTCATCAGGAAATATATTAAATGACAACCTCTATGCTTCAAATATTCATGATACGCAAGAAAATATAAATGAAAATGTGTCAAATTTAAATTAAAGTGTTGTTTTCGAAGCGATTATGTATGTTGTAAATTTGCAGAAAAAATCGTTTGACATATAAGAGTCGGATATTTTAAAATTATTAAAAAAATAAATTTTTGCAGCTCTAATTTTAAATTTATATTTGAATAGGTAATTAAACATATTTACAACAAATTATTCTCTCTTACTAAACAAAACTATATTTAAAACTAAAAATGGCTAAATTAAATAATTTAAATATTTGTCAGTGGAATTGCAGGTCTGCAATAGCAAAACAAGATAACTTTGAAACTTTATTGAGAGAAAATAATATCGATATAGCTTTTTTGTCTTGATTGACTTTTAATTAAACCATTTACTCTTATAGAATTAAACAGAGCTTTACGGCAAAATAACTCCAGGTAACGACGCTATTCAGTACTCTGTTATATCTCACATTCCTGAGTGCATTAAAATAAAATCCCTGTTCCAGAGGAGAGCCAACGATCCAGATTCATATCGCCCAATATCCTTAGCCTCATGCATTTTTAAAACTTACGAAAGAATGCTAAAAAACAGGTTGGAATATTGGCTAGAGAAGGATAGAAAATTACCAGCTTCTCAATTTGGGATCTGTAGGGGATCAAGTACCCAGGATGCTCTGGCCCACTTAATAGCAGATATACAGATAGGGTTTACAATGAATGTATCTACATCTGCCCTATTTCTGGATATCCAAGGAGCTTATGATAATGTTAAAATTGAAATTTTGATCGAAAAACTTTAAAAAATTGGTTTACCTTCCCAGATTATAAAAAATATATTCTCATTATACCATCCCAGAAAAATTTACATAAAAAGCTACATTGGACTATTCGGAATACGAGAGGTGTTAGTGGGATTGACACAAGGCAGCATACTTAGCCCATTATTATATGTAATATATACCACAGATTTTGAGGAATGCATTTATAACCCAACCACGAAGATGCCCCAGTTTGCAGACGATGTTATATACACATAGGACAAGGATTTAGAAGAGAACCACTCTAATCTTAAAAAATTATTTAAGAACGCAACAAAATGGTTTGAAGATAATGGTCTTACTATATCGTTAGAAACGTCAGTGGTCTGCAGTTTTACAAGGAAAGGGCTTCATATTCCAAATACCATTAATATAGGAAATGTAAGTGCCTTATCGAAGCAGTCTCAGACACCTCGGAGTAACGTTGGACAAAAAGTTGTTACGAAGAGAACAATAAATAACACTGTTAAAAGAACAGAAAACGGTCTGAATGTTTTAAAAGCTTTCTGCAGCAATAAATGGGGAGCAGATCCAAATATATGTCTACCAGCAACTGATACACATTTGAAGCAGTTGGAAGTCATTAAAAATAAGAGCCTTCGATTATGCGTGGGATATTTGAGAAGTACACCGGTTAACATAATGGAATCCGAAACATCGGAACCGCCCTTATTTCTCAGAAGAAACTTTTTAAGCAATATGTTTATTAAACACATGAACAAAAACAGTGAGCTAATCAATAATATCTATAATTTGACTATTTTAAGCTATACCCACAGATACTGGAAGGTAAAGAGTTCCATTGTTAGTAGATACCTACACCTGGATATTGGAAAAGAACTTTAATTTCTTCCAAACACAGACATCACCCTGTTATGAAATTCCTTATAAATCATCAAATAAACTTATATCATGTAAATACAAACTATGCGACAATGCATCTGTTTATACACCTGAACTTGTAGCAATAGAGCAGGCATTAAAATATTGTCAAAATTACCAGAAAAATATTAAATTTGTTATTTTCTCCGATTGTGGAAGTGTTTTGGAAAAGATTAGAAATGCTTTAATTTCACCTAATATATCATCTTTTAGTAAATATACTTAGATTGCTTAAACTAATCAACGATAATAATAAGTCTGTTTCTCTAGTTTGGGTAAAACGTCGTCATGCTGGAATTAACCAAAATGACTCAGTAGATCAATTAGCAAAAGAAGCTACCGTAAATAGCGAAAGACTAGAATGTTTCAAAATTCCGGTTAACGGATCTGTTTTATTTAATAAAAAACTGTTTTCAGATTGGCAAAATCATTTCCAGAGCACTAGTAAAGGCGAGCTCTATAAAGTTATAAACCCAATGATCAATAAAAAACCATGGTTTCTAAATGAAACTAACCAAAGCTTTATTAAAACAATTTGTAGAATCAGGAGCTCACATGCCATTTGTCCTGTATATATGAGAAAGATAGGTATAAATGACAACAATTTATGTACATGTGGGGAAGTAGGAGATATTCAACATGCGATTCTAGGCTGCCCCTTAAACCCACAAGAAAACTCTTTATTATACCACAAATTGAAAAATTTTGTTACACTTCTTATTAATTTAAACGTTTTAATGTCTTCGCAAAATAAACACATCTATAAAATAATATATAACCACATCGTTACGATAAATTTAAAAATATAGGCCATCACACATCTTTTGAAAATTAAAAAGGAAAAAAAAGTAAAAACAAGTATAAATATACAAAAATAAATAATTAACAATAATTGTCCACGAAAAACATAAAACATGCAGAAAAAAATAATAAAAAATGAACTACTCAAAACATTTTATTTCAAAAAATTTAGAAAACGAGATACAGGAAAAAAAATTGGCATAGAAATTAGTATAAAGTATCTATCCAGATGTTTGGGATAGTTTGTGCAGAAAATAGAATGAAGGCCAGTAGGTTTATTCCAGTGCCAAATAAACTTAATTCACACACACTATTGGACCGTATAGGTCGATTTTATATTCAATCCAGGAGTCGATGCCTGGAGTGGGCGCCATGTATAAAGGAAATACGCGTATATGAGGAGGACCTTTAAGGAAGATGTAGGAAATAAACAGACAAAAAAGAAACAGTTCTATAAATCCTATATATTTAGGAAAAAAACAACATATTTAATACAATTTTAACAAATCAGCAAAAGAATAAGCGGCGGGTTAAAATGTTCCCATTAAATCATGGCGTCGCTTCTAAAAACATGTGATTTTTATGTATTTAAAAATAGGGGAAATTCTGTATACTCACATAATATAAATTTATACATATTTAACAAAAACAATCATTGTTAAAAGAATTGTTAGTTTCGATACGAATAACGTAAAATGCAATCACTTAACGAAATAATATAACGCCTACAAAGTAGACTACTTTTTTGTCTTACTTAGGGGAAAACAAAACATAAAAAGAAAGAAAATTAAAAGACACTGTTCAATTACTTTCGGATTCATCGGGCACAGGGGTATGAGGCCTCGACAAAATTGCTGGTACAATTTTTTCGTCGTGGCTAACACGACGTCCTTGGGAACTTGGTGGCCTACTGCTTGATCCCTCTTCATTATCTTTGTGTTCACTAGTTAAAACACTAAGGGGTCTGGTCAAGATTTTGTCATCACTTATCAGGGTAGTTCTTCCGATGCTCGATGAACGGCTATTGTCTTTTATTTGTTGACGTTCAGATTCAGTATGTGGAAGCTGAAACAGATTTGTATCGAAGTAAACGAAAACACTTGTTTAAAATGCTCACTTAATTTATTTAGAATACAAAAAATAAAAGACATGACAAATATTTTCCCCAACACTGTGGCTTCATCAGGTGTTATATCTTAAATATTTTTTTTTTAAGATCTAACATCCTGATGGAGCTATAATGTTGGTGAAACAACTGTCATGTGTTTTATTTTCAGTAAAATAAATTAAGTGGAAAAAAAACTACCCTATTTTACAGTCTGGCAACTGAATGAACCGGGATAGAAAGAATGCGGGCAAAAAACTTCCTTCCGTTTTTTCATATAAGTGGTCCGTTCAAAATTATATTTTTACTGCATCACGAATTCAAATAAAAATAGTAAAAATATATTGATCGGTATCGATAGCATATCAGGGAAGATTTGCCAAACTCCGGCCCGTTCAATAAGCAGTCATTGTCAGAGAGAGATAGCCGTGGTCGGCCCGGATGGCGTGGAAAAGACGAAGATAAAAGGTTATTCGAGGCTTGGTTTGAATTATGAACGGGCCGGGGTCTGATGTCCGATTTTCTGATCAGTGGGGTCACCAAAATAAGAAAAATTAATTACTAATTAATATTTATAATACCCACTTAAATTTTATTTGTGTATGTGGGTATTGCCTGTTTTTTTTTATTTTCTTGTGTGTATAATTAGTAATAATCATGGCCATTTGGGGAACTTGGGAAAATACTTGCAATAATGTTGAACTTGTAGAACTTGTGGCTGAAGACTTTTTTCACAAAGATATGGAAGAGCACACACAAAAGGTGATAAAAAAATTAAATATTTACGCCCATTTCCAGAAATTGAAATATTTTATGGGGGGTGAAGTTTTTTCTCCATTCCAATCGACGTTAAATAAAAAAAACTTCTTGTTAAACTCTGTTTTATTAATAAGGATTAATTAGTTGTTTTGTTAATTTTACTTGTTAGTTAATTATTTCCGATTGTTTAGTTATTTTATATTGAATGATAGACTCGACTCGCTTCTTGGTGCATTTCCTTAGTTTTAATTAGTGAATATAGTGAGTGAGTATATACATGCAAATTTCATACCTATTTAAATTTTAATACGTATCTTTATATGGAGACATATTTCTAGGTTTTAATTATTTCTTGAAGCTTATATATTTCTTACAATAATTAAATTTCTTTTTGAATTATGGAAAGAAATATCTTTTTAAAGGGAAAACCTCTTGCTGGCCAGTCCAGAGAAATTATCGGCAATGTTTAAAGAGTTTAGCGATGAGGAAGCGAGAAGTAATAATTTTAAATTACCTTTAAAAAGGAAAATCGATTGCATCGCTCTATATACTGCGGTTTCTCAAGACACCGTGAGCAAAATTCACAAAGAAGATGAAAAGAGGCAAAGGGAACGTCCAGGTGAGATGTACTCATCACCACCCAAAAACCCGTTTGCCTCTCAAAAAGGATTTTGATGATTTTCATTAGGCAAACAATAAACAATTTTATTTAAAACTAAAAACTGCGCCTACACTCAGAAAGCTTCTCCTTAAATTGCAAGAAACAATGGATTTCCCTTATAGTCGCGAAACATTAAGGATGTTGTTGAAGGCCAATGGCTTTTTTTTCGTAAGTGACAAAATAAACGAAAGATTCAGTTGGAGAGACCCGACGTTTTATATTGCCGCTATAAATATACAAGGGCAATTTAAAATTATAGAGATGAGGGTCGTAACATAGTTTACATTGATGAGACATGGGTCGATAATGATTTAACTTTTGGGAAAGGTTGGCAAAGCAATGACGCATTTGGAATAGTAAGCAATATTAGGGCAAGTGGTGAGTGTTTGGAATTGATTATATTTAATTTATTTATGATGTGATAAAGATCATAATAGTTTATTACTTGTGTTTATGTACGGGGTGTTCAATTAAAAATGGCTCTCGTCGATATCATGAAAAGTATTTTCCGTTTCTGTTATACCCCTAGCGGCAATTCTTTGAATTTGAAAATATTTTCCAATGATTTGTCGTGGTCGCTTTCACGAAGTACCCTGTACAAAGTAGTAAAAGTTTTCTAACAAAATTTATATATATTTTCAATCAAATTTTTACTTTCCTTTGTCAAAAAATATATATACGTGAGAACTCGAAGATATAACAAAAATAATTTATTTGAAATGGAATACCATGTATACTTTTCAATTTCAAAGACATCGCTTTCTCTTTCCTCTAAATATACCCGGTGATATATTTATCTTTGAAGATGACTGAGTGAATCGACAAAAACCTTGTCATAAATATCAATGTGCTAGAGAGAGATTTGATTTTTACACTAATCAATAGAGCAAAAAAATAGTCGTTTTTTGCCAAAAATACTAACCAGAATCCGAGTGCGCCATCAAACACAAGATAGTTCATAGTAATATTCTTTTATGTTTTCCACTTGCGATTAGGTATCAACTTAGGTTATAAACAATTTAATGCAAAAAATCCTATTTTTTGAAAAATCTGAAAAATTAGGCATTTTCCAAAAATGCATGTCCTTATTTTTTGAAGATGTGGTGGAAACCTTTGATGAAATAATAGTCATTGTTAAGTACTTTATGCACACCAAAACCAGGCTTTGTGGAACTAATAGTTTTTGAACAATTGCGCCTTGAACCAAAATGTTATGGGCTCATTCCTGTGTAACACTCGAATTTTGTGCCGAATTTTAGATACAATAGTTAATTACATTTTTAGGAATATAATTTTTAGCATTTCACTAGGCCACCATTTTGTTCCGCCGTATTGGAATTTTACCAAAATATTATCAGGTTACTGTCATGCAATCCTTAATTTTTGACAAAAATTTAAACAATATGGCAAGTAGATTTTTAGCTATGCACAAAGAGACAAACAGACAGACAGATTAAAAGAAACTCTATTTTTTTGGGACCTAGGGACGCTAGAATAGGAAGATACGTAAAATATTGATTTTTTCCCTTGTTTATAAATGTTGTAGTTGACCGCCATTTTGTTTTGTTCATCTCTATACAATAATTATTTCTAGAGCAAAATTTGAAATCAATCTATAAAATAGTCTTTTCGGGCCGAATTGTGAAATTATTTATTAAGCCGCTATTTTGTTTCGCCATCTTAAATTCACTCAACATTTACCAGCTAATTTCCACATAATCTTAGTATTTCTTAGTAATAATATTTCACTAGACCGCCATTTTGTTTCGCCTTAATGGATTTTCACCAAAATGTTACCATTTTATCCTCTTATGATCTATGGTTTTTGACCAAATTTTAAAGATAAATAGTTTTTGAGCTATGCCGCATACAGATAGACAGACCGACAGACAGAGTGATGGAAATGGGAGAACATGTTTTCCGAGGTCTAGAGACCCAAAAATGTAAGAATCTGCAAAAATCTCGGTGGGTGATTTTTTTCATGATAACAATCTTCCCTTTTACGAGGGAAGTCCAAAAGTAATATCTATTGATATTATCATTATTATTATTAATATTGTCATCAATATTAATGAATAATAATCTGTTTAAAATAACTTCGCACGCCTATGACACGCGAAGATTTTTGACGAGATTCTCCCCTGCCCCTTCAGGCGTTGATAAGGTTCATTCCCTTGTCACACTGTAGATGACTATATGCAATAAATAACATAAAAAACAGTACGACATCGAGAACTCTCGAATTTTCTTCATAATATTACTTGTTTAGTGAATTTTAAAAAACAAATTTGATACCTTTGTATCTAATAATAAAAGGGCCAAAAATTGCAGTTCAATTATAAAATTAAATGGTGTTTTTTTTTTTTGTGAAAACCGACCAATTTGAAAATTTTATTTTTTTAATGAGGTTTTTTTGATTCTCATCAAAATAATATTCAAATCTATCTAATTTCTTTATTTTAAACATATACATTTTCACGAATGAAAATCAAAGAATTGCAATTAATAAACTTTTTTATTGAAAAAAAAAATAAATAAAATAAAATTTATTTTCTTTAAAAATAAAAATAAAATATTAATAATAGTTTTTCTCTAAATTTCTTTATCAAAATAAATAAAAAAAAGTTTACACTTTGATTATTTTTTTAATTAAGAAATATAGCCGTTCTGAGTCTAATAGACTTCTAAATCTAAACAGAGACCAACTTAAAACCATTACCGGGGTCCTAACTGGACATTGGCTGGTTAAATATTACCTGCATAGGATTGGACTCGACAACGATCCATACTGCAGGTTTTGTGCTGAGGTAGATGAAACTGCCGAGTATCTAGTCTGTCGATGTGACGCTTTAGTCAACGCCAGACTGCTTTGCTTGGGTGACACCTATGTGGAACCCGAGCTTGTGGGACGTGCACGACCTGAAAGGGTCCTTTCCTTTCTAAAAAGGAAGGGGCTCTTGGCCTGACACGCCTACTTGGGGGATAGCACAATGGGCCCCAGTGAGCCTAAGTGCTGCACTGGGCTCCTCATCTATGTCTATGTCTAAGTTAAGAAATGGAATTGCTTATTTAATAAATAATTTCTACTGTCATTTTGAAGCGAAAAAACATCCAATTTGACTGATTTGTACAAAAACTACAGAATAAAATTTCAAATTAAATTGCACTTTTTATTAGCTTTTCTATTAGCAAAAATATATTTTTTTACAGTTTTTAAACAAAATGTATTGAACTCAAGTAAAATTATGAAAGTTATTCGAATTATTCCTGTTTTATGTCGGTTATGTAATAGATCTAAAAACCAGCCCCATTTTTATCGGAAATTTAAAAACAAAAGAAACTGCTTTTTTTTGTTTCCTTCGGAGCAATAAAAGACATTATAGTTAGCTCTTGTTAAAAAGGGTAAAAATTGTAGTTTTTTGCAAAAAAAATGTATGACAAAAATAAATCTGAAGATTATACAAACTTAACTATTTTATCTTAATAATTATCAAATAACCCTGATAGGGAACTGTAATGACTGAATTTTTTATCGTAATAAATTAATAGTTCAAAAAAAACTAGAAAACAAGTTTTGGTCAGTAACACACTAATAAGTATAAAATAATGTAATTCACTTAAAATACTTTGTTACTGATATATGCAATCTACATTCAAAGTCTAAGTCAAAAATTGTGAGTCGTTTTGTCGATATTAATTAAAAATACATGTTTCTCAAAAACCAACTTGCCCCGCGCTTTTTGGCATAGTCATCATCGAGTTGTCGAGGGTAGAATGCATATATGGTAAAAAAATATTTTAAATAAATTACATTATTTTGTACTTTTTGGCGTGTTACTGACAAACGCGCGATTTCTAGTTTTTTTTTTAAACTATAATTTATTTTTTACGTTTTAGTCTTAAAATAAAACAAACCAAACGAGCCCAAACTTGAGGGGTCTACTAGCTGGGACCAAATTACATTGGGTTAAAATCGACCGGTACCATTTGGTCCAGCTCGATAGTACCAAATTATTGTATTATTAGCCGAATTACATAATATACTTGCAAAATTTTAAATCGATAGGATCACCACAAGTAGGTTAAAATCGACCGGTATTTGGACTGATCTGATCAGCTCGGTGGTACAAAATTATTGTAATGTCATCGGAACTATATACACCTGCAAAATTTTAAATAGAATAACAACTAGAAATAGATTAAACTCGACTTCTAAATTTGTTTACATACATAGTTAGTTACATACAAGTAAAGCTAATAAAAGGGCGTCAAAAATAGGTATCGCTATACGTAAAAGTAAAGATCCGAAGTAAAGAAATTTGATGAGAGATTTAAAATTATGGGATTCGCATACGAGTCGATTTCGCAGAGCACATGGTATAATATAAGCTCTAGAAGCGAAACAAATACCTCAATATGGGAGGATATATAGTTAATTGTGCTTATGCATACTGTCCATGGAAAAGTTTATAAATTCGACAATTCCAGTAAACTTTTACTATATTGCTTTTGCAATCATCCGATAAATGATAAACGAGGTACGATTTTCTGGTCAGTACTTACACTTGGTTCTTGTAAACTTGGCGGTCCGCTCGTTAAACCCTTTTTTTCATCTTGCTCCTCACTTGGTAAAGGACTGTGAGGTCTGGATACAGAAGCTGGCAGAATTTTATCATCATGACTGATAAGAGTGGTTCTTTCGATGCTCGACGGCCTGCTGTTAGTTTTGATTTTTTCAGGCTCAGGGTCAGAAAGACGTGGCTGAAACAAAAATTTAAGAATAATCTGTATCACCCACGCTACAAGTCTGAATTTTATAAATTATTTCACAGATTTTAGTGAGCTTTTCAATGTAGAGATCTGCTTCTTCCGAGATTTAAAATCAGTTAAGACGTTGTAGTAGAAAAAGGGACAATAAGGTATATGTGTTGCCGTCCGTTATTTATAAGCATTCTATGCTGTGCTTTATTTTTTAGTAGATATAAATGGGGAGCGCCTGAACCACCTGAAATTTGCATTGCTGATCGTGCTGATGACACTTAAAATACGTTGAAAAACCTCTCTATAGTGAATGCAAATAAGTGGGTCCGAGTATAAATTTCTCCAAGGCCCAATCTTTGAAAAACTTAGTTCTGACTGCCCATTTGGTTCTAGAAAAAACTTTCTTGAACAAGTTCCTTCATATAAATAGTTAAGTCACAAGGGAGGAATAGGTGGAGATAACTAAACATGTGAAATAAATAAGAATTGGAACTATATCCTTAATATCTGATATCTTTAAATCGAAAGGATTTCGACCAATTCATCTTGCCATTTACGTTCTATGGATCGGAAACGCCATCTCTAAACTAAACAATAAAAAATAAATATTAAACAATACAAATAGTCATTAAAATATTGATCCAGGCTGTAAAATGGCGTCTGAATTAATATCCCTCACATTCCTGCGGAACTGCAACTTTGGTAAAGATCTATAATCGACGGTTAAATAGAATACAGCCATCACAAACTATGGAGCTCTTTGTAAGCGTAAGTCTAGGAAACGGCAGCTGGTTATTTAAACTCGGATTTTGTCTGGTATTGTAGAGGTTATGAGGGTCATGTTAAATTTCACCTCCCGGCGGTTTACGAAGACTTAAACGAACAATTTCCAGAATAAATAGATTTATTTCGTATTTAATAAATGAAGGTACAATGATCCCAATACCTAGCCTTACACATACATCTAAGGGCTCTAACGCAATACCATAACTTAAATATGATTCAAATAGTTAATGACAGACTATCTCTGTCCCGAACAACCAAGCTATGTTGACTAGAGATGAGCGATACCGTGATTTATCAGTTACCGTGATTACTCAATCACCGTTCTTTTAAACAATGACCGTGATTACGGTTTGTGTAATATCAAAATATCGTTATTATTGCAAACTTGGCAGCGACTTTCTAGTAACTGATTATTAAATCACCGCTACTTTTAACTACGGCGACCGCGACACGACATTCTGTTTTGAGAGTTGTATTAAAATAGTCACCGAAAAAAGATTGTTTTTGTCATGGAGAATAGAGATGTATCGTAACATTTAGATTCATAAGCGCTTTTATATATATGTATATATATATATATATATATATATATATATATATATATATATATATATATATATATATATATATATATATATATATATATATATATATATATATATATATATATATATATATATATATATATATATATATATATATATATATATATATATATATATATATATATATATATATATATATATATATATATATATATATATATATATATATATATATATATATATATATATATATATATATATATATATATATATATATATATATATATATATATATATATATATATATATATATATATATATATATATATATATATATATATATATATATATATATATATATATATATATATATATATATATATATATATATATATATATATATATATATATATATATATATATATATATATATATATATATATATATATATATATATATATATATATATATATATATATATATATATATATATATATATATATATATATATATATATATATATATATATATATATATATATATATATATATATATATATATATATATATATATATATATATATATATATATATATATATATATATATATATATATATATATATATATATATATATATATATATATATATATATATATATATATATATATATATATATATATATATATATATATATATATATATATATATATATATATATATATATATATATATATATATATATATATATATATATATATATATATATATATATATATATATATATATATATATATATATATATATATATATATATATATATATATATATATATATATATATATATATATATATATATATATATATATATATATATATATATATATATATATATATATATATATATATATATATATATATATATATATATATATATATATATATATATATATATATATATATATATATATATATATATATATATATATATATATATATATATATATATATATATATGTATATATATATATGATGTCTTTTCATTCCGGGTGTACATCCCTTCACTAGTGTCGTTCTGAAAAGAACAGTTTTGCTGACGTTTCGCCAAAATCACATTTGGCATTTTCGAAGATAGAGTCTCTATTCGGACGCGAGAAAGAAAGCTTCGAAAATGCCAAATGTGATTTTGGCGAAACGTCAACAAAACTGTTCTTTTCAGAACGACAGTAGTGAACGGATGTATACCCGGAATGAAAACACATTGTATTTTTCCATCCGTGAAGGAGTAAAAATCAACATATATATGTATATATATATATATATATATATATATATATATATATATATATATATATATATATATATATATATATATATATATATATATATATATATATATATATATATATATATATATATATATATATATATATATATATATATATATATATATATATATATATATATATATATATATATATATATAATCCACTAACATTGTTGCGTCGATACATTTACCCGTTGCATTGATTATTGCGTCCTTCGTCTTATTGCGCCCGAATACCGGACGCAATAATGTCATTTCTTGTTTGGAGCTCTTCCCGCCATTTCTTGAAAATAATTTTTTCACGAATTAATACAGTTTTCTAGATATTTCACACACTTCCTTTATTTCAACGCCATCTGAAGAGATTTTAGAGATTTTTTTAGATATCTGAATCGCAAGGACGCAATAATATTCTTAATTTCACTGGAAATGAATACGTTTTAGTTCACCACTATTCCAATAGAGGCGCAAACCAATATACACTTTCAAGTATATATTTTATAATTTTGGTATACTATTGCTTCAAAAACGTCGGCAACATCGCAATCTATTTTTAGATCGATTCTTAGAAATCTATGTGGTTGTTTGTGCTAAGAGAGTGAATTTGTTTTATTTGTGTTTATGGTGCGTGGGTGTTTATTGCGTCCGATAGTGATTTAATATATAAACATAATTGATAAAATGTCAAGAGGCAAGAAGTTAATTGAGTTATGCAAAACCCAAACAGGTAAGTTATATAGTATTTCCACATTTCTATGTATATTACATTGGAAACGCGAATATTAAATAAAACTTAAAAGCATGAACGTTTCTAAGTAGCGTAACTTTTTAAAATCTGTTTTTTTAAATATAGCTATTAAATTGAGGTTCCTCTTATTCGAAAGGAGCATGAAGTAAATGAACAATTTTTACGTTTTTTGCAACTGAAGTATTTTGGTGTAAAATGTGTCATTAACTTTTATGTATACAGGGTGCATAGCACAAGTAGTACAAAATAATTTAAAATTTATGGGCTGTTAAAATTGTTTATGGAAAGAAAAGATATTTTTAAAATAATTTAATTTTGCTGAATTTCTTTTATATTTTTCTACGAAAGGATTGACAATATTGACGGATATGGATTTCAGCAAATTTATATATAGTTTTTCATGTTTTTACTTTCCTCGTAAAAGGGACGTATTGTAATCGCGAAAAAATCACTCTCCGAGATTTTTTCCAAATCTTCGCGTTTCAGGGTTCCTAGATGACGAAAAACATGTTTTCTCAATTCCTTCGGTCTGTCTGTCTGTCTGTTCGTGGCGTAGCTAAACATTACTTATCCGATTGACTTCAAATTTTGGTCTAAAATTAAGGGTCATGTGGGGATAACCTGGTATTTTGGTAAACATCCAGTATGGCGAAACAAAATGGCGTCCTAGTGAAATGGTAAAAAAATTATTATTAAAAAACTACTCATCCAATTTATCTCAAATTTTGCAAAAAATATTAAGTATTATGTTGGAATCAACCGGTAGCATTTTGGTACGAATCCAAGATGGCGGAACAAAATGGCGGCTTAATAAAATATGTAGAAATTCAGCCGGAAAAACTGCTTAATGGTTTGATTTGAAATTGTGTGTAATAACTAACTGTGGTATAGTGATCCGCTAGTAAACTTGTAGTACTAATTCAAGGTAGCCAAACAAAATGGTGACCAAATAAAATGCTTGTAATAGTAAAAAAATCACCCCCTCGTTTTAGGGACCCTAGATGCCAAAAAAATATGTTTTATCAATTCCATCGGTCCATTTCTCGGTCAGTCTGTCTGCCTGTCGGTCAGCGGCATAGCGTAAAGACTACTTACCGGATTGACTTCAAATATTTATCAAAAATTGAGGGTCATATGGGGATGCCCTGTAATATTTTGGTAAAAATCCAAAATGGCGAAACAAAATGGCGGCCTAGTGAAATGATAAAATTAAAAAAATGATTATGAAAAAACCACTTATTCAATTTTTTTCAAATTTTGCACAACCATCAAGTATTGTTGGAATCAACTGGTAAAATTTTGGCACGAATCCAACATGGCGGTATAATAAAATATTTAAAATTTCAGCCTGAAAAAACTACTTAATTGATTGATTTCAAATTGTGTACCATAACTTATTGTGGTATAGGGCTCAAGTAATAAAACTGTGTTACCAATTCAAGACAGCGCCACACAGGCGAATTTGACCAAAATCTTGGCCATAATTATTTAAATGCGCATTTGAAATAAAACAAACATTGCATGGAAAGAAATGTTGATATATTAAAGAAAAATAAAGTTTTTAAACATTTGTTATCAATGTATGCCCTTTAACACCCCCTAAATCAACCCCTTTATTTTTAAAAGGCATCACATTTTTTTTTATTAAAAAAAAACTAACATTAAAAAACCTAATGTATGTATCGATCATTGGAATGTATTACAACTTTTTTTAATTTATACATAGTATGTGTAATTTTTTTATATAAGTACAGGGTGATTTACAATAGATGGTACACAGCGAAATCCATAGTTTTTAAATATCTATACAATTAACGATTTACCTACTTATAAAATAATCCTAACCTTATTAAATTATGACTAATAGTTGAAGTGTCCTTAATTTTCCTCATCCCCAACACTTTCTTTATTGCTATCAATTTCACTATCACTATCGCTATCAATTTTACTTTCCTTTTGAAATAGTTCTGGCTCGTCAAAAAACGTTATGACTTCTGAAGGATATTTTTTTAGTTTTTTTATCGATAATTTTTTCATACCAGAAATTAAAGGATCGGATGTTACTAATAGATTATGAAAAATATCCTCCATATTTTGTCTTCTAGAGAATTTCCTGGAATGAAATTCTCTGTATCTTTTAATATCTTTGTTTCGTGATTCCTGGGCTTCTTCGCCAAGTTGCCCGATTGGAACCATGAAACAAGATATAATTTCACTGCTGTGAATGAGGATTTTGTGGACACAAGTGGGCATATTATACCATGGATATAAATCCACAAATTTTTTGGCCGTATCATGGCAATAATCCCTAAAACTATTAATCTTTATTCGATAGCCACTTGAAATAGTCAACAATATTACTCTAAATCTAGATATCAGTTCGATATGTACACCTGTAATTTCAGAGGCTTTGGAAGGATTTTCAAAAAAACGGCGAGCAGTATTGCCGTCATTAGTACTGCCAAAGCTTGGTTTTGGCCTGTCAACAATTAGTCCCATTTCTTTCAAAAATAAATCTTGGATTCGTTTTTTATTAGCTGCAAGTTTTTCCTTATTCTCTGCACCTCGTGCTTGCCATTGTTTAATCTCCATTTTATATGAAAGGTGTAGTAAACACTCAAAAAAACGAATCCAAGCATGCAGTGATGACAAACCGAACTGATATCTAGATTCGTCTGACACATTTTGTTTTAGAACCTTATCGATATTGTTAAAATCTTTAGATGTAAGGTTACAAATATAACACCTTTGGGTAGAAGAATTTTCAGTTATGGCATTACATACCTTACCATCGATCATAGTAAAAAACAACTTATGTTTTACTAACAAATCTCCTAACTGAACCTTAATTTTAGTTGGCTGTAAAATATTTATTTGATCATCAATATATTTTTTTTCGTTAACTGTAAGCTCTGTTGTTTCGTGTTTAAATTGTATTCTAATAGGTCTGCAAAATCGTGTTGAGGAAGGTCTGGGATTTTGCCAGATAACCAGATTTTTTTCTGAATTAGGGTCACCGTTAATTAACTGTATAGGGACAAGTGATGTAAAAAAAATATTCGCATCTGAAACATTTGAGTCCAAAAACTGTTGCTTGTACTGACTCATCCCAGAACTTCCATCACATCCCCATTTAAAAATTAAATGCAAGTTATTACATTCCTCTGGTCTTATGGAATCTAAAACTTCTTTAAGCGACTCGCATAGCCTTAATGTTGTATGATTCAGTAGACTCTGAAGAGGCACTTCAGCAATATCATCTGAAATATTTACATTATGTGGGTAACATCTTTTTTTTGCTGCAGTAATCGCTTCATAATTCGGATATAGATTTGATTTGTGACTTTTTGCCGAGCTTCTTATTAAATTGTATTGAAACTTTGTCAATCTAGCTTCCACAAAGAGTGACAAAGCCTCGTCTGATGAAAATGGTACTTCGTTTTCTTTTTCAAGTGCTTTTTTATATTTAGATGCACGAGTAGGTGTTGAAAAAGCAACATTTTTGAGCACCTCTGCCGCACTTAGCTTTTTTTCTGATCTGTATCCCATTTGAGCAGCATAGGTCAGCTCTTCAGGACTTCGTTCAGAACGAAGATCTTCAGTTTTTCTCCTTTTCGTTCGCTCACTAGAAGATAAAAATTCAGTTTCGGGTCTGCCTGCTCTATTCGACTTTGGTGTCTCGAAAGTTTGAACTGTTGCAGAAGAAAACTCTAACTCGGTATTCAGCCAATCAGAATTTTGATTTTCGAATGCAGTTTTATTTCGGGATGCAGCCGACCATTTTGTGTGGTATTGGTAAATATATGTTTTTATAACACTTTGGGAGTTTACCAACAATTCATCAACTTTCATAGCCAAAGAAATTTTTTCTACTAAATACTGGCACTGCTCCTCTTTGTTCTTGGAATGATAATCCCTCAGCCATGTGAAAAGTTGGCTTCTTTTAAATAAAGCAGACTTCGCTGCAGATCCTAAAATAAAATAATATGTTTATTACTTTATGTAATTCGGAATAGTACCTATACCTAAAATTATAAATATATCATTGAATTTACCTCAATAAATAAACTACCTGATCAAACCCTATTGCTTAGACCCTAACATATTCACCGGGTGTAGGGTCGGAATGGAAAAATATTATTATGTAAATTGCAGGTAATTAAAAATAAGGAAATTAAAATGAGTAGGTACTCCGACCCTGTCTTAGCTGGAGGTAAATTTAGGTTCTTTTATAGACAAACAGATCAATAAAGTTTTATAATTTCTCTATAACAATAAACCAAATAACAACAGACAAAATAATATGATCTGTAAAATAAAATAGATATAGACATCGAATTATTTATTCACAATTCAGTTAGAAGCGCAAGCAAAAAAGTTAGGGCCCTTTAAAAGGGAAAAAACGCGTATACGTAGCGCCCCCTATGAGTAAGAGCAATAATAACATCAAATTCAAATTTGTCGTATCCAAAAACCTCCCAATTCTAATTTTTCAACTAATTATCTTTAGTATTTTTTAAGTTATGGGAAAAAAAACGTTTTAAAAAAAATATAACACCCTGTATAACAATTAACATATTTGCCCCCACATTTATTGTGTATATCATATTATTGTAGCCTAAAGAATCACCCTATGCTTTATTGTTAAGGGAAACCCTGTATTTAAATAAATATAAAAAAATTAAAAAAAACAAGCGGCCATTTTATAGAGTTTATGTCCGCCATCTTTGACATCAAAATTGCCATTATATATTTTGAAAAGCTCAATCAATTTTCTATAAAACGGCATTGAATTTATTATATCGGTTTAACATAATACTAAGATGAAAGGTAAATAAAATGAATATGCTTTGGATTTTCCCCTGAATTTTTTATGTAAAATAAATTATTAAATCACTCTTATTTTGTATTTTTTCGGCAAGATCGCAAATTATCGCAGGAAGTCAAAGTTTAGTCTTTTAAAACGTAGTTTAAATAAGAGTTTAAGCCTAATTAGGACGCTTAAATAGGCTTTAATGGGTACTTTATGTCCAAGTAAAAAAAATAATAATATTTTTTATCAATAATTTTAACACAAAATTTTTAAAAAATTATTGTTAAATAAGTTTTATAAATATTTTCACTAAATACAAAATTTGAGCTTCTACTTACCACCGGCAATGGGCTCCATATTAATTTGTTCAGTTATTCACAAATAGATACTTCAAAACTGGACACAAAAGTCACTAATTTTTTAATTCGCTTTAACAAAATTGCAACCACACTTATCGAATGTCAACTTTGAACTAATAAATTTGGGACATGGCCATCTATTTAAATGGGAGGGTGGCGGAATATAATACCCAGGTAACTATATAATAAAACTAAAATGGGTTTTACCCATAATTATCAAGTTGGATTTTTGGAATTATGACCACGAATTCCCAAAAATTCGCCTGTGCAGCGGAACAAAATTGCGGCTAAATAAAATTTTTGTAATCGTGAAAAAAATCACCCTCTCGGGATTTACATATTTTTAGAGATCCTGGATACTAAAAAACATATTTTATCATTTCCGTCGTTCCGCCTATCAGTTCGCGACATAGCTTAAATACTACTTACCCGATTGACTTCAAATTTTGACCAAAAAAATAGGTCATAAGGGGATGACCTGATAAGAATCCAATATGGCGGAACAATGTTTAAAAAATGTTTTTAGTTGTGTCTAATTTGAGGTTAGCAAAACAAAACAAGTATTTTTTAAATTGTCGACGTTTCGCAACTTAATTGTTGCATCCTCAGGAGACGCTGGACCTCAGATATTAAGTCCTAACACTGGAACCTGTGGTGGAAGATAGATCAAAATACAAGAGTTCTAACCACACTACACCACAACTTGTTACGTTCTGGACGCGCGTTTCGCTAACCAAGTTAGCATCATCAGCAGATGATATAAACAGTTTATATCATCTGCTGATGATGCTAACTTGGTTAGCGAAACGCGCGTCCAGAACGTAACAAGTTGTGGTGTAGTGTGGTTAGAACTCTTGTATTTTGATCTCAGATATTAAGTTTATAAATGGTTTTCGTTAACTATCCTATTGTTTTTATGTTACAGTGGTGTATTATTTGGGGATAGAAGCCAGTAAAAAAAACAAATGGCTTTTTTTAATTTGTGTACGTTTCGATACTCTATTGTAACATCCTCAGGATACATATATATAGATTGTATATCCTTCATGAAAACCATATTATCAATCTTTGCCTACTACGTTGGTCCGCAGATAGTTCCCAGATATTAAGTTTCAAAATGGTTTTCGTTAACGATCTTCTTGTTTTTACGTTAGATTGGTGTATTATTTGGGGTTAGGATCCAGTAAAAAAAACAAGTTTTTTTTTTAAATTGTCGACCTTTCGCAAGTTTGTTGCATCTTCAGGACACATAAATTTTATATCCTGTATGATACCCATATTATCAGTCTTTACCTATTCCGTTGTTTCGCAGATATTTAGATATGATAGATAATGAAATCCATTTAGAAACTTAATATCTGGGATATCTGCGGACCAACGGAGTAGGTAAAGTCTGATAATATGGGTTTCAATTTAGGATGGCAAAACAAAATGGCGGCGAAATAAAATGTTTAAAAAATCAACGTAAAAAAATCTTGTTCAATTGACTTTTTTCTGCAGAAAAATTAAATGTGAAAATGGGATACTTATAAAATGTATTTTTAATTATGTTCAAAAATCAAGTGTGGCCTAGGTAGAAAGGAAATGGTTCTTTTTTCTGAGAAAGTTTCAACAATTTTCTTCAAACAGCGTATATCCGAGGTAGAGTGTTACTGCTAGGCTAAAATGTGATCACAGAGGCAAACTATTTTTTGACAACAGTTCATTTTTAAATAATTTTTTTTTACAAAATATAATTTTTCCGAATAAGATTTTTAATAAGGAATAGTATTGAACAATGAAATATCTAACTTTTTTCTTAATTTTGACAACTTTCATATCGCCAGATCTAGACAATATAGTAGTGGAGTTATTTGGCAACGGATTTGGGCAAATCGGATTTATGATGAATACTTTACCCTGATTATATTTCGTGGATGTAATCGCGATTATGACCTAGCGTGGTCATGACAAATCCTAGATGTAGATATTTAGATCGTTCGAACCATTTTAGTTTGATGTATGACAGAGGATTTGTAGCTTTGTAAAACTTCTGGAGGAAGGATTAAACGGCATTATTTTATTTCACAGAAAAAAACAATAATTAACAAAACAACGATTGTTCCGGCAGATATTTAAAACAGGATCAAAAACCATTTAAAGGGAACTAATTTCTGCTATAAATTGTACCTAAACATTTAGATGATTTATTTGTCCAGTACTATTGCTTATCTCTTTATTTTAAGTTACACAAATGAATATATTTGTTTAGAAATTAAACCAATCTGGTCGACCACCAAAAAGTCAAACTGGTCTTGCAACAGAGGATTGTCATCTCCGCTTAAGGTTGACTCGTGTACTTCTCCATCAAACATAAAAAAGAATAACTTGGACAACAAATTACCAGACCAAAAGTGTTCAAATATCCAAGATGCAGTAAGTATTCAGAATAAAATTAATGACAAATAAAAAAATTGTAATAAATGGCTGTTCCGGGTGATTTATGATGAGATAATTTCAGGATTCTCAGGACTAGAAAGATATATTTTTTAAATTTGTGATATGTCTAAAAGTGATTATAGTATCTATTATATTTTAAATCAGGTCTCAATTGACAGTTATAGGTTTAAGATGACATCTGCAACAATAAAACAAATACTTTTTTTAAATGCCTCAATTGCAAAATATGCCAGAGGCATAAGCAAAACATGGCTGGCGAACTAAGAGTTTAACCTTCCATGGCAACTAGACTTGGCCTAAATCTAAAAGTTTTTTAGGTTAAAGTTTACAAAGCAAATAAAAAAATTATGGCTAAGTATTTCTTTGTTGAATTGGGTTTTTAAATTCATGAATAATTTTGACAATATCTCATATAACACATTAACTATATTTGTATTCAGCGAATTAATATTTCTACTCTTCAAATGTGATAGTCCACCAAGAAGTTTCTAGTCAGATTTTTCATTATTGGCCAAAACATACAAACCATTTTCATTGAGTATTTTTGATTGCTCCACGTAACCTGTAAAATTTTAAATGGGGAGCAACGTATAATTGCTCCTTATTTTATAGTTCCTTTAAATCATAAATACTGTTTTTAATTTTTTTTAAACTTAATTAAACGAATTTTGATAAACGAAATTTTGAGCATTTTACAAAGTTGTTCCTAATTCAACCAAATAAAATAAGTAATTTTAATTTATAAAAGATTGCAAACTCTTTTGTCTAAATATTCATCTAGGCTTTTTAACTTGTTAAGGTTCATATAATAACTATATCAACTTTACATTTTTAACATAGAAATCAGCGGATTGAAAAAGTTTTAAATACCATGGCAACTAGACCTGGTTTAACTCTTAAACCTTTGTAGTGAATACGGGGTTAATGTAATAATACCATTTTTCTATTTGTAAAATAACATCGGTATTAAGACTTGCTAATTATTTTATTGTGTGTAATTTAATTTAAAATTTGATACATTTTACAAGGTTGTTCCTAAGCTTACAAAATAAAATAAATAAATATTTTACAATTATAAAAAATTGCAAACTGTTTTGTCTTTTAGGCTTTTAGCTTGTTAGAGTTCATAGAATGGTAAATTTAACTGTTTATTTTTTTATGTAGAAGTCATCGAATTTAAAAAGTCAAATGCCAACGAGTAATTAATAAAACTGTAACAGAGCTTGTAATGTAATAATATAATAATTCTATTTATGAGGTATCATCAGTAATAAGACATACTAATTATTCTATTGTGTAAAAACGTAATTTAATATTTTAGAAAACGAAGGATGGTCTTTATGAAGAAAAACCAGGAAATTCCAAAAAAATAGTGGTACTTGAAGTGTTAACACTTACTGGACCGTTGACTTGTCAGCCACGTGTTTCAGAAGAAAGGGAAGTAGTTTCCTCAGTAAACAGTCAAAAAGAAAATAACCACATACATTCCGAAGAAAGTTTAAACACTACATTTTACAACGAGGTATTATAAGTGTCGTATTTGTTATAGTTAAAATTTCAGTTCATATAGGTAGCACACTAAAAAGTTTCAAACCGGATTTCATTGTTTATACGACACACAAATACAGAACATAAACGCACTAAAAATTGTAATTAAAAATGTATTGGGCTATCGAATTTACCTAAAAATATATAAGCACAGAAAAACACTTAAACATCGCTTTTATTAATTATGTAAGAAAATCAAATTTAATGACATATCCTGTAAACTAAATGTTCATTAAATAGTTGCTGCCATTCTAATTAAAAATATAGCAAGGTTTGTATATATATCTTGAACATTGAGCGAGAAAATCAATAAAAAAAAAGCTAAATAATCACTTTTATACATGCATTTGAATATTTTCTCTTTTTTGTAGTAAATTATTTTGTGATTCTCGTTTTCGAATTTTTGACAAAAAATCAATTTTGTAATACTGAATGAGTTAAACTCCCATAAACTGTTTTTTGGGTAAATTTTAAGGACAAAGAAACGACTGAGAATGAAAATATCCCGGAGATATTAGAGCCTCTAAATTTAAATGGAGGCGTTCTAGCATTTTATCGAAACATGTATTTAAAAAAAACTAGTTCAAACTTTATGTTGGACCACTTTCCTATTATAATATCTATATAAAGAGAAAAATTTTGCAATTTAAAACTAGCATTTTGATTTTAATTTTTTCAGTCTGAAAATACACTTCTCTCAAAGGAATTATCTGAAAATACAGACGAATTACTACCAATGACACCAGAAGATCCATTTTCTGGTTTAGATGACAATGATCCACCTTATGCTCCTAGCGATGATATGGTAGGTATTATTCAAGCTAAACTCACGGACTCCAACGTATGCGCAATGAGACATAAGCAATGTATTTCGTTTTACAGGTTACAACCGAAACAGACTTACAAATACTACCGCGACTATTTTGAGGCCGACGTGTTGAAACATGTGATTATTTAAACGACTGCCAACGTTTTTTTTTCTCTGCGAACTTGTATCGATAATTCTGCATATTAAGTTATTATTATCATGCTTAATAATATTTATCGGCAGTTGATTTAAAAAGCTCATTATGTTTAACATTTAATTAAAGTAAATATATTTATTATGTATTTTCATATGAAAAGTATGCATTGTTTAGATTCTCGATTATTTGTAATCTGATTAAGATATTGAATTATAACTTTTGTTTATTGCAGGGTAACTCTTCGGACTCAAGTGATGATACGAAATATAATTTAAAAATACTTAAAAGACATAAAAGCAGGCTACAAAACTCTTCAAATATTTACAGCGAAGGATCAAGTGCATTTGTGAAACTTAACTCTCAACAGAATGATACACGTGATACAGGACTACTGGACCAAAGTGATACTGGATTATCTACAGTTGTAGAACCAATTAAGAACCAATACGATCTGCACTCTTCCAATGAACCTTGCAATGCAGACAACGTCAAATCCAAAATTCCTTATAAAAGAAAACCCGATTACTGTTATTATTGCGAAACAAAGGTCCTTAATTTCGCCCGTCATGTTATAAGAAACCATTCAATAGAAACAAAGGTAGCAGAAATCCTCTCAAAACCAGTTAAAAGCAAGGAAAGGAGGCATTTGTTAAATAGTCTTAGGAGAAAAGGAAATTTTTTGGCAGATGGGGGGAAATGTTTTAAAGCAGTAAGACAGACATATGTACCAGAAAGGGTACTTTTGCCATGTGACAATTGTTTGGGTTTTTTTTCATCGAAACTATTATACAGACATAGAAAAAAATGTCTGAATGGAAACGGCCAAGGTCGTGCACAGGCTGCGGGACAAACAAAAATGTTTTCTAATCTTAAAGTAGATCCTCGGTTAAGAGAGGAAGTGTTTCCTCGCATGAGGGCTGATAAAATATCCATGGAGGCCAAAAATGATCCGTTAATTCGCGCATTTGGCACCAGGTATTTAAAAACACATAGGGAGAAACATTATGTTTATGTTACTTCACGCAAGATGCGAGAACTTGCCAAAATGCTTGTTGAAATAAGAAAACTGGACTCATCTATTACTACTATGTTTTCAGCACTCCAACCGAAATATTTTGATGTCTTTGTCGAAGCCGCAAAACGCATAGCTAAATATGATATTGAAAAAGATGTGTACATTTCACCTACTTTCGCTATGAATATCGTAACTTCTCTTAAACAGTGTTGCGATATTGCAATCACTTTTGCATATAAAAAACAAGCTCCATATTTATCCGTTGATACCGCTACAGCTGAAGCACAACTTAAAACATTAATTCATCTTTTCGAATCAAATTGGAGTTTTGAGGTTTCATCTCATGCAGCAAACAATCTTCATCTTAACAAGTGGAACAAGGTTACAATAATTCCTTTGGCGAGTGACTTAAAATTATTAAGAGAATACTTAATACAACTTGGTGAAGATGCTTTACAAATTCTTCAAAATTATATTTCTAATAATTTACAGGACTCCGTTGATAAAATTTCACAAAATAAAAAAAATATTAATGGAATTGAGGCATTTAATAATTTGACTGAATCTATTTACTGTAGAGTCATTTTGCTAAATAGGAAACGCTCGGGGGAATTACAGAGGATGTATCTGCATACATACACTTCCTGTTCAGATAAGCAAAATTACGAAGAATTCAACAAGGTAGTTTCATCAACTGAGAAAATTCTTTTAAATACACTAAAACGAGTAGTTATCAGGGGCAAACGAGGGAGAGGAGTCCCAGTTTTATTTAGCGTTGATGTACAAAAACACATCGAGTACATATTAAAGGTTAGAGATAAATTTGTGCCCAATAATAATCCTTATCTTTTTCCCATTGCAAATTCTCTTTCACATTTAACTGGGTATAAGGTATTAAGTAAGCATGCCAAATCTTGCGGTGCCAAAAATCCTAATTCAATCACTTCGACTCGTCTAAGAAAACATCTTGCTACATTATCTCAGTTGTTTAACCTTACAGATGGAGAAATAGAACAACTGGCAACGTTTATGGGACACACTACTGGTGTTCACAGAAATTCGTACAGACTCCCAGACGATATCTACCAAACGGCAAAAATATCAAAACTGCTATTGGTGATGGAAAGTGGAGTTGCAGATAAATATAAAGGCAAATCTTTGGACGATATTGACATCGACATGGAAAAAAATCTTTTAGAAGATAATAGCGATGACAGTGAAAAAGATGAGATGCTACAGGACGAGCCGATAGAGAAATCCGAACAATCAAAAAGTGAATGTAAACTTGTTTCTCCCACAAATGAAGATCAAAATATAGTTTTAAGTCCTAAAAGAAGAAAATTTCGTAAACTTGTTCCTTGGACAGCCGAACAAAAGAAGGTCACCATAGATTTTTTCCAAAGTCACATTAAAAATAAAAAACCTCCTAAGAAAAAAGAATGTGAGGTTTTTAAATCTAAATTTCCGGAACTACTTGACAATAAAGATTGGTTAAAAATCAAGGTATTTGTACAAAACGTATACAGTAAAAAAAATGAATAAGTAAATTTATTTTTTCTGCTCTTAAAAATCTTTTGTTTGATATTTTTATTCAAGATTAGTTTTAGAGTTTTAATTACTTTTGAACTTTTAAAATATTCCTATATGCTAGAGTTTTGGTACATTTTCCTGTTCAGTTTTTCGTTTCAATTTAGTGGTATACAACTGAAAAAAACTACACAGTTAGGATGTATTTGAGATTTAGTACAACTTAGTTTAAACTCTTATTGTACTTGTAAATATAAAAGATAATTTTTTCTTTACCGACAGAATTTGAGGTCAGAAAAACTCTTAGATATTTGCAAATGTTAAAATTACCTTGTATATTATTGCTGATTATAAATATACCAGGCGTTTAAATTATGGCAGGGTTTTTCTCCATTTTATCGGTTGTTTCTAAATAAAAAGGTGTAAAACCTGGTACATGTATAACCAGCAAAAAATTATCTTTGAAAATAGCCAAGAAGTTATAAAATGTTCTATTTAAAAATAACTAACCCGGTAAATTTGGGGATTTACATTTTAGGAAAAATGTTGAAATATTTGTATCTATTATAATAACTTTGTAGTTATGTAGCAAAATATATGGGAAAACATTTTAAGACCAGATTTTTGTTTTCAGAATCGATGTTTTACATCTTAGCATTAATTAAAATAAAATATAAGATTTTTTTGGCTAAATATCGTGTTTTTTATTTTCTTATAACATTTATTTAGTTTATTAAGCTACAAATTTTCAAGGTTAGAGAGTTATACATCCCTATAATTATTAAATATATTCTTTCTGACTAAAATTCATCGTTAACCACCTATTAATATGAATATAGATGATACTTTACTTAAGATATAGCGTCTTTGGAAGACCGAAACATTAACATGTGATGATATTATTTTATAGATAAACAGTAAAATAAAAATATTTTAGTTGCATGTATTTATATAATAATATTGCGTCCGTACATATGGCAACATTGTGCGGACGCGATAATATGTGATATACGCAAAAAGGGAGCTGACATAACCCATTTTTTAAAAGGGCGTATGAACACACGCAAATTAAAAATAATACGTATTTATGAAAATTTATCTTTTACTAATAATGTGACGTGCCTTGGCCTACAAATGTCTTCTTTAATTAGTATTCACCACTTAATTAACCGTCACATTAAGTTATCTTGGAGACGCAATAAGATCTAAGTTCGAAAAGACGCAACAATATTAGTATGATGTATATATATATATATAGATATATATATATATATATATATATATATATATATATATATATATATATATATATATATATATATATATATATATATATATATATATATATATATATATATAATATATATATATATATATATATATATATATATATATATATATATATATATATATATATATATATATATATATATATATATATATATATATATATATATATATATATATATATATATATATATATATATATATATATATATATATATATATATATATATATATATATATATATATATATATATATATATATATATATATATATATATATATATATATATATATATATATATATATATATATATATATATATATATATATATATATATATATATATATATATATATATAGATATATATATATATATATATATATATATATATATATATATATATATATATATAGATATATATATATATATATATATATATATATATATATATATATATATATATATATATATATATATATATATATATATATATATATATATATATATATATATATATATATATATATATATATATATATATATATATATATATATATATATATATATATATATATATATATATACAGGGTGATTCATGAGGAAATGTCAATACTTCAGGTACATATTCAGGACCAAAAAATAAACACAAAAGTCTATATAAATAAGTGTCCGCGAGGCCTTAGTTCTCGAGATACAGGGTGTTAAAATTTTTATTTAATTTTCCTATTTTTTAAATAAAATCTATGATAATGTAAATAATAGAGTGAAAATTGATATACGGGGGTTTTTTGGTATGATAAATTCGAATCTAATATTAGTATTGCTCTTACTTGTAGGGGGCGCCACCTACATGTCTTTCTACTCCTTCGAACAATCACAACTTTTTGGTACAGTCTTGTATTACATTTTTGAGCAAAACAAATTATTCCCTTGCCATTTCTACGTCAAAAAGGTATACCTGTTAAAAGTGGATACGGGCAACCGTTTTCGAGATATTTGGATTTAAAACAGTTTCGGAGCATGTGATTTTTTTTATCAAATTCACATAAAGTATGCATGTATTGTAAAAAAATAGAAGTGTGCCTTGCCTGACAGAACAACTGCTGGTTGGTGTTCTCATCGTTTTTCCTGTTACTTAGCAATAGCAATGTCAGTTAATAATAAGATCAAATTTTGTCACTGTCAATTTCTGTTCATAACTTTTATTATCTGACAATAATCATTTAAGAAACTTTAGATCTAAATACGTCATTATGCCTGTGATATTCTCGCATCGTGAATATGCAGATATGATATTCGTCTATGGCTTCTGCAGTGGGGTCGCAATTCAAGCAGTCGCGGAGTACCAGCGTCGTTTTCCAGATAGAAGGGTGCCAGATAGAAGAGTTTTTCAACAAGTTTTCATACTGCTGGAGAATCTGGGATGTTTCCAAGTGCGAAAATTGTATCTGAAAGGGAATCGGGACCCAACGTTGAAGTAGAAGAGGCTATACTCAATGCCGTCGAAAATGATCCAAGCATAGGCACTAGGCGGATTGCAGATACTTATCAAATTACACAATCGTCTGCTTGGAGAAATCTTCACATTAATTGTTTATACCAATTTCATTTACAACGGGTTCAACATTTGCAGGAGGGTGATTTTGAGTTGAGAATGCAATTCTGTAACTGGATTAATGAAGATCGAAGGTTGTATAGGTATGTTTTGTTCACTGATGAAGCACAGTTCACGCGTGATGGTATAAATAATCTTCACAATGAACACCGGTGGACCTCACGCTACAGTAGAACATAACTTCCAACATAAATTTAGCATTAATGTGTGGTGTGGAATGATAAATGGTCATTTAATTGGTCTATTTATAATCGACGGTAGTCTTATAGGAGAAAAATATTTAAACTTTCTTGAAAATCACTTGCGAAATCTACTAGAAGATGTTCCCCTTAATGTAAGACAAAATATGTATTTGCAGCATGATGGAGCCCCTGCACACTACAGTTTACTTGTAAGAGATTTTTTAAACCAAAACTTTCCAAACCGATGGATTGGTCGGGGAGGTCCGTTTAATTGGCCACCTAGATCGCCAGACCTTAATCCTTTGGATTATTGTCTTTGGGGATGGTTCAAATCACTGGTATATTCCACTAAAGTAAATACAAGAGAAGCATTATTGGATCGGATAACAAAGGCAGCACAAACACTAAGAAAGGCGCACAGAGCAACCCGAGCTATACACCATAGAGCTGACCTGTGCTTAGAAGCAAATGGTGGAATTTTTGAAAATTATAAAACGTAACCCAGATTTTATTAAAAACAACTTAATAATAACAATTTTAATAAAAATTAAATACCTTTTGTTTAGTTTATGTCTGAGGCACTGAATACACACCTCAAAAAATGTGTTAGTCTTTAATTTCAAAGCTTTTGTGCCAAGATGCGTTTAAATTTGGACAAAATAACAAACTTTTAAAATTTTGCGATAAAAAATTACATCCGCCGAAATTGTTTTAAATCCAAATATCTCGAAAATGGTTGCTCGTATCCACTTTTAACAGGTATGCCTTTTTGACGTAGAAATGACACGGGAATAATTTGTTTTACTCAAAAATGTAAAACAAGACTGTACCAAAAAGTTGTGATTGTTCGAAGAAGTAGAAAAACATGTAGGTGGCGCCCCCTACAAGTAAGAGCAATACTAATATTAGATTCGAATTTGTCGTACCAAAAAAAACCCGTATATCAATTTTAACTCCATTATTTACATTATTATAGATTTTATTTATAAAATAGGAAAATTAAATAAAAACTTTAACACCCTGTATCTCGAGAACTAAGGCCTTGCCACACTTATTTATATAGACTTTTATGTTAATTTTTTGATCCTGAATATGTACCTGAAGTATTGACATTTCCTCATGAATCACCCTATATATATATATATATATATATATATATATATATATATATATATATATATATATATACCCGAAATGTCATATTGCATGCGAATTCGAAACCCATTGCGACCTTCGGGCTTCCTAAATACAAACGTGTATAAAGCTTTCCTACGTTCACACCAAAATTAAAGAAAACTGTACCCAATTTTTTGCTTGGGCTTCATATTTACATGTTACTCTCTAAAAACATACGCGTCAGGGTTCACGGTATCGTACTGTAGTTGGCGCTCTAGTCGTTGTGTGTAAATGATATACAACTCTGTATAGGTTCTACGGGTTTAAAAAGCCCCACTAAATACGACGACTTTAGCCGTACCGGCGACATGGCAGCGTCGCAGAAAATTTGGATTATAATTTTAATAAGAAAATTAGATATTTGTGTATTATGGTTACGAATTCGAAGTGGGAATTCATGGCCTGGGCTCAAAAAAAAAGCGCGAAAGTGAATTTAGTGAATATTAGTGACATAGAGCAGATAACAAATTGTGGATGGAATATTTTTATATTAATGAAACGTTCAAAGCGGATTTTAGAACTTGCTTTAGGCACTTGTATGAACGTTAAAAAATGTACAGCGAAATTGGTTTGGTTAATTGTTAAGCGGTAGGGACAATAATACTAGCATATCTTGCGCTAAAGATAAAATAAATCCTACAAGATCCTCATTTTGATCTTTGACACATTCTTATTAGGTTAACATCATTATCTTTTTAAGTAAATGAACATTCAACTATTTTCTACGGATTAATACTTAGAAAATTTGTTGAGAAAAATATATAAAACACAATATTAGAAAATGTATTTAATTAGAAAAATATTAAAAAGTGTATCGCACGGCAGTATGTTAAAAGTATACACCCCATAAATTTCATACCACATAAAAACAATGTAAACCAATCAAAAACCAGAACACAACTCAACAGAAATGCATGGAAATAAAAACGACCTTAAAACGTTAAATATAACTTTTAAAAAATAATCCTAGTTTTTTTCTTTAGTGTCAAACCTGTGCTAGGAAATTTGAAAGGTCTGCACAAAATATCGTAATTAACAGCTAAGTAAAATGTTTCCGTATTTAGTATAGTTAAAAGGAGTTATTTATAGTGAAAAATAACATATATGAAAAAACTTTGCCGGCCTTTAAAACCGCCACCACAAAAATTGTATTTTTTGTAATTTTAGTGTTTAAATCCATTTGTTTATGTGTTTCGATAACCCTGTATATCTGACCTAAAGTTTATTACTGCCTAAACTAACTATGTACTATTTTTTTCTATAAGCACCAACTTTAATCAGAAATAAAAATAATTATTAATAAAGTTTTCCATATGTTGCATACTTTTTTTGGACACACTTGGCATATGGTTGTGAAGCATTAGTCCCGCCTGTGCACTAGCAAGAGTATATTCTAAGCATTAACAGGACAAATATATATAAAAAAAGATAATCTGCTTTTAAGCAGATTTAGCAATGAAACATGAGGCCAGCTTTTGAGCTAATATCAAATTGTATTTAGTGTCCAAATTTTGTATTTACTTTGATACAGGGTGTTGTTTTGGTTGGTGACAAAAAATGCAGGACATAATTTTTGGCTCACTTTAGGGCTAGAAGTTCATATTAACATGTGACTGCAAGGCATTCGTTTTTGAGAGAGGGAGTGTTAATATTTTAATTTTTTTAGTTTCTATTATGGGACATTTGATGTACTGTATGCTATCAATAATGCCTACAGAGTGGCTATGAAACATTTCAGAACACTTTATAGGGCATTACTTTTTCCCAGGTTGCGACTTCTTTTACCTCACAGGAATGTTTACTACAGTGCCACTAACCATTTTTACTATAAATGAAAATTCCTTATTCTGTTCTGTAACTTCTTGGTATTTTACATTAATTTAATTTTTTGAACTGTTTAGAACTTATTAATGGAAATGTATATTTATGCTTGGTCATGGCGCACATGGTTCGTGGAAAATGGGAAAATATGGTCAAATTGTAATTTTGTAAATAGGAAAGAAATTTCAATTTGACAAAGTCTAAACCCAAGAACTACGATTTTTTAGTTGACTCCAGCCGTGAGAGCTTTCATATTAAATGGATGCTTCCTTTGGTTCTTGTAAAATCCCTGATTTCTTGAAAACGTTAGAAAATATTTGTTAGGGGATGGGTGATGTATCCTTGTAGACAAGTCTAAATCATTCATTCATAACTAAGATGGAAGATCTCATTTCACAATATTTAAGTTTTATCTAGTAAATATTACAACCTTTTAGATCTATTTTACATTATAAAAGAGATAAAACATATCTTACCTGAATCAGTATTAAACTATGAACACATATTGTCAACACATTTAATGCATTTTTTAAATTTTAAAACAAAACCTTCATTAGAATGACGCCATAAATACCCCACTGAACTTTAAATCTGTTTGAACAATTGGTTCCAATTACCCCCCTAATCCGATTGTTATAAATAGTACTTGAAAGCAGTTAATTTTAATGTGTTAATAACTATATAGACTTAAATAATGCTGCACTACTAAAACTTTACATTTTTTATAGCCTTCAGATGAGTGGTAAGGTGTCACAACAAAATAATAAACATTTTCTTGTATTATATAATTATATTGTTAAAAATAGTACTTGACAGCAGTTAGTACTTTAAATATGTAGATTACTACATATTTGTTTAATAAAGTTTTATATCCAAAGAATTAGTTTTATTTTCTTTTGTTAGTTAGTAATGATTACGACCCTTAAATGTGCAATAATTTTTTAACAGATAAACTAAAGTTCTTAAACATTTATTTTCAGACCAAGGGTTTTTACATATGGAGGTAACCACGATCTATAAAACTTTATATTTTTTCATTAATTGGTGATTAATTCAAACGCCACATACGATCAAATCAAAATAAAACAAATGGTAAAGTACCACAACAAAACCAAAAACATTTTCTTGCATTAACAATCTGATTGATAATCACAATACAATACTTTGAAATGTAATACTTGAAATTGTAGTAAATATAGTAAAACCATTTTTTTCTATTAACGCATAGAAAATATTAGTCTATTACAAAAATGACTTCTTCAGTTTTTCGAATTACCCTATTCACAGTTAAAAATGTTTACTTAATATAATTCTCTATTAATAAAAAATAAGTATGATAACTGTTAAGAATAAATAAAAATGCTTGTAGCTTCAGCATATTGGCAACGCAGCTGGGCTTCGTATAATTCAACAAGTATATACATTTTTACACAGCAGGCTTCTTATTTTCTAAAAACGTATGTGATTCATAAAACCCGGAAAATATAACGATTTCTGTATATCAAGAAAAAGTTACCCCTCTGCCTTTGCTTGCAATAACTGTAAGATTTAAATTGTTTTTCAATAAAATACACTTTGTTTAAACCAATATTTAGGCCGGGATTCGGGTAGTCTGTGGGATATACCGGATTTCATATTAGACACGAGATGTGTATATATATATATATATATATATATATATATATATATATATATATATATATATATATATATATATATATATATATATATGTGTGTATATATATATATATATATATATATATATATATATATATATATATATATATATATATATATATATATATATATATATATATATATATATATATATATATATTAGGAACATGAAAGCACAATGTTATTCTAGCATTATTGTTGTTGAGGGATCATAAAATTTTTAAGTTTTAGAAAAAAGGCCGACTGGCATTTAACAAAGGATAACTTTAACAATTTAAAAAGCAATATTGATAATTAAAATATAAGTAAACACAAGCAAAACTTAATCCTAAAAACTAAACAAATTGTAATTATTTATATAATATTTGTAATTGGAATTTAAAAATAACAACCTTTTAGTTTTATTACCGTTTAAACGAGATCGGCGCCGACTCACTAGTTGTCCCGCCTTTGAAAATAATCTCGGAACGGAGGTAGCCAAAGCACACATTTTTTCTTGAGCTAGGACTGAAAGTTTCGGGTATTTTAATTTGTTATTAGGCCACCATTCTGGAGAATCTGAATTTCGTGTAATTAAATCATCCTCCAAATACCTTTGAAATTCTATGATCGCTCTGGATTTTGACATCCCTACAGGTTTGTGTTTAGAAATAAATGAGTCAAATGAACCCCACATTGATACGTAATTTCTTTTTGGTGGCAATTTTGCAGATTTTGAAATAAAAAATTATATACCTACTTTGTCAATTTCTGAATAATAAGGTGTGTTTTTATATATTTTTTTATATTTAAATGTTTTAAATAAATTTAAGAAAGCTACTGATATTTTTGTCAATTTCCTGTTTGTTTGTGAAGGAAACTACTACTAAGGTAAAATTCATCTGACAACTTTGTAAACTACAGTAGTGCAGTGCAGATCACGGTTGGCGAGACGTATCGCGCCTAATCGACTGCTGATTGCACCGTTCTTCAGCCGCCGCCGGCGCCGGTACATAATTGAGTATTGATTATTTAAAAGAGTGAAAAAATAAAATCAAGGTTTACCGAACGTCGCTACTTTAGGAAATTGGTCACTGTAGTTACCCGTGATTTTGAAATCACCGGCAGTGAAATATCGCCCACCTCTAATATTGACGCAACCCTAATAGCGAAGCAACCACATGATAAAAGGTTATTTCCCAAAAAAACATATAATATCCAAGAATTAGTGCGAATTATGTAATAATTTTAGAGTCATTTTGATTTTAATGTTGTTTTTGTTTTTAATACTATTTTTATAACATGATTTTTCCTTTGTATTCTTGTACAGTATGGCTTTGTCAACAACGATTGCAACATTAAAGAAGACATTGCAGAAATTAAAGCTAATTTTTGACTTTGACATTTTACAGCTACTTTCGAGCTAATCGTTTTAGTTCTACTTCTTATGCATGTCGTTCGGAACGTAAAAGAGAAAAAACCTGTTAGAAAAAAGTAATGATAAAATACTTGCTTTAAGTTCTGCAAACTGGCCATAATGATCAATTTAATTTACTCCAATATTATGCAACAAGTTTGAAAAATTCTTTCTCTATGTGGCTCTATACTCTTTCGAAATTAAAAATAAATACTTGAATATTAGTTGTACTTCGTTTACAAATAAATCTGAGAAATTTACTTAATAGCTAATAACAATTATATTCTATATTTTGCTATGCCATTTTGCTTAGTGTGAAATAAAGAATGTCAATAGAAACCTACATTCTCAATATATACATTCTAAATGTACCATACACACCTGCTCGTTTGATATTGCTTTCTTATCATCAGTCTTAACTAGTTCCTCCTGAGATTTCTTAGGACTTCCTTCCACTGCTTCTGCTTCAATTATTTCGTCATTTTTTTCAAGATCTTTTAGAATTTCTCGTCCCGAATGATGTCCAGAATCAGTTTCTGAATCCTGCGTGTTAGTACTACTACTACTATTAGTTTCAGTGACCAAATCCTCGTAACTGGAACCCTGTTTTTCATTACATACAGGACGTGGTTCGGATGCGGCAGTATCGGTTACTCCTGCATTCACGTGATTTACGTCAGTCTCATATGGACTTTTTTCTGATTCATCTTGACCTATGCCAGTTTCTTTTGATTCCTCCTGAGTCATGATAGTGTCATCTGGATTTTCTTTTGATTCCTTCTGTCTTATGCCAGTGTCATCTAGATTTTCTTTCGATCCCTTCTGACTTATATCGGTGTCATCAGAATTATTAACTTCCATGGAATGCTTAGTATCTAAATTATCACCACCTAAAATTCAACAAAGTAAAAAATTCATTTTTTGATATGATATTTCCTACTTTGTTAGTAAGTGATCAAGAAGGGATTACAATTTGAATGTTATATGAAAGCATATATACCTGCTTCATAATCAATTACTTGATCCTGACTTATACTTAAGTTATCAGTCTTTTCTTCTTGAGTATTTGACAGATTCAAACTGCTTTTGTAGCCTCCGAGGGGTGGCCTGATATCAGCTCCATTCTGATAGAGACGGACGCAGTCTTCACTTATCAACTCTATTTGGAACATTGTACCTGAAATTTCAGTAGATCACATTTTATAGCAATTATTTATATATTTCTTATTTTATAATTTTTATTAATACAACACTTTTAATAAAAAATTAAAAATACAATAATTCCTATTTATTAATCAAATCTGGGCGGACATAATAGTGTATATTATAAATTAATATTAAACCACGCAATTTGTCATTATTATAAGAGTCATCTGAACACAACATAACACAAGATCGGTATCTTGGACTTTAAAAAAAATACGAACAGGAACAATAAGTCCAACATATTTTTCCACAGTTGGCCTACATAGGTAAAATATCATCAAACACTCCATCGGCCTATCCAGGATTTTGGTTTAGGGGGGGGTCATAGACAAACCCTTTTGTATTCCCTAAAACAGGCCATCGCCACTACACGTGTTGCACTTATCACTGGCTTGTTAAAATAACTTTACTGCGTTATGGCAATCGCTATCTAATTTTCGGATATTGCTCGGTTTTGCCCAGAGCGCTGTGTATTCCGGGTTGAAAAGTAATGGATGCATATCGCAAGAAATTTTACAAAATAAGGTATAATGTTTAAGAGAATTTTGTTTCATTTAAAACATACCTTTAACAATTGTTTTTGTTAATTTATAATATGTATTTTTTGGAGGGGCATTGCCCATTTGCCCTTTTGCTAAAACCGCCACTGGCACAGTGGCTTTCTATTAACAAAAAATCTTAGCTAATCTAACTTATCCAGAAAAGTATACGCTAAATTAACTCAGATCAGCCAATATTTCCTCTAAAAGGAATACCACTATTAATGTAGTTCAAGCTTTTACAATATTTTCTAACTTTTAAACATCCGTAAATTAATAACTCAATATCAAAATAAACTTACCTGTAAGTTAAATCTCCAATTTTCTTCAAAACAAACTACTAATTAAAAAACGTCCAGCGCAAAAAAAAATGGAATAAAAAATCGTAAACTTGAAGGGAAATCGATTTTAAATATTCTAAGGTTAGTTAGGATAGCTTGGCGATGTCAAAAACACGCAGAATTACAGAATTTAAGTAATTCAACGGCTTCTCGAGGTGTTTGAGTATTCCTAGCAAACGAGTCGCAAAGATTCAAATTCAAGCGGTGTTGTTGTCGAATTATGTTTTGTTAATTATATAGATAATAAATAAGCAAAAAATAATACGTAAAAAGTAATATATAAAATAGTCATAAAAACATACTTTAAACCAGGCTCTAGGATAGGCCTATGAAACACTCCTTAAAATGAGATAATTTAAACAAAGTTTGCATTTTTCTTACCGTCTGGATGTAATTCTAAAAATTTCGTATTCGATTCTTCATTCCACTCCATGCCAGGCATTGGCTCCAAACAAACACTCTCCGGTAACAACTCGCCATTCTTTTCTATACTGAATTTATGCAAAGACTCGAAATTTCTTACAAATCCATCATCGGTAACTGGTAAAATCCTTGGAACAATATTTTCGCCAAATAATAAAAGTTCCACGATGGCTGTTTCTCCAGTGCTTATTTTTTTCATTTCAAAGATAGTTTGGCCTAAAACAAAAAAGAAGTATATTGAAGACGTTTGTATAATTTTTTAAACCTCATTCATCAGAAGACCTGGCTTAGTATGAAAATTTTAATATAACTAAGAAAGCCACAAAATAAAAGCCATTTTTGAACTTAACTCACCAATACACGTGTGGAATATCAGTACAAGTTTGTTCGAAAATAGCTTTATTTTATGAGGTATTTTCTATATCAAACTCAGTTTCGACGTTTATATGAATTCGCCTTTCGTGTAAACGAAAACGTGTAGGGAATTGTATAAAACAAAGAAAATTGGTGACTGGTTTCCAATATATAAGTTAACATATACGCGAGGATTTAATGGTGTTTTGACTTCTTTTTATCCTAAAAGTAAACCAAGTAAAAAATCTACAATTAATATGTAGACATCCTTAATTATTTAATAAATAATTAACAATATATGCGAGGATTCAATGGTATTTTGACTTTCTTTTATCCTAAAAGTAAACCCAGTAAAACTATCTCAATAAGGTTTTACTAATTACGGTTGCTCTCCCGCTAGCTTTTGATTGGTGGTACCCAAATGTGGCGAGGAGTTGGCGATATTACCTACTTTTATGCTCCTCCTTGTTGTTCACTGCTCATTTAATATTCGTTAATGTTCGAGTGTTTGCTTGTGCTTGTTCAGATTTCATTACAATTTTTATAAACATAAATTCGTGTACCTATAATATGCTTTATATCGCTTTTATTCTTTAAATCCTAAAACTTCTTGCTGGATGCACATTTATATGTACTCTCATTAAATACTTTTAATTAACAACAATAATAATTGTGCAGTGAAATATAGAAAGATGTCAGTTTACTATCAAATCTTATAATAAAATTGCGTAAATTAGTCGAGATTTCAAAATGTTCCGTTGCTTCTAAATTTCATTATGGTTTAAAAGCCAATATATTCACCAGCAAGTATGTTGCTACCTGAAATAAATTTTATACAGAGTTCCCTACCTTCTGCTGATATTTCAGCAAATTTATCCTGAGCCTGTTTGCTCCAATATTGGATTCCTTCTGGCCTCTGCAAACAGCATTTTTGAGCCAAAGGTGGGGTCACAACCAGGTCTTCGGGTAATTGGCGGAGACTACTACTGATGCAAGAGTTGCCGTAGTCAATGAAGAGGAGTTCGATTCCTAATAAAGCATTTTTTTAATATATTTTTTTATTTATTGCAAAATATATGGAGAATTCCCATTACAGAAATAGAACATACTTAGAACGAACACGTTTCCTAAAGTAGTTGTGTAAGGTATTAAAAATATCAACATCACTGTTAATATTAAGAAACTGCAGAGCTCAATAAAATTCAAGGGAATGTTTTTCCATAATTAGCAGCATGCCTAATATAGAAGAGATTTTCTTAACAGGTACATTATAGTAAATGGAGTTGACAAGATTTCGGCAGTTAAGAAACCCAGTAAGCTTTAAAAAGTAAATCTAAGTCAGAAAGTAACTCCCTGTCATAAGGATGTCAAACATGTCTATCTTAACATGACATAATTATGAATTTCTATAGCAATGGTTAATATGTGAAAAGTCTGCATTTTAAGACATTTTCTTTATAATACAGAGAGACTTTAATAAACAATTCGATATTATACCAGCAATTGTATTAGATAGGATCCTGGCTCTGTACCACATATCGTCGCCTGGAAACAGGGCAGCGCACAACGTTCCAGGAGACATATCTTCAAGTTCTGGAAATTGTTCAGCTCCAGAAAGCTACAAAAAAGAATTTCTTTAAAAAAAATCCACACTAAGACGAAACTCAATTTCATATGTTGATAAAATATATTTACAAATTCGGCCATATGATGTTAACACTTTAAAAAATAAAACCATTTTTCAAACTTACTGTATATGAAGGAAACTACACACATAAGTATTCCGACATACCTGTTCAGAAATCCACTCCAATTCATCTATACAGTTTTCCATTTGAACCCAGAATTCTGAAGGAGAGTTTAAATGGCTAACGAAACACGTGGTTTTGCTTTCTGTGACAATTTCGCATGGAACCTGTAACAAGATTATGTAACTATAGCGTTTGCTATTTCCAGTTTTAATATATATATATATATATATATATATATATATATATATATATATATATATATATATATATATATATATATATATATATATATATATATATATATATATATATATATATATATATATATATATATATATATATATATATATATATATATATATATATATATATATATATATATATATATACATATATATATATATATATATATATATATATATATATATATATATATATATATATATATATATATATATATATATATATATATATATATATATATATATATATATATATATATATATATATATATATATATATATATATATATATATATATATATATATATATATATATATATATATATATATATATATATATATATATATATATATATATATATATATATATATATATATATATATATATATATATATATATATATATATATATATATATATATATATATATATAAATATATATATATATATATATATATATATATATATATATATATATATATATATATATATATATATATATATATATATATATATATATATATATATATATATATATATATATATATATATATATATATATATATATATATATATATATATATATATATATATATATATATATATATATATATATATATATATATATATATATATATATATATATATATATATATATATATATATATATATATATTTATATATATATATATATATATATATATATATATTTATATATATATATATATATATATATATATATATATTTATATATATATATATATTTATATATATATATATATATATTTATATATATATATATATATATATATAAATATATATATATATATATATATATATATATATATATATATATATATATATATATATATATATATATATATATATATATATATATATATATATAAATATATATATATATATATATATATATATTTATATATATATATATATATATATATATATATATATATATATATATATATATATATATATATATATATATATATATATATATATATATATATATATATATATATATATTTATATATATATATATATTTATATATATATATATATATATATTTATATATATATATATATATATATATATATATATATATATATATATATATATATATATATATATATATATATATATATATATATATATATATATATATATATATTTATATATATATATATATATATATATATATATATATATATATATATATATATATATATATATATATATATATATATATATATATATATATATATATATATATATATATATATATATATATATATATATATATATATATATATATATATATATATATATATATATATATATATATATATATATATATATATATATATATATATATATATATATATATATATATATATATATATATATATATATATATATATATATATATATATATATATATATATATATATATATATATATATATATATATATATATATATATATATATATATATATATATATATATATATATATATATATATATATATATATATATATATATATATATATATATATATATATATATATATATATATATATATATATATATATATATATATATATATATATATATATATATATATATATATATATATATATATATATATATATATATATATATATATATATATATATATATATATATATATATATATATATATATATATATATATATATATATATATATATATATATATATATATATATATATATATATTATTATACCGATGTGCTCTGACAGATTCATAAGTTATCATTCTTACCACCCTACCAAAATGAAAATAAATTTAATAACTGCTCTAAAAAATAGAGCTATTAAGCTCTCACATAAAGACTACAAACAGGAAAGCTTAGATAGGCTCAGAAATATACTCCTTGAAAACTCTTATCCTCTGAATATCATAAATAAGTTTTTATGCAACACAAATGAAAATCCAATACAACTAAATACAATCCATAATATAACGACAGAGGAAAACACCAGTCAGCCAACACAAACAATATTTACACAAATATTACCCACTTCCTTTTATTCAAAATTTAACTGATAAATTAATAGACGTTTTCAAAGATAGTCCAAACCTAAGGTTTGCCAAAAAACAAATAAAAACTGTCTCACAACTTTATGCAAAAACTAAGACTCCACTTTCCACGTTTGAAAATAATAACGTTGTATATGCCATAAATTGCAACAACTGTAATCAAATATATGTAGGTCAGACATCTAGAAATTTGTCAGGCAGAATTACTTCACATAAAAGCGACTGCCGCAGGTTTGTAAAATCTTGTGCATTATCAGAACACTTCATAGACACAGGACACAGCATTCGATTCACCGAGGCAAAAATTCTTGCTAAAGAAAAAAGATATTATAAAAGAAATTTCCTTGAAATGATACATATACACAACCAAGGGACAAACACAATGAATAAGAAAACTGATATCAATAATCTAAGCACAATATATTCATATCTGTTAAGAATTAGTGGGGACAATTTTGTTTCTATTAATGACTCTAATGCTGTCCAAATCTCTGAATAACTTAGTCCTAATATATTCATACTGTAGGGCACTGTGCATTGATTATTTGCATTTATATATGATTTTCCATTTTCCTTTTCATTTTTGTTTCAGGAAAAGTTCAATCATGGTGTTGTGTTGTTCACGTAATTTGTTTTTTCCCCCTTTTTTCTAATCATAGCAAATAAATATAAAAATTTTTCACAACACGATGGTGGAACATGTCCCTCTATCAGCTGCACAGTGTACTACAGAATATAAAATGTTTTCATCGTTTAACCAACAATTACAGAACTTGTAAGATTTGTGCTGATTGGGTTACCAGCTTTGCAGAGTACTGTTTACTAATGCGCCATCTACATTTTTCTTTTCCAACTATACATTTGGGAAACCGTCGTTACCGATTCGTGCTCAGTCGACAATTATTCGAAAAACAAAAAACGCGTAAACCAACTAGTGTAAAGTAAGGGAAGGAGAGCAAAAATAAAAAAAAACACGTTCTCCATTTTACAATAATAATTTGCCTTTAAAATACGTAAAATGGCCGACAGTGTCTGCACGTTGGAATAAACCAAATCTTTAAGAATTTTAAAATGTGTTAATATAACAACATCCAAGTCAAAACTAGTGATAAAAAGGTGTAAATAATATGTATATAGGTCTTTAGCAATGTTGAGAATTTTTCAGTGTTGTTTCTTCAAGAGTAAAACCAAGTAGTAAGTCCACAACAACTTTTTTTTTTTAAAATAAATGTTAATACAAAATAATAACAATTTTTAGGCTGTCTTGAGGAAGGCAATAAACAGTTGCCGAAAGCTTGGCAAAGCAACAAAGTGTTTTAATCTAAGGTCCCCTCTCTTTGACTACAGCCCCACTAGATTTAGCACGTTTTATATATATATATATATATATATATATATATATATATATATATATATATATATATATATATATATATATATATATATATATATATATATATATATATATATATATATATATATATATATATATATATATATATATATATATATATATATATATATATATATATATATATATGCATATTTTATTATTTTTTGTAATCACTTAGATTATAAAAATTACCAGCATTGAATGAAGCTGTCAGAAATTAAACTTCCGCTTAAGAAACAATATTGTTGAAATGATAAATGGACTAATATACCTAAAATGCTCATGCAAAATGTACATGGCTAAAAAACACACTCGACGTTCGGGGTGATATATCTCTTAAAAATAAAGTTCATATTCAATTTTCTCGCACTCACATCTCTTATCAAGAGTGTAAATTGTGAACCCGTCCCGGCACAAAATTTATAACAAATATTTCTTAGCAAAACATTTGAAGACCCGCCAATGTGCCAATCGAAAGGGTATATGTATAAATAAAATTACAAAATTAATTCTACTTAGCCTAGCACCTCCAAACCAACGATAAAAATTGTTTCTTAGCAAATCAAGCATAAATTCCATCATTGTATAAAAAAATAAAATTTTCCTCACCGCAAGATTCTTGGCAAGTAACGCGTCCTTGATGTTTTCTCCTCTGGAATACAGTTCCACAATGTTAGTCTTCTCATCTTGAATGATGAATTCTGCAGATGCATTCTCTCGATTAGCCAAAGCCTCGAACAACTCCAACGCCTGTTGGCTCCACTCCTCCTCTAAGGCCTTCAGTTTAAGACTGCACCTGGTTGCGTAAACGGCAAGTGTCAAAAGGTTGGGGGGCAAAGTCTTTATTTGGGTAGTCTTGTTGTTTATTACATCCGTGTTGCCGTAGTCCACAAATCGGACGGTAGTTATATCCTCATCGGCATCTAATACTTCGGCTCTGGAAAGGAAACAATAAAACAATTTTGTATTGGTGCACACACTAAACACCAGGACTTCAAACAAACTACACTCGGAAAACGCAATTCAAAAGCTATTCACTATTTGAAATACTGTACAGGATGTCCCATTTTCGACATTCTTGCGGATACAATTTTCACAATACTATGCTACTTCTCTATGATATTTACGATGCCGTAATGAAAGTATTCATGGCCCGCTTCGAATTTAAGATTTAGGAAGAAATTAAAAATAGTGCATTTTTGGAACCACGCTCGTATCTCAGTTATCGCTTTACTTATAGGAAAGGCAACAAATGGATCTGGTAGCGGTGTAGTCAGTTTTTTAAACTAAGTCAAAGTAAAACAAGCTTATTACCAAAAGATAAACATATCTCATTGACAAAGCGAAAAAAATATACTACAAATATTTCAAACCGCTTACAAGTGGTAAAAATTATAAAAAAAAAGTATGACAATTATTACCAAAATATGGAAAATACAAAATAAATATATACATATACGTACATACAAACACACCCATACACAAAAGTATATTCAGTCAATAACAAGAAGATACAATTGTAGTTACAAGTCAAGACGAATAAGCTAAAATTGATCCGCAAATATTCCTTGACATCATAATATGACCGCTGAATTAGATTTTTTTTGTTTCTTTTTCAAATTTTGTTAAGTTTTGTATGTTTTCTATATAAGCAGGCATTTTTATATCTTGTTTAAAATTCCTTTTTTTATATACGAGTATATAATATATATCCTGTATATCATTAATATTTTAAATAAAACTTATATTTAGATTTACAAAAATGTATGATAAATTATAACATCTGCTACTAGTAGACCATATCATTTTTTTAAATTCAATAATCTACCTCGTATTTCTTTTGATAACTATGTGATATTATTATTTTACTAAAATTACTTCCCTACTTATGTTTTTAAATTAACATTGTAAAACCCTTATTTCCTAAAACTTTATATATTAGTGAACTGGGGCAATAAAATTCCTTAATTAAAAATTGTTACAGTTTTCTCTTATGCAAAATTTACACATTTTTGTTATTTTCTGTATAGCATTTAGGAGTATTATCGACCTTTCCTGTAAGTTCTGGATACCGTTGTCAATCGCTTGCTGTAACTCCTCCATGTTGCGAAGCCGGGTATTGTAAACTTTATTTATTATAGAAATTTTCCAAAAAACGTTTATAATTTTTATTGAAAGTAAATGCTGTTAAACTGTTTCAAAAGTACCTTATCCAACAACTCAGGAATACCAGTCAGTGAAGTATTTTTAACTATCTGTTTGCTGGAAGGCTTCCCTCGTAGATAGAGTATAACATACTGGTCTTCCTAAAATATAACATGCAATGCTGACTCCAAATCTTCCCTATTGTTGCCGTTCGTTTGGTAGTGGTTTTGTCAAAGCCAGTATCTAACATTATGTCTATTAAATCTACCAACCCTGTCAAAAGATGCCTCATCGGACCATACTACTGTTTGGACAAAATTAGCATGGAGCCGAATATTTTGCCGATTGTACGTTCCGCATCTCTAGGGTGCACGTGTTGGATTAGTTTAAACTTGTTTAAGTCTAGTATTTATATATTTTTGATAGCCTATGAGTGTGCGCTTTTGACACTTTAACTTGTGTTTTAATAGCCAGCCCTATATGAAGATGAAGGCGTCATCTCTACATTAGCCAAAACATTTACTCGATTAGTGTTTCGCTTTTCCTTATGGTGGGATCGTGGTCTTCCCTGTACAAATCTTCCATGATTAGTTAAACTTAATTTAATCCCGCAAAATATATCTGCAATTTATTAGAGTAAAAGTCGAAAAACGACAACTAATAATGGAACAATATGTGAAGTAACAGTGAAGCTATAGTTCGGCATTTCATCTGATTCCGATTATATATAGGACTCCAACATAACATAAAAAAGTTTTGAAATCTCATTTCTGCAAATTTTGAATCAAAAAGCAAAAACATTTTATTAGGAAAACATTTAAATATGATGTAACACCTTTTCACAAACAGTTTAAATTCACTTAATACGACAATAGTTTTTAAAATAAATTTCAGCGGTTTTATATTTTTGTAAAGCTAAAAATAAGCAACGTTGACTAATATAGTCTATTCTATTCTAGGTACTTAAAGTACAAAACATGGTACTTGCCTTACTTTAATTGGTACATGTACATACGCATTAGTCTATATTAATGTTATAAATTATATGTATATATTTATTTTACCGAATGAATATTATGGACTATGTATTTAATGTTGTCTTTAAAAAGAAACACCATAAATTCTGTTAATTTTTCACCAACTTATGTAGTATGTACACCTATTATTCCGTTTAGATTACATTATGTTTGTTATCAATTTAATAATATTAATAATAATATTAATAAGATTTACTCAAAGAACATATTAATATTATTATTAATAAATTTAAAACATACAATAATGTATCTAAACGCTTTAAGACAGTTTAAGACATAATAATATAGTAATAGGAATTATAAATTTTAATGACTGCTACAATTTGCATAGCCTCAACACTGTCAATATACAACACCTTCGCGTTTTCTAGGGAGTAAAAAAAAACGTCAACGTCGAAAAAAACTTACCTGTACCACTGATGATCGACACTATACGGGGCAGCGCATAAAACTCCCACCGAAATATTGTCCAAAATTGGCATTTCTTCTACAGTGTTTTGTAAATTTTGTTGCAATTCCGTTAGAGCAGTTTCCGAATCGGCAAACTGAACATAAAACTCAGACGGACTGTCAATGTGACTTACTATGACTGGTGTACCAATTTGCGGTATTTCTACAAGCCAATAAAAGAAATTATTATTGTTATTTGACCATAAAATTATTTAAATTTTTATAAAGATTGAAATATTTTATATACGAATACTTTAAAACACCTGAAAGTTAGGGTAATTTTAAGAAAAAAATTGTATACAACCGGGAGACAAATTTTAACCATCTCTGAGAAATAAAAAAAATGGTAAGGATTGAACTTTTTGATATTGAAATTTGTTTAAATAGTCTCAGATTATAAAAAAATATATATTTGATTACAGTATTTCTTATTTCAGAACCCATCCGGAAACACAGAGCGAATCTAGTTCATGTCGTTATTTTAAAACAAAAGTAATAAACTTATTTACGGATTACAGCAACTCTGTAATCCGTAAATCCGCCTGAAATTCTCCGATGTTCAGTTCTGTTAGTAGTACAATGTGGCATTGTGCCTAGTGCTTTAAAAAAATTTAAAATTAATGTTGAAGGAATTATTCAAAATTAAAACACCACTTAGCACTGATCTGCAAGAGTCTTCGAAAATTAGAAGCAAGCAACGCAGGATCATTTATTCCGAAATTCTTTACTAACTCACAAATTCGGACTTTATAAACTCTGAACAAGATGATTGCTTTAAAACATGAATTATTTATTTAATTTAATTTAAGTTAGAAAAATTCTTAGTCATGTTAGATAACGAAAATAAATCATTAAAGAGCAACGACGAAGATGATATTCCCCTGCAAAAATTCTGGAAGCGACAATTTAAGCGTTAAATTTTCCAGAAGCATTACGAAAAAGTTCGGAACACTGATAAATACAAAAGCAGTCGGAAAAAAAATTAAGCACAGTTAGCCAACATGTTTGTTGGCCGACAACATTAGCCAACAAATTGATCTATTCGCAAATGTTGGTAATCTTTTAAAAGCCTTTCAGTTATTAATAACTCTTCAGGCAACAGGCGTGAAACGGCGTGGAACCTAAAAGATGTTTTTCTTCCGCAGGGTGTTATGTAACAAAATATCTTCAAGGTTGGGAGACGAAATTTCAGATGCACTAATATTTTTGTAGTATTTTCTAAATTTGTAAACATAGAACTTTGTTTCTATTTACATTTTTTAACCTTACACAAAGAAGGTATTAAATGTCATTATTGTTTTTTTTTTCGAAGTCTAATCCCGGGATTGTTCAAGCAATCTCGAATATCCCGAGATTAGGAAAACTCTCGGAATTAACATTCCTTATCAACGCGAACGAGAAAAGGGTGAAATTGTTGACGAAAGTGATCTTCAAGATCTAATTTTTACAGCAGCAAAGCATATAAAAAGACACTCGCCAAGAAATTTGTCGTATTCAACCTGTGGAACGCGACCCAAAAAAAGGATGTCGCGAAAAAATAAAATCCGGTATATAAAATTAAATTATTAGTCTTAGATACTGCAGATAGAAGTATAAACTTTTTAAAGGCGACCTGTAAAATCAAGAATATTTTCCCAAATGTGCCAAGATACGGGTAGCGAATATCAGCAAATTCTTTTACATATAGAAGTACATTGGCTGTCCAGAAGTAAAATTCTAGCAAGGCTATTTGAACTGATTGAATTTTACTGCACATGAAAGCTTTATTAAAAATCATCAAATAAAAGCGATGAAAATAAAAAGGATTAAGTGAGTAATGTTTGGCTCAGAGTTCAAAATTAATATTCAGAACTATCTGACGCTGTAATAAAGATATTGGTGCCTTTTGCATGTGTCAATAAAGAATCTCAACTAAGACATAAATACATAAATATAAAACAGGTTCAAAAGTCACACTAGATTTTTTTGTAAAGTTTTTTATAACTATTCAATTTTGTTTCCAAAACTTTGGTGTGTTTTATAGCTCAAGTTTAAAATATGTTGGTATCCTTTTTTTTGTTGACGATTCCACCTATTAATATGCTTGGTAAAATAAAAACAATTATTATTTTTCATTGGTAACGCTCCCTATTTGGGAGAAGTTTGTGTTTATTTTAACACTTTATTCAGATATTATTTATATTTCTTGGTCGTTTAAGTTTTTCCTTAGCTTGTTCCTACGAATAGGTACATGGTATTTCATTACTGAAAAAAAAGTTAAGCCTATTTTATTGTAAAACTATTTAGAAGTTTGACATGAATGCCATTTGTTACTTCAGTTCTACTGTGTTGTGTTATCTTTCTAACCAGTATAAGTATAACTACTAACCAAAAATAAAATACAATCAGTACGTCGTCAGTTTTTTCATGTTACTTCTGTCTAAAAATAGAATACCCCAAATTTGGATCGCTACGTTCTCAATCCTCTCTAATATCGGGTTGAATACACGCTGTCCATTTTCAATACTACTTTAAAAATGTTTTCGTTAGTGTAATCCAAAATTACAAATATAACACAATTTTTTCTACGACCGCCTCTAAACAAATCTCAGCGGAAGTGACCTTAACACCACTTGTCCAATTCTTTTAAGTTTGTAATATGTACAGTTTCCATGCAGAGTAAAAACCACCTCCAATTATCAATACGAAAATCTATACTCACAATATGCTTGACGCTTACCTTTCGCTGTCTCTTCCGCAGTCGCAACTTCGTCCACAGATTCTATCACACAAGCCTGATCCAATAAACCCTCGCTTACTGGTACTGGTACAGTTTCTTGCACCGAGCTCTCTTGTGGAATTGCGTCAGTATCTGCCGATATCGCCGCCCCCTCAAGAGCATTTGATAATTCTTCCACTTGAGTGGTCTGTGCACATTCCTCTAGTGTACCTTCCCAACCTGTTTCTCCGTAGTAAATCGACGCTAGAACATCTTTTTCTAGAAAAGAGGAACCTGCACCCGACATCAGAGTAATCTATGGTAAAATGAAAACAATGATAAATATTTAAAGTAAACAATGCTTACAAAGATCTAGAAATGTATTACAAAGGAAAGGAAATTAGGTCTATTTCTACACAATATTTATTGTTTTCTAATTAGTTTGACGCATTTCAGTAAAATAGCATTTGCAAGAACTAACCTAACATTTTCATATCTAAAAGACAGATGTGTAACTGAGAAAAATTGTTAGAAAAATAATAAAATTAGGTCGCTTAGGTCAACATCAATAAAATGATAAAGTTGGTAGGCCAATAAGAAAACTAATTAAACAACAAAATTAGGAACACAAAAATTCCTAAAAATAATATTTTTTAAAAACAACACACGAGGAAATTATTAATTTGTCTTCATTTTCTAAAATGTTTTCTAAACTTTGTCGTCGCTCTCATCATAACCCTCATCCTTTTCGACGTTTTATTCTTTCTAGACATTCTTGGTTTTTCATATACTGAAAAATCAGTTGATCATGACTTGGTTTTATTTCGCGGTAGTAGTGATAATCGTTACCAAATATTAATTTATCGATCAATCCTAAAAATTTGGATTGAGTATATTATGGACCAGTTTGGACATTTTATGCAAAAAATAAAAAAATTGTAATATATACGGTACGTCAGAGGATAGAGGTGATAAGAGGATAAAGTTACTCAAAATATTTTTCGAAAAAAATTAACTCTAAACAAAAGCTGCTCATTAAAAATATATGATCCGCGTTGCAAATTCTCGATTTTGTCTCAGAAGGTGCATTTAATATACAAAATATGAAATATTGCTGAAATTAAACTAGCCTAATTTTTCTTTTTAAGACACACACAATGGTAACATGAAAAAAATATTTCAAATTAAAAATATTAGACCACGGTCCAATTCTGTCCCCTACAACAAAAATTTGTAGAATCCATGTCACCTCGTTACTATTTGGCACTATAATTCCGTTGATTGGGATAGGAAGCGGGACTTCTACTCCTCCTTCCCTTGGAATGATGTTTGTTTCTCTTTCAGCAATTCTTCCGAAATTTCTACACAAATCTCGGATTTAATCCTATTAGGTATAGAAATCTTTATACCACATTCTAATAAAACTGCAAAACCTTTCAACAATAAACCTTGGTTTTGAAAATCCTGAGATAACACCATATTGGAGAAAATCCGTACTTATTCTTAAGTTTCCTTAAGAACGTTCAGAAAATCAACAGACTAGAAACGAGGAGCGAAATTATTACAATCTCATAATTTTCGACGCTAAAAATGTCTTCGATTCATAATAGGCAAAGTTCTTTCTTGCCAAAATGCCATTCAATCCTTTTCGTGGCTTGTCAAAAACGTTAACCAAAACTTCTGCAATAACGCCTTTCCTCCACCCATAACTTTTGATGATGAAATCATCATCTACGTATAAATCAAAAGCAGAGCTTTTTGCAAAACAATTCGCCAGAAATTCTAATTTAATCCCTCCACTTCACTGCCCCTTCTATCAGTAACAACTTTGCCGTATATTATGCACGAAATTACCTTCAGTGTTAAAAAGGTACGACGTATTTTCAACACTTAAAAGTGCGCTTCTGAACTGGCCCTTACTCGTAGGTTATTCCAATTGCAATACGCTTTCCACCACCAAAAGTACAGTCTTACCAACAACTGGAACAAGTCTATCGAGTTCCACGGAAAAGCCCAAATTACTGTCTTCGTGATATCCGAAGCATTTGATCAAATCTGGCATGACGCACTTTTTAACAAAGTTCCTGGCAAAGGTTTTCCTCCAAAACTTTGTACTTGGATTGCCAGTTTTCTTTCCAACAGAAGAATTTTTGTATTAGTTGATGACCGACTTTCACAAAATCAATGTAGGCCTTGCACGCGGCACAGTGTTGGTACCTATACCCTATTCCTCCTGCACATCAATGATCTGCTTTCTTTTGCCAGCAATCTTGTTCGCAGCTCTGCTGACGATAGTACACTCCACTCCAGCATAAAATTTCCTAAACCTGTTTCCAAGACAGATTGATGATAGGCTTAGAGTAATGGTTTTGTCCCTAACCGAGGAACCCATTAAAATCGTAGAATGAGAAGCAAAGAACCTTGTTCAGTTTAACGCCACTAAAATACGGTCATGTTTCCCATCTCACAAATTATCTCCCAATACCCATCACATTCAAATGAATAATCAATTGATTAAAGCTAAAGATTCCTTTATACTAGCTGGTATCACTTTTCAGAAAGATTTTCGTTGGCATAATTACATCACATCATTTCAATTGCCACAGCAGCCGCGAAGAAATTGGGTTTCCTTCTCCGAGCTCGAAAATACTTTTCTTCTGCCAACTTGCATACCCTTTATACATAGAAAATAAAATCCAGCCTTGAGTATTGCCGCATATATAGGGAGCAATTTCTCCTTCAATCCAGAACATACTTGACTCTGTCCAAAGAAACGTTATTTGCCTTATTGATGATCCAAATATCACCAGTACTTGCATCACTAGAGCATCGTCAAACTGTGGGTGATTTGTTTCTATTTCACAGATATGACCACCAATTCTTATCTAATGAGTTATTCATCTTTAGTCATTCCTGCTTAGAAGACACAAGCATCGACCCTAATGCATCCCTTCAACGTCCAACTACAAAGACTAAGGACCTTCCACTTTGTTCGCTCCTTAATTTCCAGGGTGTTCCGATTATATAATTTGTTATAAGCAAAGGCCTTTCCGTCTTCTCCTAATCTGTAAGTCTTTAAATCCCGCATCAATAAACTTTATCTTTCTTTACTTAAAGCAACCAGAGTACTTAGTAGTTAGGCCTTCGTGGTCTGCTAATAGACAAAAAAAAACTGACTTTGTTTATTGTAATTGCTATGTAATAAATAAATGAATACATACTAAATTAAGTAATCAATTCAAATAAATAGGTAAAAGTAATGAAAAATGAAAGTCAAATTTTCCAATTTAAGAATTTTGCTAGTTTGCTCTTCACAATATTTCAAATATTTGTATTAAAAGTAGCTTGTCGAATAATTATATTTTTAAGCATTTTGTCATCTGTATCCGTGGACATACTGTGGAAACATAACCGTTTTTTTTTAACACTAGTAAAAGGGTAATGGTATAAAAACGTTAGTGTAAAATGTGTCCAATATTTTAAAACAATAAGCATTCAAAAAAGTATTAACAATTACCTGAACGCATAACATGTTGGGAACGTTGTATTCGCTCGTTAGTTCTCTTAATTCCGTAAAAGCGACATCCTCGCTATTACCATAATCCACAAACGTTACGGTTGCCTTATCATCGTCAAAATTGTCTACGCGCCCCCTGTACCAGTTCCCGTCAGCGCTGTGGACGGCATATACCAAACCTGTAAAGGGTAAATAAATCCTGGTCAAAATTAGCATCCAATGAAAGTTTTGCCTCAATCAGATTATTAACTTTTTATTATTATTATTTTTTAATAAGCCGATTTATCAATATATCAGTAAGTATTTTCACGCTACAGAATCTGGCAACATAGTTGCGTGTAGTTGCGTGTGACGTCCGAAGTCGTTCGTATTTAGTCAAGTCGATTTTATATAGTTTCGAACAATAACAACAAAAGACAATTCAGGTCAAAAATGATTTAGAATACATCAAAATTTGAATTTTTTTATAAATTGTTGGACTTGTAGTATACAGAGTGCAACAAACCTCAAAATATCTCGAGAAACGCTCATACAGTTTTAATTAATTTGGACCAGCCAAGTATGGAAATGCGATATGTATTTTATTACATTTTCCGATTCTACTAATTATTTTACAGATGTTTCCTAAATACATTTAACTATTAAATTCTACGGTTTTGAGTAAAAGATCGTTTTAAAAAAGGTACACCCGAGCTTCCCGATCATAGTATGACGGCTGCAACCAGATGTAACTATTTGGTACTGCATTAACTAAAAAAAAAACATCTTGGGTGTAAATTCATAAAATATTTTACAGTGGTAAAAAAGATCTTAAAAAGATTAGGAAACAATTGCGCCAAAGCCAAAACAATTTCAGTTGTAATAATTACAAACATCTGGCACCATTCAGAAAAAGGGCCCGACTTATTATCCCAGTCCAAACGTTAAGTTCTTGTGGAAACTGGGTGTAATTTTCTCGTATCGAATTAGGGTTTTCCCTCGCCCAATATCGACAATTACGGCGGTTGACGTTGCCATTTAGATTGGCGTTACAAAATTCCATAATCGTCAGAATTCTACACCTGTCGTAATCATCATGAGAAAGTTCTAGCACTTGTGTTGTTTTATAAGGGTGGAATTTTTCAGCTTGTCTTATGGAAATATGGGGATTCCCTTTCAAAATAACTAAATATGCAAAGCCTTATCGCTATATGTCGCTGTTTTAGGACGCCAGACTTCACATCATTCTTCATATGTCCTGATACATTGAATTTTGTGGAAATTTTGCACACACTGAAATGATTTGAAACTTACTTCTTTGCCAGAAATCAAAATGTTCGATATAGACATAAAGTATCAGATGTTTGCTTTATCAGACATGGAGTGATTCAGGGTTATATACTAGGCCCAATACTCTTCCTTCCCAACATAAATGACCTGACTGTTCTTGGCATTCGAGGACGACTTACAGCCTTTGCTGATGACACCACTGGTTTATGGTCCCATAAAGCTCCTAATCATTCCCATTCACTAATCGGCATTGTCTCTGAGGATGTTAAGAAAATTTTTGAATTATGTGATTCAAATCGTTTATGTCTTAATGTCATCAAAACTGGTATACTTACCTTTAGGCTTGACTTTGATAGTTAAGTTTATTAATTCACAAAAACCTTAATAAACTTAAGATGGAAAGACGTTGAATGTGAGACTGGTCAGGAGAAGTTATGCAGTTAGGATTTCTTGTAACGAGTTGGGCAAAACGGAGGCCAAATCGGTGTATTTCTCATTAATTCAAAGGTATTATAGATAACATTTAAAAAGTCTGTATTGTCTTTACTGAAAATAAAGACTTACTATAATTTACAAAAATTTGATAAGGATAACTTTAAGTAACAAACTTATCATTAAATTCTTTTATGATCATACAATGTTTTAGTCTTAATTTTTAGTATATTTTTTATTATGTAATGCTTTGTAAAGAAACACTATGTATTTATAATAGATAATAAAGTATTTTTTGAATTTCATTAGGAATCTCACGGCAAAATATTTCATTTGCGATATTTTTATGATTGTAAACTTCATACCTGATATAATACGGCAACGGCAAAAAAGTGGTGTTATTTGTAGACAAAGCTTCAAGAAAATGAGAATGTATTTAGTTTGAATTCAAATATTTCATAAATTAATTTAAATATTATTTGATCTCAGTAAAAATAATTACAGTTACTTTAACAAGAAAAAAATAGGTAGGTACAGCCCTAATAGAAGGTACGCCCTTGTTGGAGAGAGAAAAATAAGGGAGTTCAAAAATTGAAAAAATATACAGAGAATTTCATTTGAAATAACAGAGTTGATGTTCATTTTTATACTTTCAGACTGTCATTTGCTTTTTTTAGTTAGCACACTGAAAATACTCGAGAAAAACCTTAAACAATTTTTTAACTAAACAAAAGAAGCTTCTAAAGAGTTGGCAAATTACAAAGAAAAATTATGTAGCAATATTCTCAAAATTGGTCTCACAGAATATCACTGTTATTTATTAGAGTTATATACAAACCTTCTTCAGGAATGATGCTAGCTTCTACGTTTGCATCTTCATAAGCACTATACATTTTTTCCAAGAGCATAGACACCTGATCAGCGCATTCACTGGGTTGTATAAAGACCGAGGATTCGGTGGCATATGACACATAACCATAAATTTTAGAGCTGAAATTAGGAGTTTTATCAGTTTATAACTTTTGAAACTTAATATATTTACAAATGTATGAGATGCTTTACAACATTTAATACAAATAATCATAATAAATTATAAAAAATGCCATTTTTTGGCGTGGACATGAACTGATGCCACAATTCGACACTTCAGGATAAAGGAGAAGTTGGTGGCATCTACTAGATTTTAAAAGATAAACATAGAAAAGAGTTTCTAGTAATAAGTGGCCCAAAATGACAAATTTGAGGAGCCATTTTCTAAAAAATAGTTGACTTAAAGTTGACAGGTGAAGTAACAAAAGGTATGTTACAAATATATATACAAATATATATATATATATATATATATATATATATATATATATATATATATATATATATATATATATATATATATATATATATATATATATATATATATATATATATATATATATATATATATATATATATATATATATATATATAATAAACCAATTTAATGGGTAAAACAGTTTTCGAAATTACGAATAGTCTCCAAGTTATAGAATTTATTTCAGTTAAAAGTTCCACTCGGTTTATTATCTATTTATGTCAGCCACAAATTAAAAGTAATAAATATATTTCTAATAACTAAGTATATGATAATTATATATTATACTATAATTAATAACTTAATTATAGTCCAGTTACCAATAACAAAAATACTATGAAAACTCCGAAATTGACACAACCTGGCTGAAAATTTGTAAGCATGTCAAGAATTCGGCTCATTCTTATGTGAAAAAATTCTTCAATAACAAATCAAAAACGAAAAATGCGAGGAATTGGCTGAAAATAGGTGAGCATATAAAGAGCTTGATCCTTGATCGTTTAGAAAAAGAAAAGGACTGGAAATCGAGCATAGAAAACAATCAGTTTTTTTATAAATTTTCCTGTTAAATTCCAACTTATGAAAAATATATTGAACTAATCTTATAAATAAATTACGAAGAAAAAATAATTCGTAAACCCACCACCAGCCATTATTGCTGATGTCAATTTTTTTTATTTTGAATACACCATCACTTTATGAAGTTTTGTATCGCTGTTTACATCCATCGCTTGCTACGTATTAGTTATGTTAACTTTGAGCTTTGTGTGTATTTATATTACAAAATAAAATTGGTATCTTATGTTAAACATTTTCAAGTTGGTAATAATGCACGCCAAAAGTGACATACACGCGCGACATTTTTTTTTTAATTTTGAGACTTGACCGATTTCAAATTCGAGGTGGCCAAGCATTGTCAACTCTGTAGAGAAAAAAAGTAGTGTCGAAAAGAGGGTCAGTACATTATTATGCGTAACGAAAAGACGTCTCTATGATTGCAAAATAGAAAAAAAAATGTTTTATATAAAATACCCAATGTGCGTCGATTTAATTTAAATTTTTATTAAAAAAAATCATATCCGGCGCAAAACAAGATTTATCAGAGAACGGTTCGTTTGACAAAAAAGTGCTAAGGAACTTTTCTGTTCGAGATACTACTTTTTTTTTGTCCCGGGACTTTTTTCCTTGCGCGGTTTTGGATGAAACTGATGTTTTTTATGTTTACCCCCTACGGGGATGTTTTTTACGGGTAGTACAGGGGGTAGGGAAACTTTTCTTTCATAGGATGAGGCGGTCAAGTTCTTAACATGTGTGGCGAATTTCGTGTGTCAAATCCTTGGGCACTGGACCATAATACACAAAGTGTAAATAAAAATTGGAAAACATTACCTTATAATTAGTAAAGGACACAATGGTTCCACTGTGTCTAATGCACCCTCGTCTGGTGTCACAATGGTCAACTTGTTTCCATCGTTATCGTAGAATGTTACATCTAGGAGGTTGTTGTCCAAAATATTATCCACATAAATAATTAACATTTGTTCGAGATAAGCCTTGAAAATAAGCAATTTATATTTATAAACAATTAAGTTATATTCAGAGTAACATAAGTAATTATTACTAGAATTATAAAAATTAACGTAGCTTATACTAGAATGTACACGGTTTTCATGGTTTTCACTTATATTTGACTCAGCCTAGTTAATACGTAATATGTCCGAGCATAAAAAATCGAGATATGTTGATTAAAATCAGAAACTTGTCGAAACGTCTATTAGAAAACAGTGACAGGTGATGAATACAAAATTATTTCTCAATAAAAAATTAAATTAATTTAGGGAAAAGAATTATTTGAGAAATTAGGTTTAGCAACATTTTCTAGAGCTGCTGCAATATTAAATATGGACCACACCGTCAAAAAAAACCTTTTATGTAAAAAAAATTAATTATATAAACTTTATATTGAGAAATAGAAAAAAAGGTGGATTTAACCTGCACAGAGTGGTAAATAAAAAATTATTTTTATATGGGCATCTCACAGTGACCATTTTTGCTTCTACAAACTCACTCCTACTTACAGCTTTAACAATAGAGAATTTAAAAAAACTTTAAATACAGAAATATCTTATAGTAGAGTTCAAAGCTGCTGCTATCGTGTCATCCCGTTTGCACTTTATTGCTAAAATGTTAGAGCCACTTTTTAACATTTCCCATACCCTAAGAATGCAAAATCAACTGGTCGTCCAAAAATCGTACCGTTGCAGGGGGTAGTAGGGGTGATTTTTTCAAAAATTGACTAAAAAATATTTTTACTTTTTTGCATCTAAAATATATGCCCAACAAACTGCCAAAACCGGACTTCAATATTCTCACTAGAAATATATTTTTTTTTAATTTTAAAAACCAACCGCAGAATGCTTGTATATGGAGTTCTTTAATAAATAAACACTTGTCTTGAAAACTCATTTTTATGTTATTGTTTACCTCAGGATAGCTTGATTACTTTTAGGTTTATCAAAAAAATAACTTCTATAAACGTTATGCATTGAAGATCAAGAAATACATTGATTTTTGAAAAATCCCATTCTGATGAATAGTTTATTTTTTAAACAGCAAATTGCAATGTCAAGTCGTGAATACCGTCGTCTGGTCAGCGGAGCAGCGACGAAGGCTTAGATTCCCACTGCCTAGCCAGGCGATAAGCGACCTAATTGTTTCGGCGTGCATTTAGGTCGTTTTCATTTCGACATAGGAATACGCTCTTGAATATTTCATATTGTTTTGATTTAATTGCACATAGTCTTGCTTTTCAAGGGTTTTATAGTTCTATTTAAGTGGGTGAGGCCGATTTAAAAACGTGAAATTTCTTTTTAAGTGCTTTTACCGATAGTGTGTGCTGACTTTTTGACTAAAATATATTAGTTTTAGGGTAAGAAAGGTAAATAATTTTAGTTATAATTTGTATATAAATGTTTGACATTTATATATTTTTAATTTTCAGTTATGTGTAATTTGTCAAGAAGGCGGGACGTTAATAACATCAAAACAAACATCCAAAAAAAAATTTCTTAAATGTACAAAAGTCCGCATGAATATATGTCAAGCCAAGGATCCTAATTCCCTGCCTATTTTTTTGAACTTTAATGAAGTAAAACAAGATTATTTACAATGGCATAAAAACTGCTACAAAACGTTTACAAGTGCCAAAAATATTACTTCTTACAAAATAAAATAGGCGAAAATTAGTACTGATTTTCTTTCGACGACGGATATAACCCAAAAACGGTCATTACGAACAATTCCATTTGACGTTCGAAAATGCGTCTTTTGCCAAAAACGTTTAAAAAATCAAAAATTATGCCAAGTTATGAGCAATAATATGGAAGACAAAATTAAATCTATATCCCGAAAGAATCCGATATTTTACTCCAGAATAGGCGAACTTGATTTAATCGCATCAGAAATTAATTAAACAATAGATATACGTAAAGAAGGAAATAGAACATCGTCGGGCAACAACGAAGTATTGCAACAGTTATTTAGTGAGATGGACGGGAGTTTTCAAAAGGGAAAAGGTTATTCCACAACATCAGTGTGTAAAAGATATCGCGGAATTTGCGGAGAGGTAGACTTAAGCGACCGACTTTTGGTTAAAAAATGTTAAAGTGTCTACCAGCCTTTCATGCATTGACGGGATGTGATACAACTAGCCAATTTGTAGGACTTGGCAAAAGAACATGCTGGAAGGTGTTTCTATCCCATTATGATCTACTAGTTAGAGTAGGTCATGATGAGTATTTAAATAAAGAAGTTTTCCAGGATGTTGTTCAATTTGTTATTCGTTTATATACAACAAACGAATCTATAAAATGCATTAACACCCTTAGAGGAATCTTGGCTTTTTCTAAATCCATTATTAAATTGCCTTCAACTTTAGATAGCCTAAAGCAACATTGCCGTCGTGTGCACTATCAGACTAAGATATGGCTGAATAGTATAACACCTACGCCAATTTTACCAGATTTAATAGACTGTTGCTGGAATAAGGAAAATGGGAAAGTTACCCATGTTTTGACAACCGAAGCAATATTGCCAGAGGATACTTCGGTTCTAAACACTTGCGGATGTAAAAAAGGTAATTAAATTTTCTGTTAAACAAATAATTGAAATTCTGATTGAGAAAAAAATATTTTAGGCTGTAACGGGCTATTGTGTTCCTGTAGAAGAAAACAAATACTTGCATTGGTTCTTGTAAATCTATGGGTCAATTACCAAGTGTCAATAAGGGCGACAAAAATAATCTTGGACAAAATATCTCTGAGGAGGTTTTATCGGATAGTGAATCAAGTTCGGACTAAATAGGTAATCGCTGTAAAAGTAGAAAAACGTAACATATAGTAATTTTATTATTTTAATTATTGCACGTTTTTTTGCAGAAAATGTTAAGTTTAATAACTATTTTATTTTATAATCGATTTTTATCATATTTGGATATAACGCAACAAAAAATATTATTCGGGAAAATTATACAAAACCAGACTTACAGATTTTTTTTCAATGTGATGCCTGTAAAGTAGTTGCAAAAATAAAATACTCGGTATATTAAAATGTTCGTATATGGAAAGTGTTCTGTAGGAACCGGCATAAAGAACTGCTAACAAAATTGTTCTAGTTTAAAACGATTATAAGAAGAAAGGAGTAAAAGTAAGAACATTTTTGTGTTTTTAGGCCAAATTGAGTCCACCTTTGTCATCGATATTTTTCGTATATTTGTTTTAAACTGGTAAAAGTCTCTTGGTAGTTCTTTATATCGATTCTTACAAGCTATTTTCCATATAATAACTTTAAGATATTCCCAGTGCTCTATTTGTGCAACGGCTTTAAAACCATCACATTGGTACAAAATCTGAAAGTCCGGTTCTGTATATTTTTCTCAAATCATATTTTTGCCACTCTCTCAGAAGTTATAAAGATTAAAACATGAAAATAATCGATTAGAAAATAAAAAAGTTATAAAGAGTGAAAAAGGGTGCTGTATAATTTGACCCATAGTGTATACACTAATCTTTGGAACGGACTGTCAGAAAGAGACTTTTTAGTTAATTATTTTATACTTTATTCTTTATTTTTTATGTTTTATACTCGGTTTTATATTACGCATTAAAGATGAACTGCCTACATAATAATACATATATAAGTAATGTAAACTTATTAAAAAAATGTAACATAACATTTAACTAACAAAAGGCTAATACGTTTTCAACAGTTTTCAGACCCAATATTTTAAAATCGCGCATTTAAAGTTCTATCGTAATTCATAATCCCAGCGAAAGCAAAACTGCAAGCAAAAACTGTCCTAAGCGCACTTCACAGCTGTTGCGCTTATAGCCGCGACGTTCACAACTTGACTTTGCAATTTGTTACTTTAAAAAGTAATTATCCGACTAATTAGGATTTTCAAAAAAGCAATGTATTCCTCGATTTTCAATGCATAACGTTTGTTAAAGTTATTTTTTGATAAACCAAAGCGTATTAAAGCTACATAGAGGTAAACATAAACACAAAAAGGGGTTTTCAGAACAAGCGTTTATTCATTAAGGAACTCCATTTAAACGCATTGTGCGGTAGGTTTTTAAAATTAAAAATAAAATATTTCTAGTATAAATATTGAAGTGCAAACGAAAATCCATTCTAGAAGACTTTTGCAAGCCTTTAAACTCTACTATTACAAAAATATCATAAATTAAAACAAGTTATAAAAAACTAGAATTATTCACAATTTTTTTTTAAAGATATTATGTCATACTAATGTATATTATTGCTTCGTTAATGTGTCTTTTCGTACTATTTATAAAGATTCTAGGTGTGATACTCTTATCTTTAGAGACAAACGGGAAAAAACACTGGCAACCGTTATAAATAGGAAAAAATCATTATAAATTCTAACATAAATGTAGAATCAATAAAAATACATTCCCTATTATGGCACGGATTTCGCCAGTTTTCTTGGTTACCTTTAATACTAGGGAAAATACCCATTTAATAAAATTGAAACAAGTCATAATACTTATTTTTTAACTGTATGATTTTTAAATTGTTGATATTCTTAAGCCAATATAAATAGAAATAAGCTACAACTTTTGTATTTAAAGTTTTTTTTATATCTCTTACAGTTAGAGCTGCAAGTAGATATAAAAATATAAATGAGCACCATATACAAGTTAAGTTTATTTAAATTCAAATAAATGAAATCATGTAATACAGACTGACAGTCAATAATGATTAAGCTAAAAGAGGAAAAGCAAATAGAAAAACAACAAACGATACGAATAACCTAGAAACTAAGTATTATACACTACAGTTGTTTTTAAAACATAAGATTCAGTGATTTCTTTGCCAGATGTCCGGGATTTCCGAGCTTGTTCCAAAATTGGTCAGCTTGTCCGGTATCCCGGAATCAAATTAAACTCTTTGTCCAGGAAATACAGAACTGTATGTTATTTTCTTCCCTTTTTAATAGTTATTACCAAATTTCACACTTTATCTCTAATAATTAGTCGCAAGATCAGTACTCATTCCCATCACAACTCTCATTTATCACAAACACAGATTACAGATGTTCATTAAAGCGAACGGCATTCACGTTAAAACTGCAATAGATGTTGATGCATTTTACTTGACGTTTCTATCTTTTAAGGCGGTATTCATATAAAAATGTATATAAAACATAATTTCTTTCATATTTCCAATATCCTTTAGCAAGACTTTTTGTGAAAGAGTATTTAGTATTCTGGTTGATTTAAGAAATAAATAAATTAATAGGGTATCGCGGGATTTAGAAAAGGCGGGCGTGACAAATTATTACAACTAGTTGGTCAAAGTAGGAAAGCAGGCCTAGTTTCGCAAATAGACCAGAGAAAGTATTTTTTGCTCACCTACTCGCCTCTATATACGGGAGAGGTAAGGGTAGAGAAATTAGTTTGTATGCCACTTGCACAAAAGCAGCGTTAAAAGCATTTTCTATATTTAATGACATTTACTTTTTGTTAAAAATAAATGTTTTAAGATGTTTTCGATAGGGATGTCAATCCCGAGGGGTTTTCCTAATCCCGGGATTTTCGAGACTGCTTGCGTAATCCCAGGATTAGACATCGAAAGAAAAAAAAAAGAAAACAATAATGACATTTAATAACTCCTTTGTATTAAATTAAATAGCAGAAATTAACCAAAAACACGTCTTAACAAATTTAAACATATGTATAAATATAAATACAAACGAAAGTTCTGAAAAGAAAATTTTCACAAAAATACAGCAAAAATATTAGTGCATCTAAAGTTTCGTCTTTCAACCTCAAACATATTTTGTTACATAAAAATCCTGCGGAAGAAAAACATCTTTCAGGTTCCACGCTTATGGACTGAATAGTTATTAAAAATTCAAGTTACGACTTGGACTGCCACCATTTACGAATAGATCAATTTCTTGTCTAATGATGTTGGCCAAATGCGCTTTGTTTTTTTTTCGTCTGCTTTTGTTTTAATCAATGTTCCGAACTTTTTTGATTGCAATTTTTTGCAATTTAAGGTTTAAAGGTTCATTTGACACTTCCGGAATTTCTGAAAGGGAAATATCATCTTCGTCGTTGATCTTTGTTTCATACTGATTGGTTGATTCATTTTCGTTGTCTAGCCTGATTAATAAGATTTAATAAAATAAATACTTGATATTTTAAAGCAATCATCTTATGCAGAATTTACAGAACCCGGATTTGTAAGATAGCAGAATTTTAGAATAAATAGTTCCGCGTTGCTTGATTCTCGTTCTTAATGTCTAGTGCAGATCAGTGGTAAGTAATGTTTTAATTTTGAATAATTTCTTCAACGGTGAATTCCTGGCGTATGGTTCGATCAATGCATCATCGGCGATATAGCGGCAAATTTACGATACTGCTGGTATTTACGTTTATTACTTTAGGAAACTAATAAATGCTTTAAAAAATCGGGATTAATCCGAAAATTGATTGATCTAATCAAGGCATTTTCAAGGCACGTTTTTCGTCCGAGATTCCGGGAGTTCCAGATTGACAACCCTAGTTTTCGATTACCAAAAAAAATTACTTTATGAATTAAATTAAAACTAAAAAATATCTCTAGTTGTGAATATTGTTAATTCCATTTTAAGACTATTAAAAAATGAACACTTATTAACGAAAATATATATTTTTACTTAATAGACCTTACATTTTGTTAAATGAAGAATGCGCAGGAATAATTTTGTTGCTATTGTAGAAGCTGTCCCGGAATTTAGACTAAAGAATATGTTTACTAGTATCTCATCTAACAATGAATTGTAGTTCAAACGAATATAATTAAATTACTGAGGAAGGATACTCATTTAACTATTTTAAGATTCAGTTGATAGTAAATTGTATTTTTGTTCATGGTATTTGGCTTTAATACGTTTTAAATCAAAGGTAAAACAATAAGAGTTTTCTTAATATGACGTCTGACATGTTAAAATTAAATATAACTCGTCCAAAACCAAAAAAATAAAACTCTCCATACCTTAAGAACATCATCGTGCGACTCTGAAGCCATTTCTAAATTGTGAACTTTACAAGTGAGGGCCAGTCCACACTCCAATGCGACAATGATGTCATTCAAGTTGTTTACACTCTTAAGGATTATTCTAAACTGTTGCCCGAGAAGCAGTGGTACCTCAACACCCCCTGCAGATTGCGGCGCAATAGGCACCGCCAAATTTGCTTGGATCAGCAGCTGAGAAACTTCATCTTGATTATCCCATAGTTCAATATACGTTCTTGAAAAAATAAAGTAAAGTATTAAATATTTACCCAATATAAATTAAAAATGATTTAACATGTTTGTTTTTTTTTTTGATAACTATGTCTGTGACTAATTCTGCTCCAAGAATACAAAGTTTTTGAATTCAATTCATCACTCGGAATTATAATAAAATTTAAATATTCAGTTAAGTAAAATAGTAAGCAAAATATTTTATTTTGTGTTTACTTACAAAATGCCACTATTATTCCAGCGTCCAAAAAAATAACACATTATGTTAGATTTAATAACGGAACAAAGACATTATTGGAAGCTACAAGTTAATAACTAACTGTTGAAGATACCTCTATTTGCATGTACTCAGTGTTTTAGGGGAACAATTCTAGTATTTTTCCAATTATCTGGAAAATTCCATGTTTTCAAGTTATGAGCAAATTTGTTATTTATAAAATTCTACGACTTAATTATTTTTGAATAGAAATTACGCGTATCACTAAATATTACTTACGACCTTTAGGTACAGGGTGGGTCAGACAAGATGTCCTAGTACCTTATCTCGAAAACTATAGGAGGAAACAATTTATATTTTATAATATTTTGGTATATAAAGGGTGAGTCGGCCACTATTAACTTCGTTATTTTAAATGGGCCACCCTATATATATTCACACTTACACAAAACGACTTATCCTGTATATACAAAAACGTACAATAAAACTTCGTTTTACAACAATACACTTTTCTATTTAACTTTTTTCAGTATAACTCCTATAGTTTTCCAGATAAGGTATCTTACGTGAGCCAGCCTGTACATAGCTTGGGAAAAAAATTGAGATAAACCCTTAACATCCCCCCTTCGAAAATAGCATCTTCGAATGTTATCAACAGCGAATTTCAAATCCCTTGACATTTTTTGATATTCCAGATTTTCCAGGCCAGGCCTAACTCCTGACTTTTTTAGTGTCACTGTAACTACATTTTTCGATCAACCAATTGTTATAATTAAAATACGAATTTTGTGAGACGTGGGTAAAAAAGGAAGCAGGGGAATAATAATGCATTATTTGTTTATTACCTGACTTCGTCCTTTTCTAGAAACCTAGCCATAAAAAACTCCCTGTTAAAAAAGCTGCTGAATGCAGAAGGATCGGACCAGTTTTCGCCGTTAGGACCTATACCTCCCAAACCGCAGCAAACAGCTTGTGCAGGCATTTGCATAAACTTCTTTTCTGAAAAATAAAAAACTACGTTAAGCTGAGTTTTTCCCATTATGCCAATAGCAAAAACAGTTTTTTTGCATGGTAGTTCATTACCCTCTCTACTAATATAATTAACACTATTGCTGCTTCATTCACTTACCTATTGGCCATACACTATTAACAGTTTCTACATTTCCAAAATCGACATAAAATACTTTGTACATAGTCCCTAAGGCCTCCAGCACCTGTGCTCTGTATAGAACATTGTCTTCGGGAAATAGACCAACTACTGGTGCACCAGTTACGCAGGTTTCGGGTTTCCTGTTCTTGTAGAACTGTTGGATTTCCTCCATAAGAGTCTTAAATTCAGGCTAAGGCAAAATCAATAAATTAATATACATGGTGTAAACTAATTCATATCCAAAACTTTGGGAGGCGACTGAACTCATACAAATACGAAAAAAAAGTCATTTTAGCGATGCAGGGCGTTAAAATGTTAAGAATTTTTCTCGTTTTTTCCGTACATCTCGTACATTCCGAGGGATGTTTACATTTATTAATTTTCCATTCTGTTTTGTATTTTTATGGCCTCTTGGAATTATTTTTTTTTATATTTAGCACCGTTTGGAAGTAATTTTGCAAAATAACCTAATGCATGTGGGAAATAGAACAAATGTATATTTTGCTAAATAACTTCTAATATTAGGCAGGAAATTCGAAAAAATATAAGACACCGAAGTTACAGAATAAAATGACGAATTTGCGTTTACTGGAAAGATAACCAGTGCCGTAGTAAAAAGTTCGGAAGAGTTTACTGGATCGAAACCCGAAAAAAAAAACACCCTGAAGATTTTTCTAAATTTTATTTAGTAGCCTTGATAATATTGGCCATAGCATAACACATATATGGGCAACCCCCGGCCCTCCACCAGCTCCAATCCGGCCCGCGAGAGATTCTGAAATTTCAAATGACGCGCACAAAAATAAAAATTTAGCACACATAGTTTATTTGTAATTACTGTCAACCAACCTAAAACTGTATTCTTCAAATCATAAATAAATAATTTTATTGAGCACACGCAGTGAAACGCCACAGATCTAGTCAGAAATAATCGTTAGAAAGAGACAGACAGATAAACATTCGGGAAGCCTGCCGATGATCTTGAAGCGCTCTGAGCGATGTGTTATGAAGAACACTCGGCTCTGAGCGCTCGCATCGCATATTTGCGTACGATCGAGAATCTCGATTCGAGAGTATTATAGTTGCTTATTGCGGGTAATATATAAACCGCTCATCGCGCGTGTCGACTCATTACCTCTTAACAACTGATAAGACGAGGAAAATATCCAAACAATCAGCTCAGAAGAAAAAATCTATCAAGATGTCTGGTTTAAAAAATCGCAAAGTGGCAGAATGTCGTCAATTCCAAAACAAATGGACTGATGAATACTTTTTTGTTTGTTATGCAATGAAACAATTTCCGTTTTAAAAGAATACAATATGAAGTGGCATTACTATAGCAAGCTCAATATAATTTACTTAAGGGCCAGTTAAGAAAGGATAAAATTAAAAAATTCATTACCGATTTAGGGAAACAGCCACAAATGTTCCATTTCACAAAAATCAAATCTAGACAATGTTATTAAAGCTAGTTTTATAGTTAGTTCCAAAATAGCGAAAACATCGAAGGCATTTTCTGAGGACGAGTTTGTTAAAGAGTGCCTAGTAGATGTTGCAGAACTTTTGTGCCAGAACAGAACAAAGTGTTTGAGAAACTGAGCTTATCGCGACGTACTGTTGTTTGACGTAGATATGATAGCTAGTGATATCAAAAAAACATTGACTGATAGAATGTCTGGTTTTCAAGCATTTTCGATTGCTTTGGATGAGAGTACCGATTTATCTGATATATCCCGGTTAGCTATTTTTATACGAGGTGTTGACGAAGAATTTGTAGTAGCAGAGAAATTACTGGCTTTACGGCCACTGAAGTAAAGTTTTTCATTTCTAGGATATTGTTAAAACAGGATAGGATTTTATTAACGACAACATAAAACCACTTTTCAGCAAGCTTAAATCCAAATTGATATCAGGTTTCTTGAGAATTAAACACTGTACAGAACGCGAATTTCATTATTTAGAAATAACTATTTTGTATTTACATTTATGCAACCCATTTTTAAATATATCTCATCGACCCCCTCCCATAGGCGAATTTAAAATGTCTGGGGGGCAAACATATACTACTACTTTCTTGTCAAGGCGATACCATAAAAAACTCGACGACAAAAAAGTTCCTTGCTTTTCGTTTTTCACGCAATTTAAAAAAGGTCCTCGCGAATAAAAACGTATTAATACAAAATCCATCGCCAAAAAACCAAGAAATAAAAAATAGCAATACAAGAAAATTGTTTTTGTTAAATAATTATTTTCGATTTACAAATTTCTGCTCTGGGAGGTTTTGCGCCTTTTTTAAGTAATTAGCTTCAGTTCCTGGTCCTTTACAGTTGTAACTTATATGGTAATCTGACCTCTATCAGCTGCGAGGTTAACCAGGCGAATTATATTTTTTCAATTCCAAAATTCTTTTGCCGTTTCATTATAAAAAAAATAATGCAAGTACCGTATTACTATAAAGAATTCTAAGAATATTACTCACTTGTCCACTTTGTAGCTGACAGTAAAAGTGTCCTGGATTATGGAACCAACTGATCGCGACAGCTGCTTCACTGCCTACTACGTCCAGTACATCGAATGTGGCAGTACTAGGTGCCGCATCTATGGGAGCACTAACATTACTAACACTCCAGGAGTCAGTTGCGGACATATTGTTACCAAATGAGTTATGGGACCTAAAATTGAAAACTACTATTAAGAAAAATACCCCAAAATTTCAACAGTTTCACGTTCCAAATAATGTTTTGTGGTCGGAGTTGAACTGTTACAGTTTTATCCAGCGACTATGCAGGGTGTAAATAATTGGGAGATGATTGGTCTCATAAAAATAAGAAAAAAAAGTTATACAAACAAGAATTTGAAAACTCTTCGTTTCCGAAATAGTGTTAAAACATTATTCTTCAAGTTTTTTTTGAAACACCTCGAAAACTACGACTTGACTGGTATTTTTTGCAACGTCGCCAAATTCCTTATTCTGTTCTGGAACTTTTTGATCTGGTAATTTTTTTTCGATATTTTGTACCGTTTAAGTTACTTCGCAAAATGTTCATTCATGCATGCCAATTTGTAGGTCATAATTAAAGTGATGTAAAACGTCCGAAAAAGAAAATATCGGAAAGACATATTGGACAAGGTGCGAAATGTGTCGACATATTTGTATCCCAAATAGAAATATTTTAGACATTTCAGAAAAAACATAAGAGGCAATGAATAAAAAATTATTTCTGAGCAAAAAAATTACAATAATTTATGGAAACGAAAAGCTAATGTAAGAAATTAGGAATAGCAACATTTTCTTTGGCTACTGCAGTTTTACAGCGTAAAAAATCATTTTTGCAAAAAACGCAAAAAATGTATGTACATTTTATACTGAGACAACCGTGGGTTTAACCCCTTTGGCCTAATGCAAACTGTTATTTTTAAAGTTCAATCACTACTTCGTATAATATTCAAAAATGATTAACGATATAATATTCAAAAATGAAAAAAAACCAACTAACTATCATCAACAATGACTAAAAAAAATGACTTTTGCAAACAGTAATTTTTGTAATGGTAGCGGGTAATTTTTCAACTAATAACAAACTTAACCACAACCCAAGCCAGGAGCCCACTCCTTTTAGAAAGGAAAGGACCCTTTCAGGTTGTCGAGTTCCACATAGATCTCAGGCAGTCTGGCGTTGACTAAAGCATCACATCGAAAAAAATTTACCTCAGTACAAAACCTGCAATGGATCTATCATCAATGTTGGCTGTTAAGTTTGAATAATTTATTAGTCTCAGAATGGCTAAAAAGACCTGACATAAAGACCATAGCCTGTCTGTTGATTCTTAATCTTGGCCTTGATAGTTGAAGGACCAATTCCAAGAGTAGGTTCCGGCCCAACGAAAGCAGTGTTGCTACCTTCTCGATCCAGCTGGTCCGCTCCTTCATTACCCACAATGCCCTGATGGTCAGGCATCTAAATGAGGCTAACCCTTTCGACTCACACACACTCGCTAGAGCTTTCCTGCATTCAAGTGTAAGCAGCGAATTGACCCTGCTCGAAGACAGAGCCTTAATCGCCGCCTGACTGTCACAACATATATAGATGTGCTTGTCGTGATACCCTCTGAAAACGTTTTCCTGTACACAGTCCAAAATTGCTTTAATCTCAGCCTGATATACAGTCGAACCGTCCAAGAGGAAGACTAATTCGTGCCTTAGGTCGCTCCCCATCTCCTCCAAATCCCTCCTCCATTAAAGAGCCGTCTGTAAATCAAACAAGGCCCTCCGGTTTGAGGAAGGACGGGAAAAGATCCCTTTATTGTTCCCTGTCAGGAACAATTGCACGAAATCTCCTAGAGGCTATTGAGGCCAGAATAAGGGCATCTGCATGGCAATGAAGAGGGTCAGATTTGATCAGTTCAGTCCAGACTCCCCTATGTCCAAAATTCCAGTCTCTGTGTATCCATCGACCTCAGTCGTTTAAACAAACAGAAGCCTTCCGAGCCTCTTCCTCTTCAATATTTGACATTTTAAACATTTCAGAAAAAAAGGGAAAGGATTTAGTCCGATAATGTACTCCAACTTAGTCAACTGCTCAAGACATTGGGGGCGGTCGTCGCCCTCCGTCGCCCTCCCTCCCCCGTCCTCTTAATAGGGCCCCAGACTTTAATAATCAGTTAACGTTTGAAACGATTTTCTTTTTGATCACCTCATACTTTAAACTAAAGAGAGTTTGGATTCTTGATTTACCAAAAATATCAAGCTATTTAATCAAAGGATATGTCAACACATGTAAAATGGTACCAGTTATATGTACATGTCCGATCTCAATGCCATGCTAGAAATGTTCGTCTGATAAGTCGACAAGTTTATTATCCCGTTTTGTTTTTATAACTCTAGTATTAATGCATATAAGACACGTGAAAATAGTAAAATTGCTCATATGTTATGGCCCTAAATGTAAGTAAATGTGTACATATATTATCACCTTCAAGTTAGGTATACATAAATGATGGACATGATTTCTAAACGGTGTAAAATATTGACAAAATTAATGAAAAAGTTACAGAACAGAATGAGGAATTTGATTTTGTTGTAAAAATGTATCTCGAATATGAAGCGTTTACAAACCCCAGCTTACCTAAACGTTTTTTTTTTTCTTATTTTTATGAAATAAACCAAGTTGTGTTAGAATAAAACATATAATAACAAGTGGGTCTATTGAACCAGGCAATTCTGTATAATCTTTCCTCTCCTCTCCAGACAAAATTGTTTCTACTCACCACTAATAGCAAAAGACGAAAAATATGCAAAATCCACTAAAAGTACTACATTTTAAGCTACATAATTTTTAAAATACAATGTAGTAGTCAGTATACATGCCTGTTATTATTCTGAAACCTTTTTCCACCACCATGGTCATTCCTAGAACTAGTTCTGGGTCCCTTCTTAAAGCTTTTTTCTGACCCGCTTGAACTTATTTCACTTCCATCTCTAATTAGAGAAAATATTTAATAGAATGCAACTATACAAAATCTTTTTAACACCAATACAAAAAAGCCAAGCTTTAGGTACCTAATTAAAATACAAAACTACAGATCGCAAATACAAATACAACTAAGATATGCCATAAAATAATAGAAACACTATGATAATATGCAAAAACACATTTTTGGTAATTGGAATTTAGAAAAACGAAAAAGTAGGTTTGCAACAAAGGAAAAAAATTATATATATATATATATATATATATATATATATATATATATATATATATATATGTATATATAATAGGGTACACTACATTATTTAAAATCGATGTTCATTAAGTATGCAAAAAGTGCTTTGAACAATTTGTTGCATAATTTTAAAAAATTTTGGCCTTTTAATTAACCCCTCCGACGCCACAGATTTCTAAATAAAGTCCGTTTGGCAACATATAACTATATTCGGGTAAAAAGCCAAAATTTGCATTTTACCAGAATTTATTTTATAATCCCAGGAGATTATAACCTACAAAAGAATTTAACGTTAAACAATAGCGGCACTATTACAGAAATAAATATACAAAAACTTTTTTGCCTAAGAACAAGTACAAAGATGTCCAGTTATTCTTAGTGTGCTGCGAATATGCTTTAAACAGGATTTTTTTCCAAATTTACAGTTGCAAATGTTATCTAATAGCTGCCAGGTAAATCACAAACAAAACGATATCCACCAATGATGCCAGATTTCAGAGATCATTCTTTACAAATCGGTGACGTCAAAGATGTTATTATTCATGCGATCAAAAACCCATTTTAAAAATGAAATTAACAAAATGAATTACATTTCCAAATAGCGCAAATTTGGTCTGAATGTAAAGCCTTTTCATTGCATACAAATTTTCATTATGAAAAAAATGCATAACTGTATTGCCGAATAAGGACCAATCTTTAAAGAATATTGTTTTGATTTTGATAGAGACGTTAAACCAAAATGCCTGATTTTTTTTTTGGAGTTACTATGTTGAACACTAAGAAATACTTTACTAAATATATCAATGTCAAAATATAAAGATCCTAAGTTATTGGGTTAATTGGAATATAGTAGCCTTAATAATTATTAGCACGTTTTATAAACGTTCGTAATATTAACAGACAACCGGAACGCTCCATCCAACACCAATGCTGACGTTACAGTGAACATTATAACAACGCACAGTATAGAATAAAATGCCTACTGATATACTCACAAAAACCTTGTTTTAGTTTTACCTTTTTATTTTATGGAAATGAGATCTGAAAATACATGCAATAATATATATTAAATTAAAAAAATAACACTAATAATAATAATAGTATTAATGGAATAGTAAAAAATACTTACTTCCTATAATCTTTTTTGAATCCATCTGACCTAAAACTTTCTTTGTTACTCCAGCCACTGTCTTTGTTCTTCCAGCCACCTTTATCGCTCCTCTCTTCCCGATCTCCTCTATCTTCAAACCTAAAATTTAATTTTTTACAATTTCCCATATGTTAAGTAAAATTCTAGACAACATATTAATAATAAAACATAAGAACAATGACAGTTACTTACTTTTTAAAATCTTTTTTAAAACCATCTCTGTTTTTCCAGCCACCCCTGTCGCCTCTATCCTCTCGGTCTTCTCTGTCTTTGTTGTTCCAGCCACCTCGGTCCTCTCGGCCTCTATCTTTGTTATTCCATCCGCCCCTATCCTCACGGTCTCCCTTATCTTTGTTAATCCATCCACCCCTAGGTTGGTGATCTCCTCTATCTTTGTTACCCCAGCCACCTCTGTCGCCTTTTTCCTCACGGTCACCCCTATCTTCAAACCTGCAATTAAAGTATCTTTCAACAGTATAAAAGGAACTTCGTTGGTTTTTAAAGATACATAACGAAACTTCTGTTTCTTCGCAATGTCAACGTAACATCTTTCTCACGGCTACAATAAGAAATACAAAGCGCTATAGATAGTTCCAACATTACAGTCTCTGTATTTCCAATAGCTCCAGTCGTCTAATCGAGTAGAAGCTAGAGATATACAGGTAGGAACGTTCTCTTTCCCGTTTCCCGCACCCCCGGTAAAGTTCCAAAAAATTGGGAATGTTAGTTTTTAGCTATTATAACAAATGTAACGCAATATACTAATGTAAGTTGTAGCAATTATTTTTTTTTTTACTGTTGTGCGTACCTAGAAACAGATAAACTTCGTTTTCCGTCACTTACTAAGACACTTTTGAGCTGTATTATAAAAATTGGGAACCTTAGTTTTTAGTTATTATGAAATGCAATGTACTAATGTAGGTTGTAGTAATTATTTTGCCTACCCTGTACGTTCCTAGAAAAGAGATAAACCATGTTTACCATCATTCAGCTTATCAATTTCCTACTCTCTATAAATCTTTAAAATACTTCGAAGGCAACAATAATTTATATAATTTTAAAAAACAATTAATTGTGTAATTCTAGAAACGTCACATGCGAAACGGTACTAGGAGAACGAAGTACAATTTAAAGTCTGAATAATTCGTTGATTTGGCTGTAATAAAATTTATCCGGTACCCTTAACCGTAAAACACTTTAGATATTGGCTACCTGAATACAGCAGCTCTGGATGTTAACATGTTTAACTACAAATACTAATATAATATAAAATCTTTTTTATATTAGTATTTGTATGTTTGTCAAATTGTACATTTAGTAAAATATCGGTTATTTTTTCAAAGTTGGAGCTATGCCATTGTATTGTAACGTTTCAAAAAAAATGTGGCGTCCATGGTCAGATGATGGTAATAGTGCATCCAGAAGTAGAAACATTTATCCGTTGATGCCAAGGAAGTGGTAAAAAACGTTTATTTGTCTCTTAAGGTATAATCAAAATGAAAGTTTGTGCGAAAAGTGCTTTTAAAGTTCCTTCATCGACGGTAAAAGATATGATGACCAAAACTGAAGAAGCTGATAAAGAGTTAATTCGAAGAAACATTTTTGACATATATAATAAACAAAAATTTCCTACAACAGATTCTCTACAAAAGGTACTTACAGTAGACAAAACTAACATTTCACGTAGGAGAACAAGTCTCTGGAGAATTGTTGAAACAATGGGTTTAAATATCGGACCATAAATAAAAGGAAGCGTTAATTGAATCACAGCGCTTACAAGTATTGCGTCGGGATTATTGGATTATCATCAAGATACCGATGCAAAATTATTTGAAGATATATCAAATCAATTAGTGTAATTGCAGTGGCGGCTCATGGTGAATTATATTGGGAGGTCAATAACAAATTTAAAAATAGACATACTTAAAATAAAAATAAATATCTTTAAATTGAGCTTCAAATTCTCTTGAAGTTCAGGTCTACTCTTCGTTCTTTAGAATTGGAAAAATTCTGAATGACACGTTCGTTAATATTGCTAAAGCGGATAGTCGATTCGGCCCAACCCCTCAACAAAATTTATAAGCCCTCGAAAAACCCCTGGATTTTCAGACAAAGCCGTTTCATCATGGCCACGTAGTACCAGCTCGAATGCCCCACAAAATTTTACACAATCTATAATTTTGTTTAAAATATAATGATTTTTGGATACATTTTCATTAAAATCTCTAAGGGATTTTCTATACGCTGTGTCTAGCTGAGTGCGAATATCAACACTTCCGACCGTAGCATAGTTCACCGAACATTTCATGTGATCTGCATAAAACGCATGTTCTTTTATTTTTTTTTAAGTGTTTTAAGTCTTTAACACCGGTTTTGCACCATAATGAGTCCGACGAGTCCTTAGAAAACAACAAAGAAACATAACAGTAAAATGAGTTAAAGACTTCACAACCACATATCTAGAAAGAAAGTTTCGATGAACCTCTTTATTTTTGTCTTTACTAGTTTGTCGTATACTAAGTTCTGGCAAATTGCGACCACTTACCTTGAATTCGGTTATTTTCTCAAAATTAACATCGTTAGCAACCTTTAGTTGTTAATTTTTTTGCACTAGTCACTACCAACAGTTTATTTCCTGTATATTTCCAACTCACACATGGATCATAAAAATAAAAAAATATATATTACAAAAAACAGTATCTAAATGAATTTTCTTCGATTAAAAACGTACGAAACAATATCGAGTTAGAATATCGACCGCGCGACCTCTGAACAATTGCGCTTACGCATGCCGACGTGACCGATCGATCGAATTATGAGAAGAGAACAACGTTCGGCGCCGCTCGGTAGCTGTGAAATTTGCGGGTACTTTCGTCAAGCTTTAAGGTAACCAGGGTAATTCGGACTGCCCAGACTAGCTATTTTATTATGCCTAACCGCCGCGCGCTAATAGTGTAACGTATTTAACTTTTCCTAAGGTTCGCGTTTTATTACAACTATTAGGAGGGACGGTCAAACGAATAAATTATTTTCTGAAATATTTTTGTCATTGACCAAACGACCCTATGAAGGAACCGCCACTATGTAATTGTGATGGACAACGCTAGCTACAACACCCTCCAAAATAAATTTCAGAATTCAAACAATACAAAAAGAGAACTTCAGAACTATATGGTGAAATTTTGAAGAAATGTATACAAAAAAGATTTTTTAAATGTTTTAAAAGCATATTATGGGAGGATCTTACGGCTAAGGGTACCAGGTAAATTTCATTGGAGTTAAGAAATCAATGAAGCATTTAAGCTGTATGAATTTATCTGACGCCGAGTGTAAGTTTTAAAATATTTTCTTCTTTAGTTGCTTCATATTTACATTATAAATATTCAGGCACAAAAAAATAAATTAAACAAGAAATATCTTGTTATTTAAATTTTGTAAAAAGAATATTGTTTTTTTGAATATTAGTTTTTATGCCCGCCCTAATATATCCAAAATCTTTTCTAAAAAAATATCTACGACTAGTGTTTTTTATATCCTTATATATAAAAACTAAGTAGTAGTTCTTGTTTGCCCTCATAAATGCCGGTTCTCATATGGTACATGGAATTCGACATCTTTTGGAAGATGGGACTCAACAAATACCTCAAACCTTTTACTAAGTAATCATAGGACAGACCATTTCATATGACTTTGAAATAGATTAGAATATACTAACTGACAATAATATGTTAAGCGATATTATTTAAGTACAATATTTTATACAAATATTGTTTAAAAATTAAATTTTAACAATATAACTACAATAAGCAATTATTACAATAGCATTGTATGCCAGATCATTTTTTTCAATGTACTGTATCTTGGTAAGTGACAATCAATAAGATTTTACCATGCCAAAGGTCTATAAAACTTACTTTTTCCTACCCCCAAATTTGTCGTCCTTGGGTTTACGGCTCTCAAAACTATTTTGAACGGGCGACGGTGTAGCGTCTCCCCAACCGTCGTCAGCCGGAGGTGCAGATTCATTTACTGGGCTACTCCAAGATGGGGAATTCTGGAATACATCTTCAAACAAAACTATTATTACACACAGTGTAAATTAATCAATTTTTGATATTTTGCTCCATTTAGAAGATATTTAGCAAAATGTCCGTTCGTGAGCTAATTTGATGGTTATAAAAGCATGTGGGAATTGGTAAAAATGTACACTATGTTACGCTAAATAACACCTATAAACTTTCTATTTTCTATTTCATAGAGCAAGGAAAAACAATAAACGCCGCTTCTGAATAAATTTAGATGGAAATTTTGATTTTTGAAAATTTGATCTTGCGCCTAGGGATTATCATCTTTTTTTCCATTTAAAACGATTTTTAGCAGGCCATCGATGCACCACCGTTGATGAAATAGTGGTTACGGACTAGATGAACATGTTGGATGCCAATTTCTTAGATAGTGATATATAAAAGTTTTTGACACGTTACGATAAATGTCTAAATGTAAAACAATATGTAATGAGAGATGTTTTGTAGTTTTTCTGACCAATCAAATCTTAAGATCTTAAGTTTCTGGGTATGACTCGTTATATATATTTATATACATTATATATATATATATATATATATATATATATATATATATATATATATATATATATATATATATATATATATAAAACCCTCTTTGGTAAACATTTAAAAAAAATATATGTATATATAAACAATTACACACTGCTAATGCATCAAATGCAGGTATTATCTTTTGGCATGGTACAATCCAAGATTCGAAATAATCTTAGAAACCTAAAAGCCATTAAACTAGTTCTCATATTTAAATACATGAACTAAAAGACCGCCAAAAAAGAATAACTTGCATTAGACATGAAGTAATCCAAATAACAATGTACCACTATTCCTAAATGAACACGTTTTAAGTGACTTCAGATGGAGATGGAATATTATAAGTTAATTTCATTTTTTTATAAAAATGTTTATATTGTTAGTAAGTTCAGATATTTGACATTTAGGTAAGGCCCGGATGCCTCAGTCACTCTTAGATATGATCTCAGTTAATACTCCATGAAAATGTAGTCTATATTTTGATGATAAAAACCTGATTTCTAAACACACTTTTTGAACTTATCGCTAACGAATTTAATTGAATTAAGCCTTACAAAATCACACTTACTATCTTCGTTATTCCTATTCGAGTTTCGGTTGTCGTTTCCTTTGTCATATCTATTTCGGTTGAACCTGTCATTGACACTTGGTCCCTCTCCTTTTCGATTTCTTTCGGTTTGATCTCTATTTCCATCATTTCTTTCATTTCGACTATAATCAGAGAGGAGAAAATGAACAATAACATATCGTTAACAATTAAGATTTCATGTTAACTTACTTAAATTCTTTATTATTTTGTCTCCATGATCCATGATCGGATGATGCGTCGTTTGAATTAATGTCGTTTTGTCTGAAAATAACAGTATAAAAGTTTTATTTTTCTATTACTATGTCTAAGAAAAAATCAATATAGACACATATATAATTTACTTACATTATCGTAGAATTTTTTATTCTCCAAGATATACTGAAGCTGCTTGTAAAAATAAGTTTACATTGTAGCTGACATAGAAAACTTAACAAAAGAGTAGGGGTAAGTCTTTTTATTGGACAAGTGCACTAAAACGTCTTATGGAACAAATGCTTTCTAGAATTTCTTTTTATCTATTTGGGCTTTTTATATTAGAAGTCACATTTATTTTATACAAATATTGTCGAAAAATTGTTTAAAATATTTAGGTAAAATTAAACTGAAATTGAAATTCAAATGAATGCAAGGAGAATAGGACACATCAAGCTGACGTTTAATCGCGGCTCGAGGATAGCCAGTTCCGGGTCACCCGGCGCCAGAATATACCGGTCGGACAATGGTATCGGAGAGGCCTTTCGACTGGGACAACATATAACTGTTTTTCGAGCTGAGGTCTATGCTATATTACATGTTGCAACAAAGGACAAAGTGAGACTGGGAGCGGAGAATGAGATCCGCATTCACTCAGACATCCAGGCGGCTCTTAAAGCCACCAGCAAACCCAGGATGAGCTGAGCTCTAGTCCAGTGCAGAGATGTACTAAGTGAGCTAGCAGTGACTTAGCAAGATTGATTACAAGGGGTTCCTGGGCATAGTGGTGTCGAAGACAACGAGAAAACGCGGATCGTCGCTACAATTCTTTCTCTACCTGGGTATAAGTAAACAATATTACTTGCAGGCCCTAAATAGATGGGCCTGGAAAAACACAAAGGAGAATTGGTCAAGAACGAACTACTGTAGACAGGCAAAAGAAATGCTACTCAACCCATGCCTCTAAGGTAACTTGGATGATGTCAAGGAGTCAAAGATAATTGGGGACCTAACTGGCATTTTGACAGGACACCTTAAACTAAACAAGCAGATGCACCAGCTGGGGTTAGCGGACAACTGTTGCTGTCGTAATTGTGTGAAAAGTGGGCAAGGCTACGCTGGAATAGCTTTGGCGTTGAGTTCTTCTCCAAGGAAGAATTACAACACCTCGACTAGCGCAAAATACTCTCCTTCATTGGAAGGAAGGGCCTTTGAGGCCTAGTTACTCGGCTTGTCCTATCTTACTACTACTACTAGGTAAAATTAGCGTTGTGACGCCCTGTCGTGGTAATTGCCTATAGGAAGACACCAACAATGTTCCAATTTTAGGGGCCGTCGACAACATACGTAAGCAAAATGGGAAAGTTGAGAGGGGGGGCCAATTTTTTAGCGTGATGATATGTGACGACGGGGTTTAAACTAATTAATTTTATTCCTTTTTTTGTAGCAGCTCTATTCGTTAAAAATGAGAAAAACAATAGAAAAGTTTTAAAAATTAGTTTGTCCCAAAAAACTCTAGCAGGAACCCACGGTTTTCATTTTTTGTAAAAATAATATACACGGTGTTTTAATAGGATATACTGATAAACAAATCAAAAATATATATTATATTTTTCCATGATTTATCATGTTCAAAAAATAATTTTTTGATATACATTTGAAAATTATAAATTAATTTTTTCGCAACACTGTGTAGCTATAAAAGTACTACATGTTGCTCATCTTAATATATAGAACAACATATCAAAAATTGAGAAATGGGCCGATGTGTAAAGAATCCAATTTGTGTGTAGTCTTCATAATAAAAAATTAAATGGCATTAAAAATTGGCTTTTTTGCAATAGCTTAATTTAAAGCTTCTTAACATTTTGGTCAATTTTAACACAAGCCATATGTTCTTTAAAAAGGCATATCTAAAAAATAGTTAAATTGTTCCGAAATAGTTTACTGAGTATTATTATGGCATCAAATGTGAAAAAAATTAAGTACGAGTTAAACTTTTCGATATTTTGTACAATATTATATAATATCCTGTAAAACAGACGGTAAAGGTTTTAATACAAATCCACTTAGATTTTTATTTTAATCAACAGTTTTTATTTAAATTACTAGGTGAATAAATGCCAAAGAATAACAACAATTTTGTATTAACAAAAATACTATGAATAAAATGAGATTGTTACATGTGTTCGTATGCTACTAATAATCATATATTATTAGGTATGAAGTTGAATACACATTATTCGAACTAGAAAAAATATAAGAATATTTTTTACACAATAAGTTAAACCGAATTAAAGAGACTATTTTAGAAGACAAACAAATCGTATCGAAAGGCAGGAACATTAAAAACACAAATATCTTACCGAGTGTCCTTGTTATCATTTCGCCAGGACTTTTCGTTTGGTTTATAGGAATTTTTGCCTTCGTTATCATTTTTACCATAGTCTCTAGAAAAATATAAACATATGTTCAATAATTTAAAATGTTTTCAGCTTAAAATTACAATGCATTTTGAACGAGTTTTTTGAATTATACATATTTTTGTCTGAAATTCCCTTGCTTTACCTTCTTAGCTTCAAAGAGTAATTATCAGAGTGATGAAATATTAGACAATTAGTAATACAGTGGTTTATGTATAGACAGGTTCATTTAGATATGCATAATATAAAAATTACTAAACGTGAGTTCGTGTATGTGCAAAACAGGATGCAAAATGATATATGGCTGCGAAAAAGCTATACCAAACGAGCATAGAAAGGAGAATGAAAATTTTGAGATTTGCTTGTCCGTAGAACTCAATGAATAATTCTGTTTGTATACTGCAAAAACTTGACCAATTAACTAAATAAGAATTATAACGATTTTAGTAATTTTTATAACTTTTCTCCTCAAAAAATTGAATTATATAAAAATGCTGTTTACTAACAACTTTCGATCAAAGAATACACAAACCCTATACAAACAGCAAAATGTCGAATTTTGTCGACACTTTTCAAATATCTGCGCCTTAGTAGACACTGTCATTAATTAAAAAAAAACAAATTTGAGATATGTCGACATATTCATTTGTATTGTATTGTATAATATTATTATATCAATTCATGTACGATTTTTTTATTGGGAACATCAACTCACGTGTGATTTTTTTAAATACTTTGAACTGTCTATAATTGTAATTGGGATTCCTCATATATTTGGCAATAAATAAATAAACTCAAAATGTCTAAATTGACAAATTTTTAACTATGCCTTTAAAATGTTTCTTTATTGAGTTGATTTTGACTCAATAACACAATAGACTAGACACAAAAGGGTCTGTATTTTTTTATCCAATTGTGTTTCCGCTTTGTTACTAAAATGAGTTTGGTATGCACAAAAAGGTCCATATGACTTCATTTTAAACACATAATTTTCAGTTGGTTTCATATCGATTTATTTTAAACACAATTTAAAATTTGTTACTGAAATATAAAGCTTTATTTACGTGCTTAAATAGATACTTTACTGAGCCTAAAAAATGTCTAAAATTAAAAGAACATCAGGTCAAAATGTTTATAATACAACTTATTATTGTAGTGTACAAAATGAAGTAAAGACCTAAAGAAAATTGGATAAATTCATTAAAGAAACAAAAAAGCACGTACATTCGACTTCGCAGATATATAAGGAAACAATAACTCTGTATATATAAATAATATAGATCTAATAAACAAGCCGATTTGCACAAGTAAGCCTTAAATAATATTTGAGTACAATTTTCAAAGTACAGTTTGTGATAATGTTTATTATGATGTTCACAGTGATAGAGAGATGGAAAATACGTATGATGATGCACGAGAAACAAATTTACGCTTTAGATGCATTGTGCCTGATTGATTTCGATGTCTGACTTAGTTACATTTTATAGGCACAAAATAAACGCGAGTGCCTTAAAAATTGTCAAGATATACCAACGTGGCTATTAAGTAATATTTAAGTAAAATCTTGGTCGACCATTGGGCATACATCTATAAACTGTTACCTTCTGATTCTTAAGCGCAATTTTTGAAACAAAATTCGAAATCTAGAAATTTGTTTCTAGTGGACACAATAAATCAATGAGCTATGTTTTGTTGATAAAAGCCAGAACAATTTTCTAATAAAAATTGGAAAAAGTGCCAAGTGTACCCGTTTGGAACATAATAAACGCACCGGCCTCGATTTTTATTAAAAACATTGAAAAACCCATTATTTTTAAAGCGTGTTTGATTTTTAGATATGGTTTGTCCACTATTATCAGAATTAGCAACGATTAGGGCTTATTTTGGACTATACTTTTGGTATTTTTTATAGACTAAATTTGTTAACGTTTTATTTACATTTTGGTCGCATTTCCCGCAATTGTCAGAGTTTAGCGTTTACGGCTATTTGTGTAAACCCTATTTCAATTACTCCTGTTTACAGGTATCTGGATCTTTCGGCCGTTTGGCTTCCCTACTTCTGTTATTTTTTATTATTTATTATGGCTTTAACGATAAATGAGAAAACTGGTGCTAACCTAATAGGACGGATCCACCTAACAGTATAGATTTTGTTAAAAAATTGTAGCGCCAGGCTTCATACCGACAATGTAACGAATCTCCGCCGAAATCGTTACTGAAGTCAGGAAGCCAAAAAGCCGGAATATCACGTCTTCTCTAGGCGCAAACACGTATTTGAAATTTGAAAATAAAAATCAGTTTATATAAGTCAGAACTGATATTTGATTGTCATTAAGATAATATATTTAAAATGTAAATTAGTAGATTCACATGGCGCAATCGGTCTAAGAAACATTAATATATTGTTTCACATAATTTTAACTTGTCAAGGAGATAATAGGCTCGATTTAATATACACGATTAGCTTTATGATAGGAGACAGTCGAGATATTTTACCTTTACCCTGTACAGGTGTACAGTGTATCAGTTGTATTAGTTTAGCATTTACAGTTATGTCATTTATTTAAAGCCTATTTAATATTTGTCAATTTGTTTGGGAATAAAAATCAGTATATAAAAGTCAGAACTGACATTTAACAAGCATTAAGATAGCCTAGTTAAAATGGAAATAAGTTGATTAACAATACTAAGACTCTAAAGCGGCAAATCTGCCTTTAAAACATGTCGTGCCCACAAATGCGTGTCGACGCTGTGTTCAAATCGGGTATTTATATCGAAAAAAATAAAAACATGTCGCATTAAAATTAAATTACGATTTAAACATTAAAAGTAGATGTATATGAAAATATTGAAAATAACGATTTGAGTCTTTGCTTTAAGATTTCATACCTCTGGTCTTATTAATGCTAAAGTTTAATGAGGTCGTATTTTTTTCGATATAAAGTCCACTTTCAATTATATATATATATATATATATATATATATATATATATATATATATATATATATAGAGACAGGGGGAACAACTGCACAAATAATATATAAAAAAATGTTTTTTCAATCGGATCTTCTATATTTTCGCAATGCTTTAGAGGTACAGCGCACAAACTAGAATATTATAATTTTCCAGCCTATTTAATGGTATTTCCCTATGAATTCGTCGAGCGTTTGGAAATTCTCTCAATGTACATCTAAATGTAGCTATTATTCCGTAATTCCCTCTATTGCTAATTGTGTAATGTTTAGATTGATCTTTTGTCTCTAAGATATATCATTTTAATGGCATGTACTGTGCTCTCATTTATATTTTGACACCCATTTACAGTTATAACTATTAAAAACACGAACAACTTTAAATATAAAAATTGTAACATTTTTCCTCTGTTATCTTTTAAAAATAACAAACATATTAAGTAGATTTTTTTTAATTGGAACACCCTGTATATAATTTTTGCAGGCTTGATACCTTTGCCTTCAAAAACAACAGATAAAACTGACCAAACTCTTGCCATAAAAGGCAATACATTCCTTTGACTCCATGTGTGAAGTTAGAATTTTATTTCTCTCTTATAGCATGTTTTTTTCTCAATTTTCTCAGATGTCTTTAGAGTCATAGGTTTCAATCCTGGTATCACCAAGAGACGCATTTAATGAAACAATAATATACAGGGTGTTTAATTTACAAACATAGAGCTTATTTTATTTAACAAAAATCGTACAACTTTTGCATTTAAATTTTTTTTGTATCTTCTACAGTTAAAGCTGCAGGTAGGTGTCAAAAGATAAATGAAAGCCCTGCACAAGTAAATCACCGCGGATCTGTAATTTCAATAATATTTTTAATATAATATGATAATATGTATATCAAAAATTTTGTTTTTATATTTACATACTAGAACTTACTTCTGCTGTTTATTTACCGGCATTTAAAAAACCGATGTTTACTTCTACTGACCTTAATTTTAATTATTCACGTTATTTACATAACTGTAAAACATTGCGAATAATTCAAAGTAAAAATTTAATTTTGTTCCATTTTCACCACCGTTTAAACCCAATGTACAGGGTTTTCCCGTATATTTTTCCACCCACCTAGAGAGTTTGTTTGAATAGATAGGGAAATGTCGTAAATAAAAAGGTTGTTGGGTTTTTTATGAAGATTTAGAATATTATATCATTAGAACGACAATATTATTGGAAATGTCAAATTTTGACAGATTGTCAGTTTTTTTAAATGAAACACCCTGTATATTAAATGATATTTTTGAAGATCTTTTTTTTTAAGTTTAATATATTCTGTCAATTAGTTTTGAATATATAAGCGTTTAAACATTAAAGAAATGGTAAGGAAATTTGGGCTAAAACATAGTGAGCCATGGTCAAGACAATTGCAATGAAGGACCCCTTTTTGACGTTTACCAGTCAGAAGTATTTATTCTATTTATGAGCATTTTTAATATCTAATACGTTGGACAATGGGTTATTCTGGAGAAGAGAAACTCGACATGATAGAATTATTTTATTTGCATGGTAAAAATGCATCGATAACTCGTAACTCATAGACCGTTTCCAGATAGACCAACACCGACTCGTAGTATATTAAACATCGTTAAACAATTGAATGAAAGAAAAACACTTAAGCGAAAAGTTAGAATAGTGGAAAGAAACAATACCATAAAAAATCAATAATATAAAGTAGGTAAATAATAATATTAGCTTAAAGAACTAAGTTTTGGTTTTCTATATAGCCTCCTTGGTTTATAATGCATTTCTGAATATTTCTTCTAAATTTTCTGTGTATGGATGCGTAGATAAAATGGGGTGATTGGGTGTTTAAATCGTCGATTGTTTGGACTATATTTTGCTCTAAAGCTTGGATGGTTCTTGGCCTATTGTAGTATATCTTGTTTTTCACTGTTTGCTGGCCACCTTAATGGTTCATGTCTTCCAATCCAAAATGGATACGTGTCATTTAAAAAATTGGTGACCGGCTGGACATTATGAGGAGGGGCACCATCTTGTTGCCATATCAAATTAAGATATGAATTAATTAGTAGTTCTTCTTTCCTGAATTTTGACCGCCTGAAGAGCTTGCGGGTTTTCTTTTGACCAAAAATGCTTATTTTTCCGGTTAAACATGCCTCCAGTGGTAAATGTTGCCTCTTCAGTGAAAATTATGTTTGACAAATTTAGTTGGTTCATCATAACACGTCTTTCTATTTCTTGGCAGAAGTGTAATCGGTCTATTTTATTTTGATCCGTTAATTCTTGAGTAGGTAAAAACTTATATGGCTTATATTTATAATGTTTTAGAACTGATTGGATTTTATGCCATGATTTGTTAAAAAAAGTGGCTGCATCGAGAATTGAGTGCTCAGGATTTTATAAAACAAGAATAAATAAGATAAATAAATTATTTTAATACAAAAGTTTCAAAATTACCTTCAAAATATAAGAAAATATTTAAATCTTCTTCAGCGTTTCTTTCCACTATTCTAACTTTTCGCTTAAGTGTTTTTCTTTCATTCAATTGTTTAGCGATGTTTAATATTATTGTCCTACAAGTCGCTGTTGGTTTATCTGGAAACCGTCTATGATAATCGTTACGAGCTATCGAAGCATTTTTACCATGTAAATAAAATAATTCTATCATGTCGAGTTTCTTTTCTTCCGAATAACTCATCGTCCAATGTATTAGATATTAAAAATGCTCGTAAATAATTACTTCTGACCGGTAAGGCGTCGTTCATTGCAATTGTCTTGACCATGGCTCACTATGTTTTAGCGCAAATTACCTTACCATTTCTTTAATGTTTAAACGCTTATATATCCAAAACTAATTGACAGAATATATTAAAAGTATATATATTTGAAATTAGAAAAAAAAAACATCTTGAAGAATATGATTTAATATAGGGTGTTTGATGTCAAAATTTTACATTTCCAATAATATTTTCGCACATATGATGTAATATACTAAATCTTCATAAAAAACCCCGCAACTTTTCTATTTAGGACATTTCCGTATCTATTCAAATAAACTCTGTAGGTGGGTAGAAAAATATACGGGAAAACCCTGTACAGTACATTTATATTTTGACACCTACTTACAGCTTTAACTGTAGAAAACTTTAAATACGAAAGTTGAAGGAATTTTCTTTAATTTCCTTTTAAGAATATCAAGAATTTCTAATAATTGTTAAAAACTAGAAGAAAAACATAACCCATACTTTTTTAAATGGGATATCCTGTATATTATTATTTCATTAAATGGGGTTTTTCTTATAGATTATAAATATACGAGGTGTGATACATTCTCTTTAAAAACAACTGAGAAAATTGACAATTTGCCACATTTAGAACAGAATATTCCCTCTCTCCCTCTAACTAATGGATGGCAAGATTTCAATAAAATTTCTCGGTTGTCTTTAAAGATAGTTATTAAACCTGATTTATTTATAAATGGTACTAAAAGACCCATTTAACTAAATAATAATATATAGGGTGTCCCATTAAAAAATATAGGTTATGTATTTTTTTCTGCTTCTCAATAATTTTTAAAATTTCTGATTTTGTTAAAAGATAATAAAAGATAAATCCTACAACTTTTGCTTTTTGCAAGTTTTTTTTTATCTCCTATAGTTAAAGATGTAACTATTTATTTATTCTCAACATTCCCAACCACTTGTTTAAGTTAATTACAGGGAATACTTAAAATACTAATATTATAACAAAGACGCAATTAAGAATAATATTAAATATCAAAATAAATGATAACTGAAGAACACTGATTTAACCACTTGAATAATCTTTCAACCATGAAATGAAAATAAAAGTTTTAAAGATGTGAAGCTGGTTCAAATTATAAAAAAATCAAAATTGAAACAAATTTTTCATGTAACATTAATATTGCTGAGCTTTGAACATTATGTTGGGTAATATGAAAAAACGTTTTTTGCATTACCCCTAGGCTATACAGCTTTGATGAAAAGAAAGTAAAATTATCATTCTATTTAAACTACTAGTATGAATATTTTCTTATTATTTTTATATTTTTAGTTTAGTATTTTCCCTGTAATAAACTATTATAGTTGGTTGGGAATAAATTAAAAAAAATATGTATAGAGTATAAACTTGTTTAAATTAAATATAACAGTTCACTATAAATGAATTATATTCTGTATAAGTTTTTCTTTACTGTTTAGTTGAATACATGCATATATTTATTTTAAAAAGTAGTTACTTCTTAACTGTAATAAAGATTTCTATTTAATTGTGGTGTGGTGCATAATTTAATATATGACATGTCAACTACATGTTTTATGACTAATTAATGAATATTGGAAATCACCTTGCCGGTTTTCTCTGAGGCCTGTAATTATCACTGGAGTCGCTAGACTTTCGATGTTCCAAAGTATTTCCAGCTTGTACCAACATCGGGCTGACTTGACTTTTGGAAGCGGCTATTTTATCCAAGAGTAGAGAAGCTACATTGTAGTTACTTGCATCAATAAGTTCGACAAGTGCCTAGAACCCATTACAAAGTATCCACTATTAAATTTAATTTAAAGAAAACCTATATATAACTACAATTAAGTGTATGCCAAATTTTCTTTTTTTTTTTTTTGTAATGCCCGCTTTATAAATGTAGTGGTTTGAAGAGTCAAAACCGATATTCATATTCATTTTGAAAATAAAACAAAAGTAGACATAAATAAACTAAGACATAATCTTGTATTCAACTCTTTCTAGTGATAATATGCACCTGTATGTGGTGAGCACCTGTATGTGCATTGTGTATTTACGAAATGTAAATGTAACTTACTATAGTAATTTTTTATATAACCAGTTTTAGAACTACAGTACCATGAAAAAATAAAAGAAAATGGAGACAACTACATACAGTACCAACATCCAGCAGTCGGCAATGATGCTTATAAACCTCAGAGAAACAGTCCACAGAGATAAACGTTAATTAAAATAAGTCTAAAAAATGATTGATAATAAATAGTTTTTAAACTGTGTATTAAAATGCTGTTTTTTTATATTCCTTATTGTAAGTGAAATGCAGTTATAAAATTTGGACCCTAGATATGTTCCAAAGCATTGGTATATATTCCTCCATGAGGAAGGAATGTTCGGCAACTCTCCTGGTCTGATAATTATGTAATATACATAATTTTTTTTTTTTTATTTAAATGATCTTGCAACATATACTGTATTTTGAAGGGTTCCACATTGTGTACCATCACGGCCAAAGAAACTGTGACAAAACATTTATAATTATATCACCTGGACTATTATAAGGTACCTACCTTCAAACAGAAATTTAGCAGCAGTTATCAAATTTGACAATTTTCACTCTCAAAAATGCCTGTGTTAAGTGTGGACCAGAAAGTGTTATTATATACACAGTCAGAGAGGGAATCTCTATAAAAAATCCAGGTTCAGGACATGTCCAAATTTCGAATGCTGATCAAAACGCAAGAATAGTTCATTCTGTGGAAAATAATCCATTTGAAGCAGCAGTCATAGTAAAAGAGGGAGCGCATTTTCTGAATTAGCCTGTACCGCTTGCCTAAGAATTTGCTGTTTGAATGTTATTAAAAATTATTATGCTTCTAACAAAAATTTATCTTTTATATTTTATCTTTTTATATTTTATAACTGAAATAAATAAGCAAATAAGATTCAAATTTGGAAGAGAATGTGTAAATCATAATAACATGGGGAAAAATGTAGTTTTGTCAGATGAGAAAAGTCATAATGCTAGAATGTGCCTTTATAGCTCCATCTTGAGGTTTAAGGAACTTGAAAAAATATACTTATAAAGTTCGTCGGTCAAAGTAATCAATATTTGTTAATATCTAGACTAAGATTAGCGCGAGAGGACCAGGTGTTTGTGCGATTATTACCCTGGCCTTCAAAAAGCCTTAACTTGAAATTCATTAAGTTAACGTTTGGGAGAAATGACAAAAGTGATTTATAAAAAACATAGTTGAAAATATTAATAATGTTGTCATATGTTTACTACATTATTAAACTCAAAAACATAATTATCAAACATTGATAAATATATCAGATAAACTATATTCATCCTAGTTCAGCAGCTACAAACCTCTGGTCCCAGTCTTTTTTTTTTGCACAGGATAGTACATTCAACAAATGCCCTATATATCACGACAATCAATCTTTTGCCTAAAAATTAGTATATAAAATGTATTTAAGACATTTTGATTTGATATTTAATTTTTTACATAAATACAGCACATTTTGGTCCTATTATAGATTTTATCTATAATCACATCTAAATTTAGTAGACTCAATTTCCTTAAGTACAGTTAAGTAATTTATCTTAATTTAAGGAAAATCTGGTCGGTGTGCTGATGTTATGGAGAAGGTTACATAGTTTACTTTTTAAATATTTAAATTCCCAGGTCCCAAGTTGCGTCCCGCGGTCAGAAAAATGATCACATTCCTTCTGAAGTCCTTAAACTGCCTGTATGTATAGTTAACTGTAAAAAATATGTATTTAGGAAAATTCCCGTACACATATGCAAATAATTACAGATTAACCTTTTTTTTCAAAGATCTATAAAAAATATTTTTTAAAGATTTTTTTAAAAATAAAAATCACCTGACAAATTATTTCATAACTCATTGAATTAATCCTGACGAATCCCAAGAGTTTTTTTTACCTACATAGGGTTGCCCAGTAGTCTGAATTTATACCGTTCAGCCTTGCCAAATTGTATCAAAATTTATTTCATTGGCGTTCAGTAGGTATTTTCCATATTATTATATTGGATACATACATAGGCTAGTCGTAAATGGAAGTTTATAGTATACAATATATTGTCTATATAATATTAGTTTTTGATCATGTCATTAATCTTACGGATTTTTTTTTAAAGGTACACCTTTTATCCGACTAAATATTCAATATATTGTTTAAATTATTCGTACCTTTTTATCAAGCATTTCACTGACTTTCATAGTGAAGTTCTGTTCCAAAATTAACTCTTCTAGAAGGGCGTCTCTAGTTTCATCAGCACCCATATTCTGATACCCGTTAAGACAACATTCGATTGCTTGAGGGCGAAGAACAGTCAACTACAAAGAAAATATACAAAAATCGTAAAACAAAAAAAATTTTAAAAATGTAAAAATAGCTTACCATCTCCCCTTCGACCATCCTTAAATGAATTACAGGAACAACTTCTTCATTGCCATAGTCTATATATCTTACTTTTACATTTTCTCTGTCAATTACGTCCACTATTTCACTTCTATACCATAACTGATCCCCTTCAAAAAGAGCACAGCACGGAAGACCTAAAGGAATACATTATGTATTAATATATATTAATCTAAATTACAAATAAAGCTTAATATGCTACCACATATTGTTTTACGAAATGTGGTGTATCACTTCTCAATTTGTCTAGTAATGTATTTTAAACAATCCTAACTTCCACAATCATTTTCTTCTTCAAAAGCCTGTTATTAAACGCTGTGACTCATCTTTAAGCATAAATCACTCTTTCTGTTCTAATTCGAATTTGAAATATTTTGTTAAATTATTTTATATAAATAATGTTATATCGTTTCTACACGTATCTGTAGAACAAAAAAATATGACTATTGTAATTTTTATTTGTGACTAAAAAGTTCTAAGAAATTGTTTTAAAAAATGCACTGTTGTCAGATCTATGGAAACTCAAATGTAACTTTAAAAACCAAAATGTGATATATTGAATATTATTTTATTCCTAGATTATTCTCAAATTTTTATATATTGTTTAATGTAACCCAATCAATGATAAAACTGTACCAAACTGTTTTGTGGCTTATTTTTATACTGCTTAAAAAATATGCAGGAAGTTCTGTTTTAAAAATATAAGTTGGTCTCGCCCAACTTTTCTGAAATGCCTTGTATACTTAACAGTATTTTTAAAATGTGGTCACTCTTGTAAACTACAGCTTTTGTATTTAATAATTTGTTCTATACCACAAGAAAACTTTCTGGACACTAATGGACAAAGCGATTCAAAGAAGCGCGGGGGGGGGGGGTTATTACCCCCCAGACACCCAATACCTAATATTGAAAATTATTCTACCTCTAATATTTTTAACAATAAATTATTCAACATAAAATTTGATAGATATAATTGTGATAATTTTTCGATGTATGAATAATATTCGAGTGATATAGCAACAACCTCTTGCACACGTAAAGCCTTTGGTGGTTTTACCTCCCTCGCCACTGTCAGAATTTATACACGAAAAATCACGACGCGGGATGAGAGACGGGAACGATAAATACTTTTGTTTCATCTGTTGCAGTAAAAAGACAAAAATTTGTATTTTCAAGGTCTTCATTTAATTTTTACAAAGTATGTACTATGTATTAGATATATTATCGTAATTTTGAAAACATTCTATCATTACTTTAGTTTCTGAATTTTAAAAATAAGGTAAAGTATGGCTAAATAATAACTCTCTAATTTCCAAATTTGTTTAAAATTTGCCTAAACGGGTGTTCGTCTCCCCTCCCCTGCCAACCACTACCCTCCGCAGACTAGAGTTCTGGAAGCGCGACTGCTAATGGAACACACCGCGACCGCGCTGTGTGTGTAAAAGTAATTTAAGCTGAAATTATTATGTTTATAATTTTTTCATTACTTTTAAGGTTATAAAAAATAACAGAGTTATCATTTTAAAATAAAAGAGAGAATAAAACATAATGAATTAACTTTTCAAAATCAAAAAATATTTATTGTGCAAATTTTAGTATAAGAAATATACAATAGGTAAAAAAGCACCAAAATACACAAAAGGACACATACCGCAGCGACTAAATTTGATTTTGAAAATCCCCACTTGATAACTCTTTAGCAAAAGTTGACAAATGAAACAAAAGCTATACAAACAACTCAGTTCAAAATCCACTGCAGTATATACAAAATACGAGAATTACAATAAATACCTTACCAATTTTAATATCATAAATTGCGTCGCTGGACTGACATGACACCTGCAGATCCTCCATCAGTTTAGCAAGTTCAGGTTCTTTACTGGAAAGCTGTACATAAAATCGATTACAGCTAAATACATAGCTGACTTTGATAGGTTGCGTGAAACCTCGACTCAAAAGGAGTGGTTCGGGGTAAGCGTGCTGCGCGGCTCTGAAATAACTCTTTTATGAAAAATCTCAGACAATGGAATTATTAATAATGTAGAAACAACTAGAATCTAACAATAGGAACTATTAGGTTCGCTCCAACCATATCGAAAAACGGTTCATGGTACTGTGTAGACGATCCTCATTGTGTTCCAACCAGATTTGTAATCGTTAAGACAAATGTAATCAGCAGAATTTCAGTCATCTGTGTACCCAGCTAGCACTAAAGTAGTTACAACTGTTTCCACTACTACTCTTTAAGAGTTTTTACGTATTTATTACTAATAATCCTACTATATATCAACAAACACTTTGGGTTACGCGTTTTTATACTATTACGTTCAAATGTACTCCTATAACGTATTACTATAAAGTAAAACGAGCAGTTACAGAGTAGAAAAAGTTATCTTCTACTGCTACTTTAAACTGGCTCTTACCAGTCGTTATTCTTCTGTTGCACCTTAGAAGTACGAATTCCAGTAATTATTTACTACAAGTAAACTATTACCTATTGTACTTGAGGTTCAGGAGATAGGGGGCGCTGGTAGGAGATTCGGTGATTTTAAAAGGGCAGTGGCAACAATAGAGTAACCAATTTTTGATTGGTTCGTCCATATTGCTGCTAAAATCGCTTTGTTTACTTTTCGCCTCCGTGGGTTTCTTATGAGGTTTGTTGTTTTGGTGTCTCATTTTATTGGTTTTTGTGATTATTAAAATGAATATTCATTCAAACAAGAAGTTCTCAGCCATTGGTCATATAGAGAAATGTATTTAGGCCCGGTTCACCTGTTATTTGCTTGTAATTATAAAGTGTTTGTAATGAATGAGTAAATGACTATGACCGTAAATGTTTTAAGTTTAAGTTTACTCCAAGAAAAGTTATTAAATATTGCACATTATTATATTTTGGTTTTATTTTGCTGTAAAAAACAATATTGCTTCATATCTTAGTTTATGTTTTACTTCATTCAGCACCTCAATTTGAGGTAGAAGCTCTCTAAGAATAGCATAAAAGAAACTTTATTTTGTAGGCCTTCTTCAGTACATATTATATTACTAAATTCACTTGGCAGGCAACTCTCATTAATCGCTTGCACAAACATTGTTATCTATGTAATCTAAATGAAAAAGTAAGTTTGTACTAGATAGTTCTAATAGATTATTAAAGTAAAACATTAACATAACCCTACATTTACAACTGACGCCGACAGAGGTCAATATAAAAGTAGATTAATTTAGCCATATTTTGCGAAAAACTAACGATAATATGGGTGCCTTTTAGACATTTTGCATCAACTTGGAGGGTGGGCTTCTATTGTCGCCACTGTTGTTCTTATAATGTCATTGTAATTCGGTCTACAGCTATTAATTAGTTGTGTATGTGTTGTGTTATTGTCTACCAGAAACAAGTTAAAAAGGTTTACAGTGGCTTCACATACCATAAGAAAAAAAAGTAGCTTTCGTCACTCGGCCACATTTTATAGAAAATTAAAAATATCGCAACTTGGTTATGTCATACCTGAACAAAACAACCTAAATCAGTATTTTAAGGAAACAAAAAATAAAAACGAAATAAAGGGATATAGTTATGATAGATGGCAGACTTATAGTAGTGACTCTACTACCGCAACTCTCCGCATGTTACGACACAACGCATTAAATTTTAAAGAACCAGCGAAATGTTCGCAAATCGTAACCGCTTAGTAATAATATATAGTATCGGATTAATGGGAACTTTCTAGATAAGTAGTAGACTTCAAAGTAATTGGGTATAAGTTGCGTATTTAAAGAATCCAAAACTACAAAAGCGTATGGTCCTAGACACTTGATGTTAAGTCATTTTCTCAGTAAAGAAATGCAGTCGACCTGAAAGTAAAAGTCCAATAGAACACCATTGTTTATTTTCATCTAACCTATAAATATTTAGCTATAATGCTATGAAAATTAACGAATTTTAAAAAGGCGTAATTTTTTTACAACTATCATCAGCATATTTACCAGAGAAATTGACTGCGTTTTAATTTTAGGTCTTTAGCAGAGCCAGAAAACTAAGTGAAACACATATATCCTACCTCAAATACCAATAACGTATTCTATACGCTTACACCATGTTCCCAATTTGAGTGTTTGTAGTCGCCGTAACTGTTTTGCTTGTATTAAAACGAACAATACATATTTTTAAAACGGATTAAACAAAGACAGAAATAAGGAAGTGACGAATAGGGTAAATTATTACTATTTGGCTACTTAAATGGAACTACACAATTCCATACTATCTACGTAATAGTCAAAGTCACAGTTACATATTATACACGAAATAGTTACTACGTAGTCTCACCTTAAACAGAACGTGGCGACACCAAGTTCCGGTTACTTCAATAAAAATATTTGTGATAACAATGACGTATTCACGACTAAAAGCGCTACTTGGGTAGTGTGCTCCAATAAATATAACGCACTTTTTTAATTAAATATTGAGGTTTAATTACATTTAGTGATCTTTTAGTAATAGTTGCTGCGTAACAATTAGCTACCACTAGATAATATATTCTATCGCCTTATTACTCAAATGATTATTGATATGACTTTTTGAAATTAAAGCTGTTTATTGACTTTTTGAATTTCTGAAAACTTCAGTCATATTCAAACTTGTTATTCCTACCTTATTAAATTTGTTTTTAAATAAATAAATAATACAAAATGTGAGCATAGTTATACTTTATATTTATGACTAGACTTATTTGTCATAAACGCGGAATAAAATTAGTGAAGCCATTTTACCAATGTGATAATTTACTGTCAGATTGTCACATGGTTACCATATATCTAAAACATATCTGTTTAGAATAATTGCTCACACTCATACAAAAGTTACATATTTCGCGTGAGATTGAAACAAAGCCTCCAGGCTTGCTTCTATGTTAATGTATAATATCTTAACCCCAAGAGGGTGGTCCAAAAGTCAGATTACCAATTTGCAAATTTAAGTAAAGTGTATCTAAAGTAAATTCAGACAGCGCGGAAAATTTGGGGTAAGCTCAATTTACTACACCACGTATATTCACTTAATCAGTTTACAAAAGTAAATTTAAATTTCTATCATGCCGCCCATGCTGCACAAAGAAATCGCCGACTGTTGACGGATATTTAATTTTTATGTTGTCTCAATTTACTTTAGATATACTATACAAGAAATTTGGAATGCGAAAACGCGTTTATAACCAAAAAAAATAAAATGCAGTATAAGGTGCATTATACTGATTTATTAAAGCATAAAAGTTTTTTTATTTTAGCCAAATAACACAAAAATGCCTCCATCAATTAAATATTCAAAGTCAACTGACTTTGAATATTTTATTTGATTGACACCCAAAATTATTTTATATTAGAATATTCTAATGGAGTCTGGAGAGAAAACTGATACGATTTTAAAAATGATATACACACTATTAGTGTGTATATCTTAATTTGTCTATCGCTGTTTTTTTCTTGATCAATTTAAGAAAGAGTGGGCAGGGATTCATTATTTATCACACCTTTAAAACGATTTGAAAATCGTCCATACTGAATCCCACTGAAATAAACAGGATAGAAGGTACAAACCATTAAATAATCAGATTTTTTTTTAAGGGTATCTGATAAAGCAGGAAAGTGTTTTCTTGGCTTACTTATTATGTGCTTATTTATGCAAATAAAATGTTCTTTGATATAGACTTATTACCAAAATTGAAAAACCACTAAGAATATAAAATGAGATTTTAAATTTGTAAATGAAATTGAGAAAATTAAAAATTAAACAATATTGAGCATAAATTACTTTAAAAACTTTTCTGCATAACAAGAATATGAGTACCAGGAAATTATCACAAGACATCAAAAAGTTTTATCTTATGGCAAGATTACAACCAAGCAGTACAAATGACTTTAATCTTAAAATGTAAGGAGTTTATATAATGTTTCGGAGATATCTGTTACTGTTGACCGTTTTGTTGTACTTTATGATATGGGTCATCATTTTTTAAAGATAATAAAGATAAGACGTTACTGTCACCTCTCCTGAAACCAATCCATTAATCACCACTGCTATTTTCGATTTGGAAGGAAAAACCTAATCCATTCCAAGTAATATTCTGCAATGCCAATGTCGGAGAGTTTTTCAATAACGAATTACACACACACTGTATAAAGCTTTAGCCTTCCATATGTATGATATTGCTGCTTTCCTGATTCAAGTCATATTCAAATATATCTGTTAAATTGACTTTACGACTGCCCTTTATATTATTTTATTAAATAGTACTCTACATTCTATACATCTTGCTTACCTGTTTATCACATCTAAAGCACTAGTTTTTGTTTCAGGATCCCACAGTTCGCACTTAGGAATGACAGTTTTTCTCAGAGAAGGCAACACTTTCATATGCAAAAGCCTGTTATCGACAAACTTTTTAAAAGCTAATAACATCTCCATAGTAACTGTGGGCTTTTCAATCCCGTTTAATGCTAATCGAATAGCCATCACTTTAGGAAGTACGTATTTGAAAGGGATCTGATATAAACCTTCAAGTGGGAGCGTTTCGTAGTTGCCAAAATCAACATAGAAAACCTAAAAAAAAAATATATATATAGATATATATATATATATATATATATATATATATATATATATATATATATATATATATATATATATATATATATATATATATATATATATCAGCATCTTTAGTTTATAAATAATCTGACAATTTATTATGCATTACTTTTTCTAAAGTGTTTCACATAATATAATATTACCTTGAACTGATTGTCTACTTCATTTGTAACTACAGCCCTGCATATATTTCCATCTTCTTGACATCTTGCCAAACATATAGTGCCTGGTAGGGGCACATCCTCCATCATCCTCAGATTGACCTCATTAATTTCTTTCATTAACTTAGCTAGCAAATTCTCCGACTGCTGTAGTTGTACTGAGAAATGAGTGGGACCCTCATTAACAAAAGAAACATATACAGCATATTCTTGAAGGGGTTCTAAAAGACAAATGTCATAGATAAAAAAACTAAATTCCTTTGTACATGCTGCAATTCTTCCTTGCAATTTGCAATAGTCTTGAACAAAGGCATGCACAGTGACAAGACATTTGCACCTTTTGTCAAAATGCGTGTGCCTTTGTTCAAGACTATTGAATATTGCAAAGAACAATTGCAGCATGTAACAGGGCCTTAACAGAGACTATACCCCCAGTTGATGAAAATAAATATCCATAGATATCTTATGACATGAATAAATATATTCAATTTACTATTTATTATGTATGCATTGCCTTGTCGATATTTTTTTCTTAGGTTCATTAAACTACTTCATACATAGCTCTCCAGGGGTGTGCAGTCCATGGAAGCAAGGGAAGCAGTGCTACCCCAAAAAAAAATTACAAAACATCTTCTAAAATGTAATTTTTGAAATAGGAAACCATTAATTTATTTTATATCAAAAATGCTAAAATATTATCTTAATTATCAAGCCCATAATAAATGCAGCCTTGACTCCGACCGAGCGACAAAAGAAAATGGAATAGAACCTATGCGGGCCACTAGCTTCTCTGCAGCCAAGTCCTGTATGCTTGATTTCCCATGAATCGAGCCAGAGGTTATTGAACTTTCCACCGGCTGTTTGCAATTTTTGCATTTCAGTCACGTGCTTTAAGTGGGGGCGGAAGCTATTGTTGGAGTAGGTTCTTTGTTTAAACGGCTATCCGTGTGTTATGTGATACGTACGTCGCGTCGTGCATGGTGCGATATGGAAGACAATAATACCGACGTGGATATGCAAATACCGCCAACTTTGGCTGTCGGTAATAACGTTGAAAATGTTGGAGAATTCGGTAAGAAGAGTGTGTGTGAATGCGTGCTGTGTGTCTTAATAACAAAGGGATTTTCAACATTAAACTTCGCTGATAAGCCTCAAATAATTTCCAAAGGAAAGGCAAAACCACCTATGAAAAATTTAACCACAAAAATGAAAAACTGTATTAGACATTTTTATCTGGAAAAACAATACGAACAATTTAAATGGCTAACAGGGTGTGAAAATATAAGTAAATTATTTTGTATATATGATACAGACGCCTCTTTTATGAAATAGTTGATCAAATTTAGCAACAAATAAACTATAGATTTAACGGTTTAAATGATTTTAAATTCCTCGAGCTCTGCAATTTTGATGCATTTAAAGCAAAAACTTTTCCAGAAGATGCATTTAAATCTCTTCTTCTTCATTATGGCCAGTTCTTCGACCGAGTGTTACTGCGATCTGAACTAAAAGTGATTTATGAAACTGATGACATTAGCGCAAAAAATAACGCTAAGGAACTACTGCAATTTTTAAAAGACAAAATGCTGGAAGATGCCTACACTACCTAAGGGTCGAAATTGTGTGAATTAGTATTGACAATACCTGCCACAAGTTCATCAGTAGAACGCAATTTTTTAACACTTAAACATATAAAAAATTTAATGAGAAATTCAACGGGACAGGAGAGACTTTTGCATACATTGCTGTTGTCCATTGAAAATAAACTTCTCCAAAATATGTCGGAGCATCGACGTTTTTATGATGACGTCATTGACCAATTTGCAAAAAATGATTGAAGAATCGAATTACATTACAAATAGGTAAGTTCCTAAAAATTACTTCCCTTTCTTAAAATTTCACCGCACGCCCCTGTATCTCTCTTTCATATAGATTCTGCTCCTGAAATTTTCATTGCGACGTGGTCATTTTTACAACAAATTTAAAGTCAAAGTCGAAAGCAACTTTACTATAACGAAAGAACAATCTCATGTACAAAGCAATTAAAACTAAGCAAACAGTATAAAAATTAATTTAAAATCAGTTGAATTCCTTATTTTGTCCTTAGATTTTTTTTGATATTTTGTAGTTTAGAAACTATTTAGCAAAATGTCAATTCATACCTAATTTCAAGGTTAAAATGCATTAATGTTACACTTTTACCATTTTTCTCATACTCCATATGCCATGACCATGCATAAATCTATATTTTGCTAGATAAGTTCTAAATGGTGCAAAATATTGAAATAATAAGGGGGAATAAGATTTTATTGTAGTTGATATTTTCGGTTATATTTAGTAAAATATCAAATATTATTATTGTAAAAAATTTGACGGAGAAGGAACTCAAGCTCTATGCAATGCAAGGCAAAAGCTGTACCCACAACTTAAACTACTATATAAAGAATATCGGATCGATATTCGAGTGGATATACATTTGTTTGCTCCTAGACACACTATTTATTTAATACATAAAGAAATGCAATTTAATTGTAATTTGTTTATATCAGGCAACATCGCATTCTAATATGACAGAAAATTATAATCTTCAACTATGAAAACAAAACCTTTAAAAGATAAAGTTGTCAGACATTATACAGGGCTGAACTTATCATTTTTCCATTGCGCTGAGCAGTGCTTTTACATATTAAATGACTTATAAGCATTTCTTACCTAAAGTACAAGCTTTGTAGGTATTAATTTCTGTAGGAGGGACAACTTGAGCAGCAGGAGCTGCTTGTGGTTTCTTTTGCATACTCATACTGAGCAATACGGCTTGTTGGGCATGAAGCGGAACTGGTTGCATTAAACCCCTGTTAATAAAAAGGGCACCTATATCGGTATTATTTATGTATATCTTAATGAGGTAATACTGAGTAGCTTGAGTCAGCAAGTGGCATTGAACATCCCTATAACGCAGCTCCTTCGAAATGATTTCAAAAATTTGATCTTTCCATTCTCCTCCACCTAAAATGAAAATTTTAGATAGTGTACTAATTAAGAAAGAAACATTCATTTGATATTAAAAAAAAGGAAACACTATTTTAAATCTTATCAATAATAAAAATTTTATTATTTTTAGTCAATAAACTAATTTAAGAATATCCAAGTCTAATTATAAGTAATGAAGCATACTGTCATCAAAGAAAGATAATGCTACAAACTCATATAGGTGGTGTGAAAGAACAACATTTACACTGTAAAGTACTCGACTTTGCCTTTTAAAAGTTTACATGCTACTTTGAACAAATCAATCCGATTAACTGCCTTTTTAACTGCAAAGTGTTCAGTCTGAAAAGCAGCAAAAGCCCTGAATGCATAATTTGTACAATATCCTTCAATAAACAGAACTACAATTGTTCTAAAATGAGACCAACTCTGTATCTGTATAACATTTCACAGTCAATTCCTCTATTTAATACTTTGGTATTGATACCTCTATAATCAAAGACAATTGGGTGTTAGAAGTAATATTTCCTCACTGTGTCAACGCATTAGAGACAGATCAATTTAAAAAATATAGGTTGTGTGTGTCTATATTTCTACTTTTTAATATGTGATATTTTTGCAAGATACTACATGACAAATATTATAACTTTTATATTTAAATTTTTTTTTGTCTCTCTTGCAGTTAATGCTGTAGGTAGGTAAAAAACAAGAATCATGATAACCATATAAAGTTGTGCAATTAATTTTTGTCTGTAAAGCAATCTAAAAAACAAAAACATGTAGGTTGTGTAAAACTTAAACACGGCAACCATTGGTTATAAAAAATTTTTATTAAATCTTGTATATAAACCACAAAATAAATTATGGTATCTGGAAACTTTATACATTTAAATGTTAAAGTATAATAATTCTAAACTGCTTTAATTATGACTCTCAATAAATGATAGTTATTCCTTGAGTATGCCTAAATAATAAATTTTGCTATTGTCATTCCAGTGTGTAAAAAGATGGCCATTAGTAGTAGATAACAAGCAAGTCCAATGAGAAATTAGGTAAAATAGAATATATTTACCTGGACAATGAGCCTCTGCAAATATAAATCCAGTGGCAAGAGGAGGAATAGATATGAAGGAGGGTGGAAAAGTCTGTAAACTTCTGATATTTTCACTTGGCACTATGGCTTTGTTTCCATAGTCCAAAAAATTCACTTCAACGAAGCATTCATTTAGGTAGTCGATTCCAGCTATCCGTGCTCTGAAAACAAGATTATATGTTTTAAATTGTAGACATTCCAAAACTAGATATAAAGGGTTTCAAAAATTTGAGACTATATGGGGATGTTGCTTTTTACAAGACAGAAAAATTGTTAAATTAGGCTAGTATTAGACATTTTTCTTACAAGCCTAATAGCATCTGCAGACAAATTCAATCTTTTTTTCAATATTAAAAACTAGTCTATATTGGCCTTTTATTTAAAGATGCAGACTATGGCTAAACTAAAACTATAGATTCAACATCAAAGAAAAACCTAAATATATAAAAACAGTGTCAAATGAACCAATACAATCTCAGTAAGGACTTTATATAACTAAATGGGGTACTATAAACATATCTGCTCTAATATCACTGGCATATCTCATAACACATTATGTTGCCTGTAGAGTGTAGGATGTTGCTCTGAAGCAAATGTCTTTACTTCCCCTTAAATTTCTTACAGCTACATTAATATTAATGTCTGCCTACAGTTTAGATTTATATAATTATTCAGTAGCGTACATATGAGAATTTGATCACTACTGTACACCTGTCCTCAAAAGTTTTAATATTTAACAAAGTCAAAAGAGAAGGTTGTTGCATCCTATATACCTTAGGAATCTGTTCTACAAATGCTCCAGAGTAATTTCATGCACTGCAAAATGCAGAAACCATACAAAAGTGCTATTTTCTATGAGATCTTATCAGGCAGACAAATGCAATCCCCAGAGACCATACATTCCTAAATTCTCTGGTATGGCACTTCACAAAGCCCAACATTTTAAGTTGCAACATATCTCAATATGATCAACATTAATTTGGTTGGGAATATAATAGTATCAGAGCAGCACGGCTTCTTCAGAGGAAGATCACTTGAATCCAATTTATTCTGGCTGAAGTTGGTGTGGGTGACTGCCTCCTGATCTGGGTAGACTCTTACATTAAAGATAGATTACTCTTTGGGCCCCTTCAAGGCTACTGCTCAGACTCCATTAGTCCTACCTCAGGTGTCTCACAGGGATTGCATCTCGAGCCCTTATTTTTCATTATATACATCAATAAAATTTGCTTTCATAATTGTAACTGCCTGCTTTACGCCGACGATTTAAAAATATTTAGCCTATTTTTGAAATTAAATAAATGCTCGTCAATAACCTTTTTGTCATAATAGGGATGAATATTTGTTTCAGTATAAGGTAGGTAGCGAAACCCTTTCCAGAGTTGATTATGTGCGTGATTTGGGTATTACATTTGATTCAAAATTAATGTGCGATCAACATATAATGGCTTCTCGATGATCCAGAATGTTGGGTTATGTTCTGCAGAAGTGTGTCAGGTTTACGAATATTAAATCAATCTTTATTATTCTTTCGTTTTGAGCAAATTGAATTTTGGCAGTGTAATTTGGAACCCAGGACAGGCTGTGTATATTACACACTATATATACAATATACAACACTTAGAGCATATACAGAATAAAATTTTAAAGCTTATTTCTTTTAAAGATAATCATCAGTTTGTTGATATGTCGTTGACTCGAAGACATTTTAATATATTATCCTTATCTAATAGAAGGGTCATCTTGGACATAGGGTCATCTTGGATTTTATATAAAATTATTAATTGTAAGATAGATAGTCCAGATGTTCTTGCGCTGGTATGTTTAAATGTTCCCCAAGTTTATCTTAGGTCAAATCAATTGATTTGTGTACCATTTCGAAGAACAACTTGTTCACAGAACTTTCCACTGTGTAGGGTTGTAAAAAGTGCAAACACTTATAGTAATCTAATAGATATATTTTATATGTCTGCAAACGTCATTAAACTTACTTTAAAAAAAATCTGTTAAATAATTAATTATACAAGTGATAATATTTAGGTTTATACAAAAACTATTAGATAATATGTATGTAGTAATAAACAAAACTAACTCCTAAGTCATGAATAGACTTTACATTATCTAACAATGTCTTTTAAAAAGTACATATTCAACTTTAGTTGACAGCTTTATTGAAAATTGAATTAGCTATTAAGGTTTTTGAGATATTTATATCAATAACACAAGAATTCACAATAGCTAGAATCTGTCAGCAGGCGCTGATGCCTAAAATTTTCCCCATTTGGCCATATATATATATATATATATATATATATATATATATATATATATATATATATATATATATATCTTATAATAAGTGAAATCCCAATATAGACTTGAATTCTGGAGAAGTTGGATATGATAACACTATCTCAAACTATTTAATTGTTTTGTATTAAATACACTGAACAATTGCGGAATTACAGGAAATTTAATCTGAACTTCAGATATATTTATCTTTTCTTGTAGTGCTACAGTACTACGATATAATTTAAAAATTTGCTTCTTGAAAGTTATGAATGTAATCTATAGGTAAATTTATACATAAACTCTTGGTATTCATGGACAACAGATTGCATAGGTGAATATTACCTGAAGCAATATTATGACAGGCTGACTTAACATTACTGTAAAAAGCAAAACACCATTTTCTTATTTATGTAAACACCCAACAGTAAAAACCAATAACAGGTTATAATATTAAAATGAGATAACAAGTTTAAAATTAAACCTTAACTACTATGTTTTGAGAAAATGAAAATAAATTACAAATAAGTTTGGTTAATATATGTTTGAAACAATCTCGCAAATACTTGAACATCAGATTAAATATAACGATTTCGTCCACAGCTGAGATGTCCCTTATTTGGTCAGTTTCTACTTTGGTTTGGAAATTTTAATAGCTAAACAACTTTACTTGTTGCTCAAATTATCAAACATCATAAACATAAAAAAAAATTCTTTTTGTTGCTATAAGCAATGTAAAAATAAAGTGCCGTATGTAAAGTCTCGTTTTCGTTGATGGAAATGGAAAACTTCAATAATTTTTGACAAATCCATTTTGTAGGCATTGTGTGACTCCATTGATAAAAAGCTAACTGATTCTAGTCTAGCTAATGAGGTGGCGCGAGTTGATTTTCTGGCCACCCTTTAGAAAAAGTCAATAAACTCTTCCCTTTGTGCTTCCTGACAAGTAACATCATAAACGGATGACTAAAAAAAACCATGCCTTTCGTATTATAATAATTCTTTTATCAATCCATAATTCGGTATAGGAGATTAAAACGAGGATTATTTATTACCACCATTATTATTACCAAAGATAAAGTTTCCAAAGCCACTGACTCCCTTAAGAACTCCAGCACAGGCCCAGAATCAATACCAGCAATCTTCTTGATCAACTGTTCATGGATCATTGTCCCTACATCAACCAAGATCCTGCAGAAGCTTTTAGTGTCATTAGGGGCTGTGTGTGGCCCACTCCTATTTATCACGTACCTACATCAGTGATCTTTATTCAACAATAAAAACTAATATATGCATTTTTGTTGATGACACTAAAATCTACTGCATCCCACTAACAGAGTAGATAGACTACTAAAGAACCTGCAAACCCTTGAGGAATGGACGTTGTGTAGCAACTAATCACTAAATCACATTAAAATGTACTGTTCTTCACATTGGCAAAAATAATCCACACCATACTTATCTCCTGAACCAGACCCCAGAAAAACATTAAAAGAACAAAAATATCTTGACATTATCATTACTGACAATATTAACACATATCTTCAGTTATAAAGAATGCTAACTCTTTACTATGCCTTGTTTCTCTGACATGTCAGTTGCCACAATGACCAAGGTATATAAATCTTTTCAGGGAATTGGAATACCCTGAGAGAGTACTAAGATTCAGGTTGACTATTCTCAAAGCCAGAAGAGAATGTGGATACTTAATCGAGACCTACAAAATGCTGAATGTTATTCACCTGATCTACAACTGAATTTCTTTCATGCAAACGTCAATGTAACTTTAAGAGAACAAACTAGATAAAGAGAAGTGTGCAACTCTCTCAAGGAGAAATTTTCTAAGCAAGACAGTGGTATAGCCATGGAATGCTCTAAAAAGATGTAATAGTATGTGCTGTTTAAAAACAAGTTAAATAAGAATATATCATCCATAATATAAACACTACTGTGAGGATCTGTGATATTTTGAATGTTTGTGATATGTCAAAAACAAGAGAGCAATCTCAAAGTACACTAAGAGCATGTTTTATTTTCAAGAGAACGGGCATATTAGGAAATCTCAGAGCAATCTGCATCAAATAGAATATGAAAATTGCGAAAGAGTGCTCTGAGAGCACTTCAACAGAGCAATCACTTTAAGACGCAAATAATAGCAGAGGAACTGACACACTTTTTATTGAGCTGTGGTGTCTTGAATGATGAGCAGCATAATTTCTTACCAGGTAGGTCAAGAATATCAAATCTGCTACTGAGTGTAAAGGGTTGGACAAAATCACAAGATGAGAAAGATCCATTTGTCATTTGCCTAGATGTAGTTGAAAAGTTCCTCACCAAAGAATACTTCAGAAACTGGATTGGAAATTTCCTCAAATGGATCAGAGATTTCCCTATGAATAAAATATGTTGGGTTTGAGTAGGCGGTAAAATGTCCCTTCCCTATAAGTTCAACAGTGGTGTTCCATGAGGATCTGTTTTGGGCTCACTTTTTATTAACATTTACACAAGTGTTCTTCCAAAAAAAAGTTACGTCCACAATATGTATGTATGCCGGTCACCCATCATCTGAATTTAACATATGATTTAAGAATTGAAGAATGGTGTGTCAACTGGTTGCTGCAACTTAATGGAAAAAAGTGATCAGTTTTACATGTGAGTTTCAACAATCCTTGCCATAACTACCTTCTAGGAATCTTAATATGTACACATCTGTAATGGGAGCTTCACATAAGAAATATTATTAAAAAAATTATTTTTTCTATTTTATGTTATACCATGTTCAGAAAAAAAGTTTTACAATTTTTTCATAATTATGTGATTTATTTTCGAATTTAATTTAAAAGTTTGGTAATATTCAGTAATATTCATAAATTTGGGGGTATTTACACATATTTTTTTTGTTAAAATGCATAATGTGCAATGTAGTCATATACATATACAACTATTATGAAATCATGTTAAATAAGTTTTTGTTTCCAAATATTTATTTCAGGAAAAAATTCTAAAATAACAAAAATAAACTATTAATACGAAATTCTAAAAAAAAGTATTGGAGGTGACAATAAACAACAACAATTAATAACTACAACTAGTGTGATGAAAAGATCTCCAAGGTTCATGTATTGCATCGGTAACAACTGGAGTGCCAGCTAATAATCTTTTGTTCCTAGAAACAAACTCTAATTTCTCAACTCTCTCCGTAGTGAGCTTACTTCTTTGCTTGTTACATAAAAATGCATATCAACTAAAGGATCCATCGGTGGGTGCGGAAGACCCAAAATAGAAATTGCTGCATCTTTTGAATAAGTCTTTAAACAAATTACTCTCTACCAGATAATAGGATCAATTTTTAGACCTGTGTTCCACACAAAATTAAATACCCATAATTCATGTTCTCCTAAATAGTTTGTAACAACTAGTAAATATTTTTCTTTATTTTCCTCAAACAATTAAACTGTCATTGCTTCCACATGTTGCAGATTTAAAATGGTCCCTTAAACAAAAGAACAGATTGGGTAGGGTTGCCATAGTTTCAAACTTAAGAAAATGGCAAAAAAAGGTTCCACAGTAAAAAAAAGGTCCCCACATTTTAGAACTTTCAATCAAGGACACCAACTATAACTGATGATTAAACACTACCAGTGCTTATTCAAGACACGCCAGTGTCATGCAAGCCTTTCAGTTATTATAATATTACTGGAATTATCACCCCAAAAGTTTTGGAGACTATTATGAGTAAAATTATAGATATATTACCCTGGCGCTAATATTACCCAAGCTTGTTGTAACATTACCATAATTTACATATTACCATAAGTTCTTAACCTTAAAAAAAACTAAATGGAATCTAAACTGTCACTTCAGTTCTTTATTTCAAATGAGAATGTTAAGCTTGCAGAAAAATAATAGCAATAACAAATTGTGTTTATTTTTATAAATCCATATCCAGAATGACCTGTTTTTTATGGCTTATCTCAGAATTATGCACTAACATATATTTATTGCATTGTTTATTCATACAACCTTATAATCATACCAGATAAATAAAAGCAATATGATATATATATACCTATTTAATTTTTGCCTAGAATTTTCCTTACCCCAAATACTTGAACAGGTAAAGAAAAGTTAGAAGACAACTCGTAGGTATTAAACTATCACGTAGGGATTCTACTTAAGTACGTACTTCCAAGATTTTCTTACTTTTCTGGGTCAAATGCCATATTTCTATATATTGCTTTAGTTTATAAACATATTCAACTATTAAGTAGTAAAAAGATACTAATAGCTTAAAAATGAAACAGCCAGGTAGTTACTTTTTGAATGAAAAGTAATTATCTTTTAAGACTGATTTTGGTTACCCTGATTTTTTTATGTCACCTCCGAATTAACCTACACAATAGGAGTTCTGTACATGAATTTTGGTTCTCTAGGTACCTTATGTTACAAATGATAATTATAAATCGACTAATACAATGTCTACATTTTCTAGTCTAGGTCTAAATGTGAAATGGAAGGCCAGTTACCTGTAGTATTTATTGTCTTTATATTTTGCGCATACCAATGTGCCAACCTGTAGAGTTTCGAACGGTATTTTGCCGATGCCTTGCTCGAATTGCTGCGAAGCGCCCAGCAGAAACTGTTCCACATAAATTGAATTGTTTTTCTCAGCTTGCCCCCACACTTTTAGAAAGGGACCTTCTTTGTCCACGTAAGTTATGAAGAGATTCAGTGTTTGTTGTGCAGGATCCATAGTTAAATCTCTGTTATCACCGACTTAACATTTAAACAAGTCTTTTTATAGCAGAAAACCGGCATGAAACTTGTTCGTTATCGAATAATTGCACTTGGCTTGGTTGAGCTGCCAATAGTGTTTGATAATCTGATAACAGAACACAGGACACATGCGGATTGCGGATTGCAGAATTTCAATATTTCAATCTGTCAAAATTTTCGGTTCGGTTCAGCAAAAAAAGGTGTAAGCATTCAGTGACATTAAAAAAGATTGGAATAAAAAAAAACTTCTCCTTGTGACGTAATATAACGTTATGTTCAAGCCGCCCACGCTGACGTCATATAAACTAGAGTTGTATTAGGAGCGACGAACAGTACGAATATTTCCTTTATTCCTAGATTTGGAGAGTTGATGCAGCGGCGGACGATACCATGGACGTTCCTCGGGCGCTACGTAGAGGAATGGCTGCGGCTATACCATGCCATGAATCCCATGCTGAACATTCAGCAAAACTTGTTTATCAGTTAATAGTTAGCGTTTGCACAAACATCTGCGAAGCTTCGGAATCGGTATCAATGGGTTCCGACTAGACTCTCCTCACCTAGTGATCAAAATAATTTAATGTAATTGTATGGTCTTAATGATGTTTTTATCGACGAACCTAGGCTAACCCAACGGGACAGATCCACATAACAGTATATGTCTTGTTAAAAAAATTCTTGATTTAATATAGATACAACTTTTTAACATCATTTTAAAAAAGGCCTAACCAGGGTTAACCAAAACGCAATCCGGTTTTTAAAACGCAACTACATACGCAATTATAAGTTTTGTTAGAATAAAAACCAAAAAAAATTACGGCTTGGACAGTAATTCACACTCGTTGCAATGAAACCCTACCACTGAGCCAAGAGCCTCACACCGACAATCAACGAAACTTGTTTACACCTCTTCAACATTTAATTACCGTAAACTGGGGTAACTTTGGTACGATTTTTAGGGTCTTTTGTTAATAGAGTTCTTGTCATATAAAATATTTAATAAGGAGCAGTGTCATTTAACATCTTTATTATAACAAAAGAAATGGCCCAAATATGAAATCAAAATTCTAAGCAGTACTTCACTTATTGTACTTTAGAGTTGTCCTAAAGTAGCCCCGTGTGTCGGGGTAACTTTGGTACAGCATTGGCATTTTGTCCTAAAGAAGGACACAGCTATATAAAAAAAGGTAACAAACGTTTGAGATAATATGTTTTCTTAATATTAGGGTAGTAGATATATATTTCTTTAAAGAAAACTAGTAATTAGACAAGATTTTTTCATTAAAGAACTAACAAATACGAATAGCAAATACAGATTTTCACAGATTCTAATGATTAAAATTTAATCTTAAAAATAGAGCAACATATTTTTCTTAGATAGGAACAACGAAAGTTTACGACTTGTTGTCTAACACATGCAATAAAAAATATTTGTGTTAAATAAATAGGTCAATCTACACCCTAATTTCAGGTATCCAATAACTCCGGAACATTAAAAATATCCCTGTTTCCTCTTTTACTAGGCTCTTTTAGCTTCATTATAATTTCTTCATTCGTGTAAAAAATTTCATCTTTTGGGAAGGTCACTTCCATTGTTTTCCATATGCAGCTATGACATTTATGACTGCCCCATTTTTAACAATCCTAGTTATTTGACCAGGATAATATTTCGCATCGCAGACTACAGCTACATAGTCACCCACATTAGTTTGTTCCACTAAATGTCTTAAAGACTGAGGGGTAGCTAATGTTGAACGCCTTTCCTCTACGACTGAGGCGTCTTCTATATGCGAGAAGTGCTCACTGCTATCTTCACGTTCGGCGTATTCAACACTGTCAGCTTCACTGTTATCAGAGCTATTCGAACATTTTCGCTGATATGTCTTTACCTTTTTTTGGGTTCCAGATGTTGATGGGTGGTTTTCAGATATTAATGGCTGATGCGTTCCAGATGTGGATGGTTGAAGACTCAGTGTGATATCTGCAGCAGCCTGGCTTTTTTTCATATCTTCGACGGTAATTCCTTTTCCTGCAGGCATATTCATTTTCTTTCTTCTGCGAACTTGTACTGTAACCTCATTTCGCCATTTTTGAAGGCGCTCGATGAAGCTTTCTGAGACATTTTCATTTTCTGCACAAACGGTTTAAAACGACTTGACTATTTAGAGGGTAAATATTGCACTTCCGGAAGCCGAGCTTGAGGTTTTCTGCACCACGCTCTTCTATTTTTGACAAGAAACTTTTCAATAGTGCCGGAAACTGATCTTTTGGTATACCGTTGAAACGACAACCCTGAGCCGTATCCTTCCAGTTATTTAAAATTTGTCGCCAGTGCCCTTTCATTGGTCAAAAATATGCAACATCTAGCGCTTGGAAGAGGTGCATGGTATTCGGAGGAAGTGCAACAAACCTTATATTGTTTAGCTCACATTGCCTTATGACCTCCATATTTAAGTGTGAGCTTAAATTATCCCCTAATAAAATTTTACGACCTTCTTGCCTTTTTAAAACCGAGAGCATTAAATTGGTGAACCAGTCCTCAAAAATTTGGAAGTCGAACCAACCCCAATTAGTCCGATTATGTCGGGCACTTGGTGGCCCATTTTTAGTCCAAGTAGATCATAGTTTTTGCCCTTTATAATTCACGTATACAGGTGCTAGTTCACCCTTAGCGTTACCACATACCATTAGAGATGTGCAAGCTTTAGATGAATTTCTATTTTTTTTTTTGGATACTTCGTTCCTTTCCCGGTTATTATTTTTGTCCGACCAGGATCGTCTACTAAATTCGTCTCATCATAATTCCAAATATTTTGAGGTTCAACTCGGTCGACGACTCAAAAATAAATTGACCCAATCTGGACCGGGAAAATTATCCTTGAAAAAAGAAACGTTCCTACCTTGTCGGTCTAAATACGACTTGACCGAGATCCTCAGATCATATGTTGTAATTGGAAATCCAAAATTAGTGAGTGCTATAAGGTGGCTGGGAAACACTTTTTCCTCGTTTTCTGTGAAAACTCTAGGCACTCCATAATTGTGTCGATGTCTTCCTTTTATTATATTCAGCAAAGTGTTTTTAGGGATCTGGTACTTCTCAACTGCTTTTCGAAATGTTAGTCTTTTTTGCCGAATGTCATTAAGAGCTTCCTCCAACTTTTCATCTATGCAATTCTTGTAATTCCGTGATCCCGGTAAAGGCCGTGATTTACGAGGCATATTTGTCTTCTGAAAAAAAAACCTGTAACTGACACTAGGTATACCTTTACTTAGCCAAGCCTTAATAATTAAGATACACGCATATAATAGATAAAAAAAAACATAAATCAACTCAGCACTTCAAAAACTACGCCCAACTTTAGTACAAAGTGATCTACAGGCTAGGGTCCATCTAAACAATGGGACAGTACCAAAGTTGACCGGCAAAGATAACATTTTGCATAAAAACAAATATATTTTGCTCTGAGTTCCATTTAAAAAAAGTTCTTTAAGTAAAATGTGAGTTAAATAAGTGTTTTAAGAAATACTTACCAGTTTTCTATAGAAACTTACAGTTCTGCTTGTAGTGTAGAAAGTATGCAGAATTCGTAAAATGCACCTGTTGGTAGTTGACTTTTTCAAATGTCAATAAACACGCAGCGTTCAATACGGAATTGCCAGATTAGGTTATTTAGTCGTATTTTAGTGACACTTTAATAACGTGTTGTAAAGATAGCTTTAATTGTAAATATAGCGGACATACGTTTTACGGTATGTTAACTATTTTTAACGCCAGTAGTAGCAGCTATTCCTCTACAGGAGAAGTTAAACCCTGCTATAAAGACAAACAATCTACCGCGTCTGCTACCAATCACACCACTTTGCGCACGTATTTCAAATCTGATTTCTGATGATCTGAGGTATGACTTTATGGCATTAATGGTGATTTTATCAATGAATCTGAGGTAACTTGTGGCTAATTGAACAGATCCGCATAACAGTATGGGTTTTATTAAAAAATCCTTGTTTTAATATAGACTCGGAATTCGATTGGCACGCTGCTGCACGCATTCTTTATAACCAACCTAACCAATTCTAACCTAACATAATTCGCATTTTATTAATTTATTAGTTTTGTTAAAAAGAAAGAAACTAAAAAATAGTCAAAAACTTAAAAAAGTCAACCCCCTAAACGCGTATTTGAGCACAGAACATTCGCATTGCTAACCCGAATCCCTGCCTTTGAGCTAGCAGAGTCTTGCAAAAACCAACGAACTTTGTTTATATTCATGTTTTCAATAAGTTAAGCAAAGCGCCGTAAGTGGCGCAACGGTAGAATGTATTTTATAGCAGAATTTAGGCGCCCGCGCTGTTATTTCTCTACGTTCCCAACGATCTTGTTTATTGTTTGTAACAGTTGCTACGTAACGACTTATGTTGCAGCGGAGCAGTGCATAAAATAAAATTTCATATTCTATTTCATTATTTTTTTTTAATTAAAAGGAACAAATGAGTTAAACATTAATCTAAAAATTAAATTAATACATATTAAAATACCTTTCATGTGCCTTAAGGTATACTCGTAGAGATATATTGTCCCTGACAACTACTAATAATAGTCAAATTTACATGACATACTTGTGTATTCAATGTCATTTAGGGTCAAATTATAGATATGCTGGTAACTTTACCCAGCAGATAACTGTCAAGGATACCATTGTTGAGACAATTGTTACCATGGTAAATATCTGTTTGGTAAAATTATCAGCCTATTCATAATTTGGTCCTTAGTAAATCATCTGCAATTCTATAAGTAGTATATCTAAGGATGCACTTTTTCAGTGCCTAATACGGAAGATTATATCTTCTTTGAGTTTCCATTAACGAATCAAAAAATTCGCGGGTTGGGCCGAAAAGAAAAATCTGTGAAGCTTGTAATTATCACTAAATTATTATATTGTGTTTTGTTAATCTAATTTTGACCCACTTCTTTTATGAAGGTTTCACTCAAAATTTCTCTACAAAAAATGCTCCAAGAGAACGTGTCTAAAAAAACGTTTCGAAGAAATTAGGAATACCAAAAAAAAGTTACCAGAAGATTCAATTAGTTGAATCACTAAAAAGATCAATTAAAATTGGATTTTCATCAGTCAACAATTATTTAAGATCTCTAAATTTTCTGTAATCTGTGTCTTAGATAAAAACATGACTTGCATGATTTCTATCAAGTTGATATATTTGTCAAGTTTTTAAACCCGAAAAGAACTATTTTACATGTTTTCTTATTGAACAAAGGAAGGACGCTAAATACCTTATTCTTATCATACCAATTTGGTCATTTTTGACAGTAGTTGCATCAATTCTCCCATTACAGGAACATTAATAGAAACCAGCTTTCGAAGACAGTACTCTGTCACAACTGGTCAGATATGCGCAGCGCACCTAATAGAAGCTTTTTAGTTGCTCAATATCTACCCATTATCAGCTGAATTAACCTAGGAAAGTATTGTAAGTTAGTACAGCCAGCAGCCAATATGGTTGTTTGAAAGTACTTTCTTCAAACAACAGTTCGACTCTGAAAATAGTTACGTTGCGTTCATCTGGTCTGAGTGGCCGTTAGCAGCTGTATAAATTCGTTAATTGCTAATCTGGCAGTCAGTAGAAACGGGCTCTTCAGCTTACTTAGGTCTATCTAAGTTTGCTTTTTCGATAATGAAGTAGGTAATCTGACGTTTATTTCATTTAGTACTTAGTGACAATGACACTCTTAGTTTAATCCTAGTTTAGCCTTTACAGACTAAAATACTTAACAATTATCTCAATGACCGACTATATTTTGTCCATCGGATACAGATAAATTAGCCACATTAACTGTGTCGCACCCAACAATGTGTGGTTTGGTGTTGTCAGAATTGCTGAATATTATGTTTATCTATAAACGATTCTAACCAGTCGATCGGATGTAAAACGTCTCTGACTACCAACTCTTAATTGTCCCAGACATGTGCCACGTGGAAATCTCCCGACGAGTCCAAATATACCGGATACACTCAAAGTTGGGATAAGCATTCAGGGGTTAATTTCTTTACATTAGATGGGTCATCAGTTCAAAGTATTCTGTCTTTAACCATCAATTAATGATAGATTGATACCTTGAAGCTAGTCCTCACCTACGAAAAAAAGCGTTATAGAGAATAACGCAGATTTTGACGAAACTTATCAATTGGTGTGTATCAGAAAGTCACAATATCCACCTTTATACTGCTAATAAAATATATCCTAGTTATATAGTAATAATTTTTTAAGATCGTTTGTTATATGTTATTAGGGTTATGCATGCAAGCAAATTTTGTCTAATTTGGCTCATTTTTGAATAATTATTATTAAAAACAACCCCACTGAACCTCACTCATTACTGGTTATTTCTGCCATGGGAATTCCGGAATACAGCCAATCACTATACTTTATTTCTTCGGCCTTTCGGCTTTTTTTCTACGTAGGGATCCATTATCTAACAAAAATATAATTTAATATATCGATATTTGTTCAACGTCCCTACAAACCGAATTGTTCACGTTCAGTTCATTCCACTCCAAACATCAAACGATTTACTTGTAGCCAGATTTCAATACCTAGTACACTTATGGTTAGAATCCTTGTTTTAATATAAAATCGGAATTTTGTTGGCAGGCTACCGCGCGCTTTCTTTACGATAAAACAGGTTTACAATCTGCGAAAACGTTTTGGCTAGAAGCCGCTAGGGGCCGACCGCTGCTGCATCATGAATCCGATTTAATCACAGATTGGTAAATTGTGTATGCAGCTGTACATACTGCAAATAATTTGGCTTGCCTAAGTAGAAAGAGGACGCAATATCTCAACAATTTAAATTTAGAACATCTAGGACATTAAATAAATAGGCTTTTAACGAATAATGACCATAACAGTGCGTTATTTTTCTCAGAAATTATCTAATGAATGACATTTCCTTGCTAGAAAGCCTACAAAAAATCTTTGCGGCATCGGAATTTTGACCGATAGGGAGGAATATTTTTAGTTCAGACAATCGCGCGTTCGTCTATTGATCGCGCTATACGCGCAAACGCTTTCGAAAATTAAAATGATTGCCCATCCAAAAATCGAAAATAATAGATAAACAACATACACAATGTGCTGAAATTACTACACATTTTAAATAAATGAATCGTTATAGTTCAATGTACAGTGTAAAGCCTAACGTGTTAAGATAAACAACGAAAATAAGACATCCCCAACGAAATTATGGGCTCCCCAGTGCTTAAAACGCTATCTCTCCTGTTAGGACTTTTCTTTATTTTCGTAGGACTTATTAAAGTATCCAGTGTTTTATCCAAAGATTTACATAAAGATTTGGTAAGTTGGGAAACTTTTTTGAATGTTTATAGCCCCACTTTAATTTTTATATATTTTCTGAGGTAGATTTAGGTACGAAATTTAAACCTGGATATTGACATTATTTATAATTTCCACTACAACGGACTGTATAGTTTATTTATAATATGAATTAAAAGATACATCATAAAAAGTATCACATTTAAGAAAAACGTTATTATAAGCTGAGTGCGTGTTATCGATTTGCTAAGATTATTCATTGTCTGAAATTTTGAAAAAAAATATATATTACAAGGTTAAAATTTTTTTGTTAACAAACATTTTTAGGGTTACACTTAAGTTATACAATATCGCAGTTTAGATGTTTAAAATTTTTGGCGGTTTGCCTGCCCAGGTTGTGGCAAATATTTTGACCTCTGTTTTTTATTTTTGATAATTATTACTGGTCTATGCGCGGTGTGATTTTTCAAACGACATACTTAATAGGTTATTTACCGTCGCATTAATGTGCCCTGCTTCAATGTAGGGATGAAATGATGGGGGGAAACTATCACAACGGTTAGGGATTATAATAAAGGTGGTAGCGAACTGCTTGGATTTTATATACCTCTATAGCCGTTTTTAGGGTGACGATACGTACGGAATTTTGCTTTATTAATTTTCCAATTACTGTTTTGAATTAGAGAGATGTAGATAGTGTTATAAAGCAAATAACTGCTGGTGTTGATGTTGGCAGCAATCACAAAATTGAATTAACAAAGAATAAATTATTATTTTAAGTTCTTTGTTTTCAATTGATTACTTATACAGGGTGTTAATTAAATACACAGCCAAACTTTCAGTGCTGATTGCTGGGCTTATTTTAAGAAAAAATATTCACATAAACATAAGGCCTCAAAACCCCGTTTCTGAGAAATAGGGTGTTAAACTTAAAAAAAAATAGAAATTTTTATTAATATTTGGAAAACCCCTTAGCGTATTTTAGTGAAACTTGGAATCTAAAATAAGTGTTTAAAATAACACTCCCTCTCTTGTATTATTGTTATTCTAATTTTATTATCCTTCGGTAATATACCTATTAGACATATAAAATAAACTTTATACTATTTTATTAAATGAAGTTCACTTTAAATTTTTATCTGTTTTACCAAAACATATATTAGATGCCTTTTTAAGTTTTTACTCACAGCCGTAACATTCCACAAAAGACATAATGGTGTTTTTTTAGTATACTGCTGAAAACCTATCAGATTTTAAAATAAACAGTAGCATACATTTACCAAAATATAAATCGGGATGGTTGCCCATGCGCACGCCAATGGATCACTCGGTTTTCTTTTAGTCGGAAAAAGCAGTGCTTTAAACACTTAAATTACATACCAAATTTTAATAAAATACCTTAAGCGGTCTTGGAAATATTAATAAAAATTCTTATTTTTTTGAAAAAGTTTAATAAGACTACGTGCTCAGAATTTTTATTTTTTTGAAAACGGTCTATTACATAATTTAAAACACTAAAGATGTTTAAGGGTACTTTTAGTTGTTAACTACGAAAATGCGATCAGTTTTCAAAATAAACAGTGGTTTACCATAAATTTACTAAAATAAAAATGGGAATGGCTGCATATGTGAACGTCTATAGCTAAGACTATTTTTTTCACTTGGAAAAAGTAGCATTTTAAACACTTATATTACATAGTAATTTTTAATAAAATACGTTAAGGCGTTTTCCAAATATTAATAAAAATCCTTATTTTAAAAAAAAAAGTTTAACACCCTGTATTTCGAGAACAGAGCTTTTTAGGCCTTATGTTTATATGAACATTTTTTCTTAAAATTAGCCCAGGAATCAGGCTATGTACTTAATTAATATTCTGTATTTTCATGTAAAATAAAGCCCGTGGTCATACATTTTAGTCCTCATGAAGGTCAAACCAATCTCAGGAAAATCAGGAACCAGGCCTACTTTATTCCACTGAATTTTATAATTTTATGTGTTTAAAAATTATTTGAAAGTGGAATCTGTGGCTCCACCATGTGATAATTACTTTTTACCTGCAAATTTTCGAAAACATGGAAGAAGTTTACAAATTTTTAATTTTCTTTTTTTTTTGCGGTCTTTTAGTCACTTTGTTCTTATGGTGTTATTTTCCATAGAAGGCTTGGGATAACAATATTGCATAGAAAATCTCGGTTCTTGTTTATGTGGTAAATAATCATTTATTCAGCTTACTTTTTAGTATTTTCTTCGGAATTCTCCAAAATCTTATTATCAACATGTAATAAAAACCTTATAATTTATGATATTGGTTTTGGTCAAAATCAGACTTTTTAATCTTCTTTTTTTCTGAGGTAAATTTTTAAGGGCGTTCTATATACGAAATCAAAGGCTAATACACAATCTTCCTATTCATGGCATCAATCACCAATTTTTGTATACGTGAAGAGAAGAACTTCTAAATTGGGTGGGATACCGCTTTAACTTGTAGGGTTTCAAATTTTTTAAATGGCGATTTTTTTTTCAGAGTGAATGATACCGAAAATACTTAATTGTTCTAATCAACTGAACAATAAACTGCACGTTTTGAAACTCTGATCTATTTGTCTAAGGGTCTCTTGTCATTCAATATTTTACAGAGTGTACAAAAATCCGTCATATACTTTTCCCACTTTTAACTATGAATAACTTCATTATTTTAAATTAGACTCCCAGCAAATTGTATCCAAATGCAATAGTTTTAATTTGCGTATTTTTAGTAAGTGTAGTGGTACCCTTTATTAAATTACTTATATCATTATTATCAACAACTTGGTATAAGATTTTAATACCAACATGTATTATGCTTGCTTTTATTTAATTCTTGAACATTTTTGGCAAATGCGTTTTTGTACACATTGGGTACGAATAATAAAAAGCCCTATTTACAGAAACACTGCAAAAGTTAGGTACAGGTAAACCTAATAGAATTTAACAGATAATTAAATTTTACGTTACTCTGGCTCGTTACATTGCAGAGGGTGCCTATTAATAATAATAGACACATTTATAAAAGAATATGGCATTTAGGTATAGAAAACTAATGTTCTTGGATATAGATTTAAATAAGCTTTTTCATAATGTGATAATATACCTCGGGTCTCATTTAAAATAAAGTTATTAATGATTGGCTTTAGGAAAAGTATATCACGGATTTTTGTACACGCTGTGTACAGGAAACCTTAATATATATATAGATTAAAATCTCCTAACCTGACAGTTTATAGTTGAATTGCTTAAGATAACTATTTTTGCCGTCATTCAGTTTAAAAAAAAAAATCAAAAACTCTGTAAGAAAGGTATAGAAACTCTGTAAGTTAGGTATAGATCATAGGAAACCCTTAACAAATTTGGCTTAAATTTTAATTGAGAATTCCAATAAAATATCAATATAAAATAAAATCCAGAGTGTTCCCTTTAAAAAAGTGCAACAAATTTTAAATTATAGTTTTGATATATTTAAAAGGAAAGTACAGATAGACTGAAATCTCCTTTTTTTTAGTTAAATATAATTAAATTAGAAGTGCTCCTTGCTGGACAGTACGTACTGATTATTTACTTTATTATACTTACGTATAATTGGAGGTGTTGGAATTAGAAAAACAGTTTCTCTTTGTTATTCGGCCTTTTTAGATTTAGATCTAGTTCATCATCTTTGTCCAGCTGTCGCGTATTTAAGATTTTGTCCATAGTCAGAGCTTGCAGTTTTTTTTGCTTTTTGTAGCACTCTGTTAATTATACCTGCGGGCATGCGACAACAAGCAAATGTTTTTTGCATTTTCACTCATGCGTCTTTTATTATGAGCAGCCTTTAACAAAGCCTATGAGGTACTACTTCACACGTCTTGTCCACATAGAGCTAAAGAAGCAGCAAAATGATAATGTTGTTATTTCAAGACAGACCTCACAAAATTGAGAATGTTGTGCACGTATTTAGATCGGATACGGATATTTCATAAAATTAATTTAAATATTCGTTTATCTAAGTAGAAATAATTACTGTTACTTTAACAAGAAACAATTGGTTAGATGGCGCCTGACAGCCTTAGTAGACGCTACGTTCTGAAAGTATTTTACTGCTGAAAATCTTAATATGAACCGATTACTTTTCTTAAAATATATAGAGAATATATAGAGCAATGTAGATATGTTTTAAACATCAGGAGGTATTATTATGTACTTTTTCAAGAAACACTATAATTCCACCATAATCACCTGATTTGCGACTAAAATATATTTAAAAATATTTCTTCTAAATTTGAAAAACATATCTGAGTATTTTGAACACTGGCTGATCCAAGGGCAACTGGATCGTTGGCGGATGCAAAAACTATTGCCCCTTCCCACCATCAACATCAGTGTTTCTCCGAGTTTTTTAACGTTTTTCGGTAGTGTAGTTTGACTTAAAAGTTATTTGAAAGACGTGATGGGTGATAAAAGTGATCATTGTAAATATGGTGTTAAAAAAAAAAGATAATAAATAATCCGAAACTAAAGGAAAGAAGCTTTTCATTAGGATCAATAAAGGATTTTTCTTCCGCTGAAACAAATACCGTTACTGGCGTAGATACAAAACTAAATAACCCACAGAAGCATGATAAGCCAAGGCAGGTAAATGCATATGAGAATAATACAGTTAATAATGCTAATCATGATAACACTGATAACGGAATACCTAGCAGGTCAAAAAACTATGTCTCAACTGATATGAATGATACTCAACTATTAGGGAATATTAGCACGACCGACGATATTTTACCGATAGATTCCATTTTCAAACCAAGAAACTCTGTATCACGTACTCCACCCAGAAAATTACTAACAACAAATTATCAGTTAGATTATAACACACCTAGTGCGAATTGTAATGCAGACAAAGTATTTAGTGAGGAATCTATGTATTTTGCACACATTAGCACTCAAAAACGTCCTCGATCTGGTTCAAGCCCAGCATCTTTGGATCAGAACTATGTAAAAAGGAAACATTTAAGCACTGAAGAGGCCAGTTTAAATAAAGCAAAGAATTCTATTATGCAACCAACAGAAGACATTTTGAATGAAGTTCTTGATGCTCTTGAAAAGATTCAAGAGATTTCAGAGATTGTATGTCAAAGTGAAACAAAGGATTTCAATTCTGCATTTTTTACAGTTCATAGGCATGTAACATCTTTAGCATTTAAAATTGATCAAATTGAAAAAAACAATATGGAACTAAATAACAGAATTAAGGAATTAACGGAAATCGATGCTCCTTCTTGCGCTCCGGACCAACTAGTAGGCACCACCAAGACACCTCAGCCTATTATTAATAGTGGGAGACCAAAATTTAGCGACGTAGCTAAATTCGTACCAGCCAGTAATAAACCCTTAGCTAATGCACCTATTTGGAAAACACCGCCACAAAAAAAGAAATATGAAACCATTGTAAAAATAAAGGACCAGAGTGATTCCAGAGTGGTACTCCAAGAAGTTAAGAAAAATCTGAAAGCTACTAGAACTGAAGGAAGTTTTAAAACGGTGAAGCATCTACAAAGTGGGAGTATTATTATTGAATGTGCAAATGCAAATCAGCAACAAATATTAAAAGACACTTTAAGTAAAAAAAATATGGAAGTTAGAGACATTTTAAATACTGATCCCATGATAATGATAACAGGCATTCTCAAAGGGTTTTCGCCGGAAAATTTTATTAAAGAGTTTGTTGCTGAAAACCCACAAATCGCAGATACTTTTGGCCAGGATGTTACAAACCAATTTAAATTTATAACTAAAAAAGAATGCAGGAATACAACTAAGGAAAACTGGATTTTTCAGACACCCCCTCAAATATTTAAATGGATTATTAGGAACAGTAACCTTAGATTTGATTTATGTCCCGTTTATATCCAGGAGTACACAAATGTCGCTTTATGTTTTAAGTGCTGCAACTTTGGTCATGTTGCGAAATACTGCTCAGCTAGTGAGTGTTGTTTTAGATGTGGTGGTTCGCATGATGCTAAACAATGCACGGCATCGAGTTTAGATTGTCCTAACTGCAAACGGTCAAAATTACCTGTTGGTGATCATACAGCTCGCGATTCAAATTGTCCCGTTTATATACAAAGAATTAAAAGAATGCAACAGTGCACAAATTATTTAACTACCGACAGTTTTTTATCCAAGACATAGGTAAAAGCAGTAATGGTCAACCTCTCAGGGATAGTAGTACAGGACAATCTGAAAGAGAAGATATGATTTTTATTATTTCCTATCAGAATGTACGTGGATTAAATAGCAAAACGGCTGACTTTTATAATTCAGTAAGTTTAACTGAAAATGAATATGATGTAGTGGCAATAAGCGAAACATGGCTGTCAGATAGTGTATATGACAATGAACTATTTCCAGACAACTTTTTAGTGTTTAAAAATCGCAATAGGGAGGACACAAAACGTGGAGGAGGTGTACTACTAGCAGTTAAAAAAACTTATAAGTGTAGTGCTTTAAAATTGGATTATAAGGTACCAGATATTGATATATTAATAGTTAAAGTATATACTACTGATACTAATTATTTATACATAGGTGTTGTTTATATTACTCCTAGTTGCTCAGCCTTAAAAAGAGATGAGCTGTTTTCATATATTGAAAGCTTAGAATATCTGTATCAAAGTAATTTGGTTATTTTAGGAGATTTTAATATTACGCACTTAAATAAGTATTATGAAACTAACTATACAGATCAATATGTAGATATGTTAATGAATTTTTTAAAGTTTTATAATTGTAAACAAAGGAATCATATTTCAAATGTCAACAACCGCTTATTGGATTTAGTTCTGACGAAAAATGAATGTGGTGTCTGTGAGAGTACATATAGTTTCGTTGCAAGTGATTCTCACCATCCCCCTCTTACAATTGAGTTAAATCTTAAAAACCCAAAACAGAAATGTCTGAAAGACAGTATTAATTTAACTAATTATAACTTTAGAAAAGCAGATTTTCTTGCGATGTATCAGTTATTTCAAAATTCATGCTGGAATGACCTTCAATCTTTCAGTGATGTCAACATAGCTGTACAAAGTTTTTATAATCAAATATACGGAATTTTTGATATATGTGTACCAAAGAGTAAACATAATAGTAAATATCCTGTGTGGTTTAACAAAAACATTATTAAGGATATTAAAACCAAAGATAAGTTAAGAATACAAAGCAGAAGAACTGGCAACTTAGAAACGTATAATAAGTTTTTAGATCTTAGAGCCAAAATTAAAAAAGACATCAAAATAGCATATGAGCAATATCTTAACAAAATTCAATCTGATATTAGTGAGGATTCGAGGTCGTTCTGGCAATATATTAAAAATACCAAAAACGCAACTGGAATTCCGGAAAAAATGCACATGAATGGCGACGAGTTTTCTGAAGGCATAGATATATCGAATGCATTTGCTTCTTTTTTTAAATCTGTATACGTAAATGACTATCCTGATAATTTGAGTACTTATTCGACATGCTTAAATTCAGATTTTCTGTGTATTCCAGAGGTAAGCTATGAGGATGTGTGTAATGCTGTTAGGGACCTTAAAATCAATAAAGCGGTTGGACCTGATCACATACCTTCATTTATTTATTTTTAAGGGTATGATAGTATTCCTTAGTGAACCCCTTAGAATTTTGTTCAATTTATCACTAAAAACTAGTATTTTTCCCCAACTTTGGAAAGAAGTTAAGATATGCCCCGTGCTGAAGAAAGGTGATAAAACTGATATACAAAATTATAGACCAGTTGCTTTACTATCTTGTCCAGCAAAGATATTTGAATCCATTATATATAAATTTGTATATTCATCTGTTTACAATAAAATCACAGCAAGGCAACATGGTTTCTTAAATAAAAAATCAACTGGCACCAACTTATGTAACTTTACCCAGTACATAGCCGAAAGCCTTGACAGTAAATGCCAAGTAGATGTGATTTACACTGACTTTGCTAAAGCTTTTGACAGAGTATCACATCACATCCTCATGGATAAGCTCCATACAGAATTTGGATTTCATATAAACTTAGTTAGTTTCTTTCGGTCGTACTTGCAAAAAAGGCAACAGAGAGTGGTTGTTAGGGGCCATTATTCTGAATACTTTGAAGCTACCTCTGGGATACCGCAGGGCTCCAACCTGGGACCACTGCTGTTCCTTTTGTATATTAATAGTTTAGTTAAGGAAACCAATTGTTGTGAAATATTAATGTTTGCTGATGACCTGAAATTGTATTTGAAAGTACAAAGTATGGATGATTGTAGGATTCTTCAGGAAAACTTAAGTAACCTGTATGATTGGTCAATTAGAAATTGCTTACCCTTTAATATTAATAAATGTTATGTACTAAGTTTTAGTAGAAAAAATGTAAATTATAATTATAGTTATGTTATCGATGAAACAGTACTGTCACGGGTTGCTGAGATGCGGGATCTGGGAGTAACCTTCGATTCTCAATTGACTTTTAGGGCGCACATCTCAAACATAACAAATAAAGCATCTAAAATGTATGGGTATATAGTTAGAAACTGTAAGGATTTTAAAAATACTTCGTGTATTAAAACTTTATATGTTTCATATGTAAGAAATGTCTTGGAATATTGTTCTATAATATGGAACCCGTATTATGAAAACCATAAATTTTCCATTGAGAAAATACAAAATAGATTTTTAAGGTATATATGCTATAAAGAAACTGGCATATACCAGCTACATATACCAAAAGCGGATGTGATGAATAGATATAATCTTAAGAGCTTAGAGAATCGAAGGAATATGGCCTCTATTATATTTTTATATAAAGTTTTGAATAATTTGATTAACGATCCTGATATATTAGCCCAAATTAGATTTTATGTACCTAGTTATAGAACCAGAAATCCTCTGACTTTTTATGTAGATAGTGCTCGTACGAATTACTACCTAAATTCTCCAATAATTACTATGTGTAACTTATATAATCAAATTCGTTGTGATTGTGATTTATTTAGTATAGGTATGCCTAGACTAAAGAAAAAACTGTGCGAGTTATTTCAAAAATAATTTCATATTAATGTTTGCTATTTTAAACTTAAGAATATTTCTCCTATTCTGTAATTAGATTGTAAATCTGTTGAGTTTGTAATAAATAAATAAATAAATAAATCAAAAAAAAAACTTCACGGGCAAATATATCATTTTCATTAGTTTTCAAACAGCCTTGGTTGTTAAATTTGCATTTATATTTATTTCTAGAGTTTTTGATATTCATAGGTATAATACCTACTTTCAAATGATATTAACTATTTATTTAAAAACGAAATGTTTCGTGTTTCTCGTTTTTATTGCATTTTTTTGTTACAATACTTATCTGTATTTGTTGTAGTCTGAAGTGCCCCCCCCCTTGAATAGATTCTGGATCAGCCCCTGATTTGTATATATAGTAACAACACCCGCTTTAGAATAATACAATTATATATTCTTTTAATTTTAGAGAAAAGAGTATGTTAAATATGCAAAAGTTTTTCCACTGGCAGAAGTGCTGAATTTGAAGATACCTTCTAAATGGTATCGAAGAACGGTAGGAGGCTTAGAGATACTTTTTGGCTCTCTAATGGCGTTTTTTCCAAGCCGTAAGTAATACAAACTTTTTTTAATTAATTTAAAGTTGGCATTTAATATAGTATCATTTAGTTATGTGTTATTACATGTGTATAATTTGATGTTTGTTATAAAATTTAATCCTAAGCCTCCCAACAGGTCCCGATTTTTCCAAAAAGTACCTATTTTTCGCCTTGATACCTAAAAAAACCCTTTTTTTCAATATTCCTAAAGTTCCTATAAGATTTTTTGTGAAATAGAAATTAATATACATTTTTTAGAATCTTTTTTGATCAGAAATGCGTCTTCTAATTTCGTTTTTTTTCCAAAGTAGTTCACCTGAGGGATTTTTATCTGCTCAAGCTGATATGCTTGATTGTTTTAGCATTTTTTCCGCGTGTATGAATTTTCGCACACTCTCGTGTGTCTTATAGCATTGTACTTGCCGCTAAGTGTAACAGTGTGACTATAACATTAATATAACTTTCTGGAAATATTAGGACTAAGGAACCATATCTTCTAGTCACCATGTTGTTAAATCTGTAGAGTCACGCAAGTGTTTGAATGAAATTAGCCGAACCATAAATAATGAGGTTGTTATTCAAAATTAAGAAAAAAAGATTTCAAAAAAGCACCGAAAAGTAAAAAATAACTTCTTAAAATGTTGCTGTCTTTTGCTTGTCTGTATTTTTTTATTATAACTTCCCAAAATGACAAAATTATCCCCAAGAATCAAGTGGGAAACTGGTAAAATACTGGTAAGTAGTAAATAGGGTAGAACAAAACTAATAAAAAATTTTGAAGACAGTATATATTTGTTAGTAAATGACTATGTGCCGAACTAAATTGGGACTACACTATTCCTAATAAAAGGAAAGATTCATAACAAGGGATGTTCCGGGTAAAGGAAATTTACCGATTCTTTTATACTGTGACTTAAGAGTTAAGTCTTAAGTCTTTTTCAAATTGACCTGTGACAGCTCCAATTGTGTGTGGCCAATTTATTGATTTTTTGCGCTAATAAGGCACTTCAAAAAAAGACTCTTCAAATGACTATATTTCTAAAAGGGCATGGTTTACCCATGGTATCTACCAAAGTAGCACATGTAATCATATATGGGCTAAAATGCTGTGATATTAGCTAATATCCTTGGCTAATTCGCTAAAATTGCTAGCCAAAATAACTGAAAGACGGAAATATGGCTAAAGTGGGAAATAATAATTTGGCCATAATGGGGTAAAAATGGCCATTTGGCAATTATACGACCCCTCTCTTTTAATTTTATGGTTAGGTTTATTAGCTACTTTTTGACTTTATTCCGAAATTTACCTAAATAATTTCTCATTTTTTGCCTTTTCTTCATTTATATGGTTAATCAATTGTTTCAAGTTATCTAAAATTTGTATTAACAGAGCCAATCAGCGTAAGAATTTATGAGCCAAGAGGAAATGCAAAGATAACAAATCTTGGTTTAACGGTTGGTAGGGACAAAAAACACTTGCGCAGGAACTTTTACTGTTAAAAGTAATCTAAGATAGGCATGTAAAACACGCGCCCCTTCTTGAAACTAAAAATTTCGTTTTCTACAAATATTTTTTTTTTAGTTTGGGAATGTATTTTACTAAGAAACTTGATTAAAGAGTTCATAACTTAAAAAAAAACATGCATGAAAATACATATTTATAGGTAGAAAGAATATATTTGTTTAAAGTGGTCAAGTAATGGCTGCTAGGAAATTAGTTTAATTTTAATTTCACTTGGTTTGCCTTTAGTACTCGCTAAAAATGACAAATTTAAGACCCAGGAGCCAGCGTAACAAAATTAAACGACCATTACCCCAAGTCGGCGTTTTTCTAAAATATGTGGTGGAGTATTTAATCTTTTTATTAGACGTTTTGTATGGTAAATAATTTATATTTCGTTTTTCTAAATAAATCTTCAATTGTTGTAATTGTCTTAAAATGTCAATATCTGGCATTCCAATATAGCTATTATTACTATAATTAAACTTAAATACTTGCTAAAATATGTTTGGTTGACTTTTGGGAAAAATACCTACTTTGATAATATTCTGACCTTGATTTCTATTGATTAAAAATACCATATTCTGGCATTTTAAACAGCTATGCTTACCATAATTTAACTTCAATACTTACTAGAATATATCTGGTTACGTTGTGGCAACAAAATTGACAGATATTTCTACATTTTGGTCATCCAATATTACAAAAAAAAAGTTACAGGTTTATTTACCCGATAAAAGATTTGACCAAGTAATTATGTTATAGCCTATCTACATTAAAAACTGCTACTTTTGGAGCCAAAACATCTAATTTGAAGCGAGCTTTTATGGCTAGAAAACGAACCATGAATCATTTGCCAAAATGTGACAAATCTCTTGTTTTTATCTGTCTTTTATGGCTAACTGTTAGGCAAAAAAGCTGATCAGCTAATTTGTGCTACATGGGTATCTTTTCTTCAAAAGGTCAAGTACTACAACGTATACAAAAAATATGCAAATTTCACTATAGCTGGTTCTTCAGAAGATTTGGGTCCCATATGCGGTTTATGAAGTTGGCTACTGTAAGTGTACGTATTAAATAGAAAACAATTTTCCTTCAAATCAAATTGTCCTGAGATATTAGGCTTATTACGTGTTTTAACCACTATTTGCTTTTAGATATCTTGGTTTCAAGGGGACATCCATATACTTAATAGAAAACATCATGTACACGTTTTTATTACTATATTCATATCTATATGAACATCTATTGTAGACATGAGGTCACTTGCAGCTGTTTTTCAAAAGTCCTATTTATATCTTGAGTTATAGACAATTTTAATGTAGGTTGTGGACAGGATTTTTTGGTAAAATAAAAACTAAAATTACCACACGTTGCTCAATAGTCTTTAAATAAAATCGAATTTGTAAAATTAAATGTACCTGGGTGGATACTACGAATCTTTTTCTTTTTCATTACCGAATTTTATAATGTTATTTTACTTAGAAATTGCGAAAGGCCGAAAGTATACAAAGAACAATAAAATTGATTGAATTGAAATAAGATATAACGACAGGCTTTTAAAAATATGAATATAGATAACCACCCACAAACACACATTTGTATCCTTGACACATAAAAGTTTAATTATGAGTGAATTCCAAGCAATTAAAGTCCTTTCGTACAAACTTTCTTGTACTTGTTATAGGTATTATATATATTATTATTGTAATCAACGAACTGATGAATATTTTATCCACACTATTCCTCAATTTTTATTTAATTCGTTCGCATAAATCTCATGAGTTTCATTGTTTGAAAATACACAAAAAACAAAAGATTATATTCCGACGAATGGTTCGTCGAGGTGAAAGCCGACTTAATTATTCGCCCAAAAGACGGTATCGCCCCACAACGAATCGAATGGGTAAACCGGACCCTACACAGTGTAAAAGTCTTTATTCTATTTTAACAATAGTTTTAACAGTTGAAAATTTTAATAATTTGTGGCCCCATTTTTCGGGGTATGCTAATAGGCGACGAAATTTGTTGCCATTTTAGATGTTTTCCTTATAAGCGTTTTCTTATTTGCTTCTTTTTAATAGAGGTGCCATTTTTTATACCATGCTTGGTGGCGAATCCTCTAGAAACTGTTGTGAATATCTGTTCTAAAATTTACACTCAATGAACGATATATTTAGACTTCTGCCCTTGAGTTTTTTTCTGTCTAGACCAGTGCTTAACACTAATTTAAAAATTTGATTATGGTTACAGTAAAGATCATAAAATATTTGCTTGTCATTGGTACAAAATGTCAATCATCAAAGTGGTGGTCAAAGTCATCAAATATCTGTATTGTCGAAGAAACTTTATAATGTGTAATACATTTGAAAGTAATAGTTACATAGGAAACTTTAAAGCTATAGGATCAAGTTGCTTTAAATAACAAGGTTAAGGTCACAAGTGGTTAAAAGTTTTGACCGAGGAAGACAGACAAGTAATGATAAATAAAAGTTTGTAAAAACTTGTTGGACATTGGCACTCAACAGGACATATAAAAGTTATTTCGCCTTTTCAAGATGACAAAAACGAAAAATTAGAGAACCATTGAAATTTTCGAATACCCCTATATTTTATATATAGGCCTGCTATATATTATATATAGGCATGCTAGCTACGTGCTACATGATCCGTAAAAATCGATTATTACAAATGCATCACTGGGCACTGATCATAAAAACTAAACTCTGCATACGCAGTAAATACGCCTGAAAATGTCCAGTCGTAATCGTCGCTCCTTAAGATTTAGCGTGGTTGCCGAACTGAATTTTACATTTTGAATTCCTTGTAATAATGATTGAAGTGTATGGCGGGAGAGGATGGACTAAGGTGAAAAGAGGATTATTATAAAAATATCGTATTTTATATTGTCTTCGGGGTTTTCAATTGCATGATGTTCAATTTTACTAATCACTTTAATTTTTGATAATCTGTATTGCTGATTTTTCATAAATACATAGAGAGAGAGAGAGCGTTTTTTGTGTACTATGAGTTATGTGATTCTTGCAAATTTTCATATGGAATAGACCCAGTAGCTACTGGTTTATTTCTTTAGGGATGTCCAACATTTTAACCTAGGTTTAGGCCTCGAAAACTTTAAAGCTGACCTTTGCTATGAAACTTTGTGCAAATAATACTGAAAAGGATGAAATAAAAAATTTTGTAAAAAATAAAACCAAATTGATAAAAAAATGCTAAAAAGTAAAAATTAATATTAGTTATTCCATCTTGAAAATTTGGCTTATAAATGCGCCGCCAAATTAATAAAGGCAGTAAATAGACATCATACTTGTGGTATTAGATTTAAGACAGTTTTTTAAAATGGAATAAAATACTATTTTTACTGTTTAGTGCTTTTGTATGCAGGCTGTTTTATTTTATTAGTTTTTATTTATTGTGAGCATATATAATCGGCAAAGTCGCAGCTCTAGCTGGTGACGCTTTTTGTTCCTAAATATTCAAACTTTCCATGTACTTGATGTTTTTCGAAGTGCGGTATTTAATTCAATTAAGAAATTTTAAGAAAACGGTGCGAACTTGCTTTATTTTGCATAAAAGGAACGATTTAAATCCAGAAATTTGTGTTAGGAGGTAAAAAAGTAAGTTATATCAAAGCGGTAGTCAATGGGAAAATCAGTCAAATCATAGTCTAATGGCGTTATATATTTTGTTTTTGCATTTTAAATTTCCGTAACGCTAAATGAATAGGATTAAATGAGTTTTTATAGTTTTGAGTTATTACCTATAAACCCGAAGACACGGATAAAGTGCGGGACACGAAAGAAAACAGGAAGTTCGGCCAAGAAATCTCTTTAAACCAATGGTGTCCCGTCGTTCTTTAAATAATATGGCACTCTTTTTGACTATAGGCACTTCAGATAATTAAAAAATGTAACTATGCTTAATGAACCTTTATCTATATTTGTCTGTTTTCTTTCGTGTACCGCACTTCTATATCTCTTTTGTCTTGCAAAAACGGCGAATTTTAAAATGATTTAATTGTGATTTTTGTTGATCGATTTACCTATAAATACATTTTTTCTTGAGTTCTGTCACTAACGGTTCCCGGGCTACTGCCTACGTCCACTATTATTGGACCACCTAGTATAGTGATACACGATTTACAAGTCCAGATTTTACAAGGGCAGCCAGCATTAGATCCAGTGAACGAGATTTATCAAAATTTTAATTTATTAAAAGTGGCCGTCTGTCTCCGTTTGTCATATTACTTTATACAGGGGCCGTTATTGTGAAATACCATACAGGGCGTTTCCTAATTGCGTGCTGATATTAAAGGGGGTGTTTTTATGTCCTAAAAGTCTTAACTTTTGAGATACAGGATGGTAAAGTTTAAAAAGAAAACATTTTCTTCATCCCAATTCTGATGCTATTGTAGATAACTGCATGAAATTTGATACACGTCTTCTATGCATTAAGGAGCATACGGATTTACCCAGGTTAATTACATATGCACGCCACTGGTAGAAAATTTCAAAAATTGATTGTTAATAAAAAATGCCCTTTTATGCATAAAAGACGTGTATCAAATTTCACACATTATTTATTATTTGTCTATAATAGCATCAGGATTTTAAAAAAATGTTTTTTTAAAACCCTGTATCTCCAAAGTTAAGACTTTTAGGTTCATATTAAACTTTTTTCTTAAAAAGTCCAAGAATCACCCCCCTTTAACATTAGCACGCAATTAGGAAACGCCCTGTATAGGATTTCACAATGACGCCCCCTGTACAAAGTAATATGACAGACGGAGACAAACGGTCACCTTTGGCATACCTGAATAGCCCAAAGTCTGCGTACTGTTAAAATAAGTAAGCTAAAATGTTGATAAATCTTGTTCACTGGAATCAGTGCTGGCTCCCCTACAACAACTACATTATTGATGTGTTAATTTTGGAAAAATATGAAGTCTGTAGTTTTTCAAATATTAATTGCAATATTAGATATCTTTTGACACCCGGTATTGAACAGAAAATTAATTATTTTGAAGCAGTTTATTGACAGCTACTTTATGAACAATTTTACAAAATATATGAAAAAAAACTAAGCTATTTTTGAGGTTGGCGGCTGTGATTCTAATGGTTCGATTCCTTCTAAATCGTTGTCTTCCTCTGAAAATGATGAGGTTTCGTCGTCACTACTTGAAGATCCCAGTGTGATAACTAAATTATCAATAACCGTTTCAATTTTGCCGTCTACTTCCCAGTATTTATCTTCAATAGAAAGAACATGTTTAACATACGATTTCCAATTTTCAGCCGATATTGAGTCAACCGCTTCTAATGTTATTTTATTTAAATCTTTGATTGAAAGTTCACCGGTGTTGCACTCTCGAATATATTTTTTTACTCCTGCCCATGCAAGTTTAATAGGGTTGAGGTCGCACATGTATGGAGGCAGCCTTAAAGGTGTATGACCGAGGTTACGTAAAAGACCGTCAATGTTATACTTATTATATTATATGATATTACTTCATATTTTCTCCATGTTGGATCACATACAAGATTGTTTGATTTAAGCCACGATATGAGCTTTTGTAGAGTATTTAGTTGGCACTTTATCTTCTACGTGAGAATGATAAGACGCATTATCCATTACCACGACTGATTTCGGAGGAATGTTAGGTAGAAGCTTATTCTCGAGCAACCACTTTTCAAAATTATCTCTATTCATCTATCCATGATAGTCTCCAGTTGTTAGTCCCGAGCGAAAAACTAAAGCAGCACCTGGAACCGGCTTCTGAACCAGCATGAACTATAATAAAGCGACTACTAGAGCGGATTCCCTGAACAACACCTGTAAAACTTTCACTTTGCCAGCATTTGTTCACTGTTATATCATTATCTACCCAGGTTTCGTCTAGATACACAATATTGCGTCCTTCTTGCCTATATTGCCTTACAGTCGATAGATACCCCGCCAGTGGAAAATATTTGGTCTCTCAATGAGCAATTTTCGTTTATTTTGGCACTTGCGCTAAACAAAACCATTTGATCGTAAAAGCCGATTTAATGTTTTACACCCGTACGGAAAATCTATTTTGTTCTTTACAGCACGAAGTAGGGGTTTGCAGGTCGGAACCTTCTTCAAGTTTATATAAAAATCCTCTATTGTTTGTCGAATTACTTGAAAATCACTATCGTCAATTTTATCTTTGTATGATAATCGGGGTCTTTTTTTACCAGGAGATTTTAAAGGTGAATTAGAACATGAGCGATCATTATGTTCTCTTTGAATTTTTCTTACACTACTTTCCGAAACACCAGTGTAAAATGCAGTGCGTTCTGTTCGATTTTGAATTGGAATAGTCAAACTATCATTTTCAGCTTCTCTAGTACAGGCCTCTATAGCGCTCGCAATAACTTCACGTGCAACGCTTCGAATTGTTTTTCCTCTTTTGCTCGCCATCGTTACTTCGAAATAATAATTCAAATTCAAGGCAACACATTTATATAGAAATGAAAACAAATGCTGGAAATGTATAGGGGCCACTGGAAATAGCTAGAACATTCTAGCGGCAAGTACATGGAGAGGCACATCCGAATTACAAGTGGACCAGTGCGAAATTTACTAAATCCTCGATTAATTTTCCGTACCGCTTAGCTGGCGCACTTTATAGGTGAAGCGGCAAACTATTACAACAAATAAAATAACATAAAATTTATTTGTGTACACACATTTTACTTTTTCGCTTGCTTAAGACTATAAACCTTTATTTTAAGGTTTTCTTTCGTGTTCCGCACTTTAATAAACTAAGTAAACAGTTACCTTTTGCTATTTTATATAGTTGTGAAGTTGTAAATCCCAAATATTTATATTTACACGAAATTTATTTATGGTCTAATATTAAAATTAATAATAAAATTGAACTTGTGTCCTTAAAAGCCCCGAAAACCATATAAAATAAGATCTTTTTACCGTACCGTTAAGTACCTCTCTTTTTTCCTGTTCCTCCCCTCTCGCCGCTATACATGCACTTCACTGATTGGCACAAGAAATATTTTATGCAAAAAATAGAAATATTTAAAGCATTCATTAAGATTTATATTAGTAAAATCACCTGATCAAAAAAAAAACATTCCTCCTAGGGGGATGTTCACAAATTACTTTTTTTGATCATTTACACTTTATAAATTAAAATTTAAAATAATATATTAAAGCATTTAATTTTTTTTTACGAAAAATCTCTGTTCAAAAATTAATATGGCGCTATTTCGACAATATGCTCGCTATATGAGATTACTCATGTATTACCCTAAATATTTCCTAAAATTTTCATCCAAAATAGTCAAACCATCCCGGAGAAACCAATTTACATACATAAAATAGTGGGTCTTTCAGCTTACTTATCTAAATTAAAATTTACTATGCTTTACCAAACAGTAGATTTATGTTATTTATTAACGTAGTAACCCTAAAACCAATGCGGTTTAAGAAGTTTTAGATGAATAATTGGGACTTATGATGTCACAAATATATAAATTACTATTTAGTTTACTATCAGTGTCTTCAAGTTTATAGATAATAAGATGAAATTATTTATAAAAACTCATAATTTAGCGTAGCAAAAATGTAAAATACAAAAACGGCGTGACTTCATTTGCAAATATCAAAATAATACCATTAGACTTTTTTCCTTCGACTACAGTACGAATGTGACAACGTAAATCGTGTTTTTTATTTTTTTGAAAATACAAGTTTGCATCATTTTCTTAAAGCGTTTAAATTAAATTAATGAAAATAACACCACAAAGCACTTGGATTTTTGAAAAAACATTTCTCCAAACGACTGAAACATCGCATAGATAGAAATGTCACGCACCTGGAAATTATGAATATTTCTAAATGAAAAAAGTATTTCGTCACCAGTTATCGCTGCGATGTTGCCGATTACCATAAAAAAAATAATTACAGAGAATTTAAACTTCAGCTGTTCGGTTTGATTTAATTATATTAAGCTATTCAAATATTACTTTTAAAATATAACGTGTTTATTTAGGTGATACTACAAAGGATGGTATCATTTATAATCTGGCCACAGTAGTAGTTTGGCAAACCCCCTATATCTAGTAAACAACGGGGTCTTTTATGTACTTCCATGTCGTTACCAAAAACCATATTTTGTCAATCATTATATTGTGTGGATTGATTAAAAATAATGTGTGTGACGTATTTTTGGTTCGTAATTCAAAATGAAATGTAACTCCCTAAAAATCGTTTTTTTTTCAACAATCTATTCTCGCTTATGCGCGTAGCTTAGAAGAGTGAAATATTAGCATGGTAATAATCAAATTTAACTAAAAAATGTTGGACTAAAATAATTATTATAAATTACTCAAAGCAATGTATTAAATTGTCAGAGTGTAGTAGCAACGAAATACTTAAATACATACGTGGTACTATTCCAGCAAATTTATATTACACGCTCCTTACATAAAATGTTTGTGGAATATGTCTCCAACAAAAATCGATGAAAAGATATCTGTTAAGTAAAAACAGGAATTTTATATAATCAGTTTTTCATTAAATTTATTTCGAACTTTGAATTTATTTTTTCAGGAATCGAGTAATTACAGTTAATTTCGATTTGTCGTTTATGAATATTTTTTATTCTTACTTAAATTGATGATCCTATCAATACGAAATAGTACTAGGAATCTAAACTTTTAAGGGAAAACTTCAAACTTTTGCCAAATAAGATGACACGTATTTCTTAAAATTTTACCGACAAGACGTTTTGCCCTCGATTGCACTGAGACATTTTCAGGGATCTTTACTCCACTCGAAAATAACACTAACTACGGGAGAGGCGTGTTGCAAGATTTTTTTTTGAAATGGTATTAGATAAAACATATTAAAAAATTAAGGAATATGATCTAGCTTTAAAAAAAAATGGCTTAAAGAAAAGGGCCGCATTTAGAATTATAATGTATACATGACCGAAAAATGTTGGTTCTGGTCTTATATGGGACAACCGCATGAATTGAGTCCGAGAAGCATGATTCACCTTAATTTACACTTCGTAAATCAAACCCAGCCTTGAGTATTGCTGGCACATATGGGGAGCAGCGTCTCCTTCAATCCTTAATATCCTTGACTCTGTCCAAAGAGCGATTCGCCTGATTGATGATCACAAGGAAGCTTGCATCACTAGAGCATCGTCGAATTGTGGGCGATGTGTCTCTGTTTTACAGATGTTACCACAAACTTTGTTCTAACGAATTATCATCAATTATGTCGTCTTTAGCCATGCTAGGGAGACACGAGCATCGACCCGCCAGCATGCCTTCACAGAAATTGTCTTACTAGGATTCAAACAAAAAAATGAAATTGGGACCAGATAGAAAATTGTCTTTAAGAAAATGAGACTGTTTGGTTCGCCACCCTACGACCTACATTTTTTAAAATATAATTTTACACAGTGGCCTAACGAGAAATAAATTTGCTTTGCTAACCGATTATTGTCAAATTATTGAATTATGTCTTTATTATTTAGTTTTGGTGCCTCAAATTTAACTATGAACGTAATTTTCGTCTAGTCTGCCGCATACAATAACTAAGTCTGTAAAACCATTTAGATAATAAAAATAAAAATTATGCAATTAAATCAGATAACACTGGGAAATAGCAAAAATGTTTCCGAGATCAAAATAGCAAAATCTTACTTATTTTATTATTCTAATTAAGAATCTGTCTTGCAATAGTGGCTCAGGTTTTCTAGATCCATGCATATTATGATAATTTACCTACCTGCCCTTAATGTATGAGAAAGTTCGATCATTAAATGAAAAATACCTAGATTTATTATACCAAGTATATTTTATAACGGGTTTAAGTACATATAACTTAAATCCTAAACTGTTAGTTAGTTGTATTTCAACCATCAGTTGATCGAGAGCTGTTCGTATTTGAGAAATTAGAGAGTTTTGAACAACATGTGATGAAGTGACTTTTGTGAAACAAAAACGTACTCTGAGCCCTTTAATAAAATAAGGCTTACCACTTGTATTGCTGCAAAGTTGGAGACCAGGAAAGAAATTGAACTCTACATAACTGCTGCAACAAATGTGCTCACTAAATTCGCGACTGGCTAAGTGGAAAAAAGCGTAATATGCTCTTTGCTGTTCTTTATGACTTGGTGAGAACCGAAAGACAACGTCTCTGACTGTTACTTTTGCTTGACTCTTCCCATAAAAAAAAGCTTCTCGGAGAAAAAAAGGTCTGCGATACAGTATCCAACTTTACAATCCGCCATACGCCCGGTGCCTTATAGTGACGAATTGCCTGTACCTAATCCACCTCAGGAACATACCTTGATTCTGATGATGATCAAACGGATTCAAAAGGTAGTGTACCGGAAAATGTCGCCGGCCCATCAACCTCGCAAGACTTCGATTTTGTCTGTGAACTTCCCAGTAAAAAGCCTCACAAAATAAGTGAAAGTGACATAAGAGGTTTAGAGTTGGCTAAGAAAAAAGCAGAACTATTGGCCTCTCGATTGCACCAATGGAATTTACTTCAAGATGAAGTAAAAGTTTCTTTGTACCGAAGTCGCCAGAAAAACCTAACACCACTTTTTAACAAGGAAACAATTTGATAGCCTGTAGGGACATTGAGGGATTAATGGCAGCTTTAAATCTGGACTATGATCCAAATGTTACCAAAACCTAGGGTGTAATTTGTCGTTGAAAATTCATTTCCTGGATTCTCATCTGGATTAATTTCCGGAAAATTGTGGTTCTGTAAGTGACGAGCACAGTGAGAAGTTCCACTAGGATATTTCAAACATGGAAAAGAGGTATCAGTGAAAATGGAACTGTGAGACCGCTTTTAATCGACAGACTAAGAAGCGCAAAATAGAGTCTCTAAACCTTAGGTTCAATAATAAAAATTTTCTATTTAATTGCTTCTGTTGAACCTTCCGTTGAACCAACAATATATTGTTATCTATCTATAATTTAAAATTTTGTAACATATAATTAAGATTTTTTTCTGAGAGCACCCTGTTAAATATCCTGACAAATTACATAAATACCTTGCAAAAGAAACTGATAAGAAAAATCACGGCAAATTTTTAAAAAGTCGCAATATCTTTAACTTCCGGACAATCAAATAGCTCACTTTGAAGATGAAGGAAGTAATAAAATCGCCACATTTCATCCATATGTAGGAATTTTAAGTTCACATTTAAAGACAGATTCCCTAATTGTGCATAAAACATCTTCGAGATAAATTCGTAGATATTTTTAAGATTGCATGAGGTCAGCGGAGTATCCAGGAGCGATGCAAAGCGGGTCATTTTATAGATTCGTTCAAAAAATACAACCGAAAGTTAAAGAAAATAACAGAAAAAACATTAGAAAAGCATTTTTTTTTCAAGTTTTTTTATACCTTTCATTCCTCATGGCGAAATGTTTTAGAAACGGCTCTGAATTTCTGGGTTGATTTGCCTCCTCAGTTTAAAGCAGTATATTTCCCAAATATCTATATTAAAATATTCAATCTTGATTGTGGTTTGTAAACAATTGATGACATTTTTATAAGCCTCTACATACGAAGATCAATAACACCATCGTCGAACTCGGCCAATATTTTGATAGGTGACCTGCTGAGAAGGCCGTGAACTGTCCTTAGACAGTAGTTCTTGTAGCGAAACAATAACAGTGGTGGTAGTACTACCACATTCTCTATAAAGGTAACCCCTGAACTGCGAAGTATATTTCGGTATTTAGAGGACGTCGATAAATTCGACGTATATATGTAAAAATTTTCAATTATTCAACAGAGCTGCATTTTTTTTAGAAAAAAAAAGCATCTCTACCTACCTCTCTCTACCTCTACTACGAGTTTGTTAAAACTATAAAATGTTTCACGTTCCTGATGTCTTCAAAGAGTTTTATCACACTACATACTGCGCCAGTTTTTTAAAAGTTTAGTTACTATAAATAGTCTCTTCTCTTATTGTTGTTTGTTTTCAGACAAGGTAAAAAATGGTGCCAACGTTGGCCTGCTAGTTCTCACCCTCATGGCGCTATACTCGCACTACATGGTATCCGACCAATTCGAGAGGGTAGCTCCTGCGCTGGTATTCCTATTCCTGCTCTCTGGACGGCTGGTGGTATTCTTCCAACTACAGAAAAACGAAGAGCTACTTGCGGAACAACCCGTTACTAATGGATACAAGCAGGACTAAAGTTATCGATGGTGCAATGGGGGATATACATTTATGAGTAACTTAAATTTATTCGCATTTTAACTTTTTTGTAATTATTCAACTAGCCAGTTAAAACGATGCGAGAATACTGCCAATTTCGAATAAAGTGAATGTGAGCTTACATTAGGGGTAAAAGTGCGAAGTCCTCTTTTTTTAACTATCTGGGGCCAACATCAGGATTATTAGTATTTTAAATACACACCTAGATTTTTACCAAGTCTGTTTTGGCAAAATAGCTTATTAAATATTTCAGAAATTATTAATAGTAAATAGGATTCTAAATACCAGAGTTTTCTCCAATTAAATATTTCATTGTTTGAAATATTGAATATCCTGATTATAACCTCAAACAAAATATTGAATTAAAAACTAAGTAAGTGAGTGATATGTGAGAGAAAAACTAACACCAAGGAATTATGTTTTTTTAATGTGTTTATATCACGGTAAGAATAACAATCATACTTTTTCAGAAACCATAAAAATTAAAAAAATTGTAAACATTCAATATGTCGTTCCAATATTAATTATTACGATACTAAAGTCCAATCCACAATGCAATAATCACGGATTTATTGTTATCACAGCCAACCCGAAAACAGTTTAAACGATATACATTGGCTGTTGATAACCAGGTGGTAACAATTAATCCTTGATTACGTGTGAATAGGCCGATTCCCCTTATGGTGCTCACCCGGGGTTTTTGGATCGTCACTCATCAGCTGATTTCCAGGGGTATTTTCAAGGTCGGGGTGATGACCCACAGTCATACACATCTACAGCTTATTTAAATGTGTTCTAATTTCAATAATGTATGCTAGTCATTTTCGTTAAATGTGCGACAAAGAAAAGTTACTAAATCTAGGGACTGAACAAAGATGTGACACCCACGCCAAAAAATTAGAACCGGTCCTAATTTCGTGCACGAACACCCCGTGTGGATGCCCACATGCGTGACGCACAAGTGTGAATCGCAAATGTCACGATTTTTTCGATGCTGGGTGAAAACACTTAAGTGGGGACCGGATTAATGTAGGAGTACCAATTTCGAACACACTTTATAATAAATTGTTAATTTCGGTTCACTAAAATGATTTAACTACTTTGTATATATATATATATATATATATATATATATATATATATATATATGTATATATAATATATATATATATATATATATATGTATATAAATATATATATATATATATATATATATATGTATATATGTATGTTATATATATATATATATATATATATATATATATATATATATATAATATATATATATATTCCTTGTGAATAACACTTAATTATACAGTGGAACATTGAACCGGAATAATAAATTCAATAACTGGAAGACTATTCATAAAGTGAAAAGCTGTTTTACCCGTTAATTTGATTAAACGACTCCGGAACTTTTGATAATAATAATTTAACCATGACACCATACATCTAAGAATTATGACTTCATATACTTATTTATTAAATGCACGGCATCCCGTATATTATCATTTTCTAGAACATTCTAAACACATATAACGTAGCATGTCTAATAGTTAAATTCAACTGTTTTCGAGAAAATTGCGCTTCAAAACTGTCATTTTGGGACACTTAAAGCTTAAAGCTCTCTATAAGCGAAAGAGTTAAACTCAGAAAAAAAATTATCTACACTTCCCAACATATAATATATATTGGATGACGTCATCTTCTGTGTGGTTTGGCGGGAAATGTCAAATTTCAACACTGGTGTACAACTCTGATGCATCTTTTTTTGTACAAGAAAACCCTCGTGACCCCCGAAAATGATTGCTTAGGTTATGCGTGACTGCACAAATGCAAAATAAACCGAAAGGGCAGCTTGCAGAGGAGTGTAGCGGCTTATATTAACAGCCTAAGATGAGATGTGTTTGTTCCAGTCAAGGGTTACCGTGCACTAAAAGTTGCGTCTTTTTTATATTTAACTTAAGATTAGCAGAAAACCAGATTTATAAATGTGTAAACGATGTTACAATTTGCTCTTCACACTCTCTTTTGCTTTTATCTCTACAAACAAGTGAGGTGTCATCATCACAATATCAAACTCAAACTCAATATGCTTTATTGGAAAAAACTATATTCTTAGTTAGAGAGGCTGTATAACATAGAACTTAATAAAATACATATAAAAACAAAATGTAGATAAATATTTAAGAAAATAAAAAAGCCAACAAAAACACATTATACCCAAATAACAAACCAGAAAGATCAAAGGGCAAAGATTAAGTATATAGATAATTTAACATATTTGAAATTGTATGTAGTGTATGTAGTCAAACCTAAACAAAATTAATTTAAAAACAGCACAATACCTTTTAAAATATTAACTACGTCGTTAGAAGATAGAGTCGTAATACATTTAAGATCTGATTCTCATTTTATATCTGCAAGATATAAAATGAGAAGCTTTAGCGCCATGTCGCTCATCCCATACACCTCCAACCTCCTGCAGAGAAACCAATGGTCATTATTGTGGAACGCTTTTGATAAATCCAGACATAATGTGGTGGTGGTAATATAATTGTTATTAAGATAATCTAAAGTATAGGGTGTTGCATTTAAACAATACATATTTACGCCAAGAACATTATTATTACCAAAAGTTGTAGAGTCGTGTAAATTTGTCGGGTAAAACTTTAGAATAAATAAAAGAAAATCAGTTTTTAAAAATTATAGATTCCAAGTTATAAAATTTATTCCAATTAATTGTTCCATCTTATACACAACTTACGGTCAATAGAAAAAATTGTATATTCTTGTAGTAGAATAATACAAATAAGCCAATGTGTAGATAAAGATGTACATTTCCCTAAATAATATTTATTGTTAATTTAATTTCAATTAATCAATGTAATTATTTAATCTTGATTTTAAACTGATTTTTTTTATTTTTGTATTTATTCATTAAGAATTATTTCGTTAATCATTTCATTTGTTTATTTTATTAACCTTCACACATTTGTTGAGAGTTAGTTTTCGTCTTCGTTTATTAAATATAAGGAGTAATATGTGATAAAGACCACCAACGTTTACCAAAAATGTTGATTTATTTAGGGTTTTTTATTTAATAATTTGCTTTATTTTCTCAAGTAGCTACTGTAGGATAATAATTTAGTTAATAAACTATTATAGGATATTAAAAAAAATTAATACTTAGATCTAGAATTAAATGTATTTAGGAAAAATAACGTCTAATCAAGAATTTTAACATTTTAGCTAAATGAAATGCACTAAAGAAGTACAATTGTAATAAAGATAAATATGTACCACAACTATTTGTTCTCTTTAGGCATTTAAATGTCGTTCATAAGTAACTGCGTATCCGTTTTGTTTTGCTAAAATTCAATATACAATATCTCTACTATTACTTAACAAAATTGAATGCAACAAACAGTAAAATGAGGCCCAACTTTTCAGGAATATGACCCTTGGAATGCGATCGTTGAAAAAACAATTTGTCAATTATAGAGATTGTAACGCAACTCGCTCGTAAATTAAAAAAAATCGTTGCTATCCCAAATTTGCCCGACTGACTTTTCTGCTTATTTTATAGGGTGAGTCGAATTGTTGAACTTTTGTCTCGGGACGTTTTCGAGATTTCCCAAGGTGCGATTAAAAAAAATAAGATAGAAATAGATATCTTTATTTAACATCCATACATACACAGATTTGATGCAAGTCAAAAGAAGAAAGAAAATGCTGCATGTTACTATATAAAATATAGTTATGGCATCAATTAAAACATAAAAAAAAACACTAACAAGAATAAAATAGTAAGTTCAAATAAAATTGACAAAACAATTGCTTAAACTAAAAACCATAAACTTAAAATATAAACTATATCGGTAGCGCATTCAGATAATCATTCACAAAGTATAAAGCTTTCTTAAACAAACAACACAGTTTGTAAGGCGACGTCTAGTAACAGAAGAGTGTTCGAAGAATAAGTATTATAGTCATGATTGCAAGAAAGCTTAAGCAGAGTTCTGAAGTTTCGATTTATTTCAAGTAAAGTTTGATATATACAAGGGAGGGGTATGATGCCATATTTAACAAATAAGCGTTTACAAGAGACGGATGGCTCACTTCCTCAATTGCTCTAATAGCTCTCTTTTGAAGCCTAAAAACTATTTCAGAATACGATGAAGTACCTCCATAACTTAGCAGACAATGAATAGTGCTGAAGTACACTGTAAGTAACACATCCTTACGAAAAAATCTTTTAACATGTCTGAAAAAATATATCTGATTACTCAACCTCTTACACAAATCATTAATGTGTTGGTGCCACATTTCAGACCATCATCTAAAATGTTCCCCAAAAGCTTGACTTAATTATTTGCGTCTTCCTGCTATTTAGTTTAAGCTGATGGCTGGTATACCAATTTTCGGCGGTTGGCAAAGGAACTGCAGTGCTAACTTTAATTTCATTTGCATATATAATCTGTAGGTTGTAGTTTAATTCTAAAGTTCTTTTTTGATAATAATAGTACATTTTTTGAATACCACAAGTAGAGAAGCATGCTTATTAAGAGTACAACTAGTTAATTTATACCGAGCAGCTCAATAAATCAATATAAACTGGAATACGTTTTTACCATTTTTAATAAATTAATAAACATCATAACACGAATCATAATAATCAAAAACAGTTTTGATTTTAGTAGACCCCGCCTCAAGTTTCTAGTACATTTTGGCAACGACGCGGCATAGACAAAATTAATTGTTGGGTTAATCGATCTTATTTCTCTCTAACTCCCTCACTATTTGATACATAAATAAAAACCCTTCGTTTTTTTGCCTTGACGCAAATTCAAGGGGTGATCAAATATGCTATTAAGGGCTACAAACTGGAGACTTTGCTGGCCATAACCTTCTAGCGCTTCCATTTTCTTCCAACATGTCATTGATTGTTATGGGAATGCGCATTATTGTCAACTAAAATAGAATCGTCACAGAAATGAGCAAATGGAATCACTTGTGGTATAAGAAACTCGTCGCGGTAAGTGGCTGCTAATTATCACTCATGAGATGAAGGGTACAGTTCTCCCGTTAAGCATAATCCGTTCAAAATATTGTAACGCCACCACCACCATCACGGAGCGTATGAATATAGTCTACAGTAGAATTAAATATAACAATTAAAACACGGCTTTATGAGGGCAATTTAAGGTAAGTAAAAGTTAAGTTAAGTTCTTATGAGATTTACTCATGGTATCTTGTCAAGGGGTTTACATTCCTAATGTTTAGTTTTTGCTGAGGCCACGATACCGAACTCTCCGCCAAGAACAAGCAAGAGAGCACATTCAGTGGAACTTGAATGACTATTCCGGGCGAATTAAAAATTGGTGTTGCAATATTTGGGGGGATTATGCTTAAAGGGACAACCGTCTTTCGGGTCACAATTACGCATCCAGTGTATTAGTATTTTAGTTGACGATAATGCGTATCCCTAAAGGGTTGTAAGTAAATGGAATTCATATTGTAACCCTATAGATCATGTTTTTTCGCGCGTCAAATTTACGCCAAGGCCAAGAGACGAAGCGTTTTTGGCAATTTATCAATTCATGAGGTTAAGTAGTGAAATAGCACCGATTAACTCAATAATTAATTGCATCCATGCCACGACGTTGCTAAAGGGCTTACTAAAATCAAGATTGCTTTTGATTATTATAATTTGTATTTGTTATGATTGTTTTTGATTTATTAAAATGAATACCGCTTTCCAGTTTGCACTGATTTATTGAACCTTCCGATACAACAATAACTATAATGGTACTCTTATAATAAGTATATGCTTTTCTATTTGTGATGTTGGAAAAATGTACTATTATCACCACATCAGAACTGAAGAATTGAACAAAAACATATATTACGTTAAACAGAAGATAAACAAAAAGTCGGAAGACAAACGTTACAAGTGTGTTGCGTTACATACTAACAGATTGTTTTTGTAAAGTTTGGGCTTGATTTTATTGTTTACGGCATTCCGTTTTGATTGAAAATTCGCTTAAACAGAAAAATATGAACGGCAGTTCATTGCGGAGGGGTATTGTATGCTCGACAATGACGGGGCGGCAATGATGGAAATACTAAGCAATAAAAGTAAATAATTCGGCATTGAGAGCAACGTCGGGAATTATCCGGCAATATTAGGCATTAAAACCATACAACATTTTTTTCAAAACAAATTAGCAACGACTGGCTCGATTATAGTAACTGGATAGTAAAGAAAAATTTGACAGCGAAGAATCTGTTAAAAAGCGATACCAACTTTTATAGAGAAATCATTGGTGTCAAGGGTTTGATTACTCATTTGAATGGTGTGAATGTTGGGAAAAAATTGTGAGAGGAGATATTTGTCTTAATGGCACTAAACTTTATACCCGATTCTACTAATTTATGGAGGCCGTCGATTAAAGATAAAAGTCATCGTTTTCAGTCTTTGAAACAGGTTTCAGAATGTATGTTGCAGTAGAGCGTGAATAGATCGGGGCAAATTATCAATGCAGGGGCCCCTAGGCATACATTATCCAAACCCCCCTTTACATTTAAGGTGGAATTTTTAAATAGAAACCATTAATTGTAATTACCTATTGTTACAGTTTTTCGCCTAAATAGGTTAATTTTGTTTTTATTTTTGCCATCTTTTAGAAATATTTTTAACATACAGGGTATTATAAAAAAAATGTACTGGTGTCACCTTTAATTTTGTTTAATGAAACACCTAATTTCTTCCTATATTAGTATCTTGAAATCTTTATTATGGTATCAACCACTAGCCAAACCAAACAAATTTCTTGGGGAAGAGGCAGAGATTTAAATAAATTATTTATTGAGTGTAAATTGTAGCATATGTATTTTGAGGCGTTTCTAAAGTATTTCGTAATAAACATGTATCTAGCTTTTCACCTACTCACAAAACTTACCTAAAATACAGTTATTCATACTGATCGTGCCTCGAGTCTGTCAAAAAGCAGCAAGTTCTTGTGTAGTATGGCGTCACCTTGTTAATATGACTTAAGTATAATGACCAATCATATTACTTTATTTCCGTTTCATTCCCTTGTTTTTCTCAGCTGTACATTACATACGCGGCATCGCACGATCTTGTCTACGCCAGTGGTATCAACTCCCAGTATAAATGTATGTCCTTTTTTATATCAAAAAGTCTTATGTCTATAAAAAATTGGACAACATGCTACAACAATGTTACTTTTAACTGGAGAGTGACCCCATAATCAAAATAGGAGTGTCCATTTAGATTTTACAGCCTCTCAAATATATGTTGTCAAAATTTCAAATACGTATATTTTCAAAATAGATGTCACTTGGTATATGAAAAATATCTAGAAATTTAAGGAAAATTTATTATTCGAAAAATACAACTGTTTCATTAAAAAAAAACCCAATACGTTAGATAATATTTTTGAAATACAGCAACAATAACAACGAAAAAAATGTGTCGGAATATTTTTTCAAAAAATCAGATTTTATTTTAAATATCGAATTGTTTCCATTTAAAAATTCCACCTGTATTTACTCTTGTTTTTGGCTTTTTCGCAACTGAATAAAAATATTTAACTTTAAATTAATTGAAGCAAATATTTAATATAATTACATACCTATTATTTAAGCAACATGTATATCATTTACCTTAAGTTTTTATAGGCTAGTTAAATATTTGCTTCAATTAATTTAAAGTTTTTTATTTAGTTGCGAAAAAGCCAAAAAACATTTTTGGAATATATATCGGTATATAATATAACACAATATTTTTCCTATTTATAATATATTACATTTTAACAAAAAAAATATAGTATTTGCTTTGATCAGAAACGGAAAATAAGGAAGAAACATGTCTATACCAAAATATTTTCAGAGCTTTCCAGACCCCCTGGATCCAAAAAAGACCAACCATCAACTTCGTGGCCCACATATTCCATGTTGATAACGATAACAATATTTAAAATTAAGAATAACGTCGATATGAGCAAATATTACAAAGTAATTGCTTTTCTAAAAAACAAAAGTATAGACCAAAAAAAATCTAAAATTTTGACTCAAGACAAGACCAATAAATTTTTGACAGAAGTCCCGACTATGTTTACCTTTTAGTCCACAATCATTAGGTTTGCAGGAGCAAACAATTTTATGTTCCTTCTCAAAATTCCAGACAACAAAAACATCGCAGCAGAAATTTTGACGTCAAAGGCGACAAAAATATAAATTTGCCAAGAAAATATGCAGTGAAGCTTCCAAAGGTACCTACCCCACACTAAAGATTTTTCGTCAACTACAAAAATGGAAAATGTAATGTAACTCCAGTAACAACCCCAAAAGCCCACCAAAATTTTTCACGGCCTTGCAAGACTTCATACAGCGTATTTCTAATAAAACCAGGACATACAACGTCTTCAGAAATAACTGTCACTGAGATAATGGAGTTATGAGAAACTATTATGCCACATAAGAATACTCCAAACAAGAGCAACCATTTGGCGTCTCCAATGAACTTGAATAAGGCAACTAATTTTACTTACGATTACATATAAATAATAAAATACAAGGGTTTGAAAAAAACAAATATGAATAAGACAGTTAAAATTATTTTTAAGAACTTACTTTCGCACACTTGTAGAAAAGACAAAGTCAATAATGTGATCAGACAACGCCTTTTACGTAATTAACTGCTGCAACGAAAAAATAATATTTCAACACACGTGTTAAAAATGATTTCAACAGATGTGTGATAAACAGCACTTTCTAGCCAAGTTCACAGATTTTTTTTGTCTGTTTCGTAGGTAGTCGTGTACCAAGTAAGTGAAGAAAATAATGGATTTTTGAAAGTCTGATCTGGAAAATCGAAGTAAATACGTATGTAAAGTTATATGCTATATTCAGTCATCTGCCCCTGAATAGGATTGTAAGTAGAAGGAAGCGTAACGCCTGGGTTGATTTTTTTGAAAGCCATTTTCATGCTTTGGATATGTCTAGGGCAATAATTCGATAGATTTGTTTCAGTGTGTACGTTCTTTGTGAGGTTGTTGAGAGACTGGCTGATTGCAAAGACTGCTGCCCTAACCTGAAGATCGTTTTTAGTGCATCCAGCTCATTTTTATTATTAATGTTTAAATCTCCAATTTTAATGATTTTAGCGGAAAGAAATTCAGATATTAGTAAATCAATTTTAACGGAACCGAAACTGAATTAATGATATAATTTATATGTTGTGGAAGGCTAGGGAAATATATTTTTTTGAGACAAAAACCCGTTTATTTACAAAGTACTAGATATGCAAATCCATAACCGTCGTTCATAATTTAAAATCGTGAATAATCTCTCATTATTTGCTTGTGAAAATAATGTTCTATTCCAATTGCTCTATTGTAAGTTACGTCGACTACATTCCAACTGATATGGAGAATTGTGCAGTCACATGTTAATTTTAAACTCTCTTAACTTTAATAATACTGGAGAATAAAAAGTCATTAGCAGAGTATAGGTTCACTGTCTAAAATAATTTTGGAATACATACGGTGGAGCTAAACAACCGTCAGAACAGACGTCGAGCTTTTTTAAATTTAATTAATTAATGTTGCACTAATTTTAAATTATATACTGTCCGGAATATAGAATGGCGAATATACCCTTTTAATCCGCATTGTAATTTTTACTAATTGCCAGGAAATCCCAAAAGAGAACAAACATACCTGCAGACCCCGTATATACAATGAAATGTTTACTTCTTTGTTTTTTAATATATATCCACAATTTTATTATTTTCTAATCTCTACAAAATACTAATAGATATTTTAACCTCGTTTGTAATTTATAAAACGTTAAGAGTGCTGTAATTATAATATTCTAATTATGAACTTAGATTAATAATTTAGAATAAGGATATATATATATATATATATATATATATATATATATATATATATATATATATATATATATATATATATATATATATATATATATATATATATATATATATATATATATATATATATATATATATATATATATATATATATATATATATATATATATATATATATATATATATATAATATATAAAGTTTTTATTCGGAATACATATTTCATTTTTCACTGGAGCTGCGCTGAAATGTAAGATGTTATTAATATACATAGGTTACCAGAACGCCACCCTTTCCATTTAATTTTTTTCTTCAAAATGGCGCCCAGTCCTCATCTTAAAATGTTCATAGCAAAACATACTCAAAAAGCAGTATTTAGTCTGCGCTTTAAGTGTGCCAAATATTTATTTTGGCTGGTTAAAATAATAAAAAAGGAATGGGACATTAAAGCGTCGCATTGTATACAAGTTTAGGTTAGCCTATACCTTAGTAAAGTTCCCTAAAGATGCCTCGTGCAATCGGAGTCGAAACGTCGGAAAGTCGTTCCAATTTGATACGGCCTACACCCAAGATCTAGGGCTTTTTAATTGACTCGAGAAGTGAAAGCTTTATTCGTACAACGTTATAGAGTTAATTTACATTTTGATGTACCGAAATCCTAAGGCAGTAGTTAATTTCGTAAATATGTCGCTTTAAAATTACATTTTCATAAATTTACGAAAAAAAGATCAAAGTTTAGGCACATAATATTAAATTTCCGTTTTAGTTCCAGTTCAAAAGTGAAATAAGTAATAATCATTAGAAGTTAAATTTATAATGAATAATAGTCGACCAGATAGCCATAATGCATTAGGTTTTTCAAATTTGTGTGTTTTTTTAAGAGGATAGACAATTTTATTAGTTCAACAATCTCTTGTATAAGATCATTTCTTCTACATATATTCTACATATAAAGAAGATCCCTTTTGTATGAAATTATTAAAACATGCAACATTTAAAGCTGATATACTTTAGTTCAACAGTCTCTTGTAAAGGATTTTCCAATAAGAATGAATAAGAATATATTAAATGTCACTAGCTATCACTTGTATTCAGAATACTCTGATAATTCATCATAGTACAATACGTGCTTAAAGAACGTTAGGTTATTATCCAAAAAATATATGACAACAGAAACAGACGTTTCATACTATGCTTGCTATTCGACAAATCGTTGAAATTTTTGAAAAGATTTTACTCTTCACAATGCGAAAACAATAATACTTAGAAACCCAAGAAGTGTAGAGAACACTGGTGATGTAAGTGATAGTGTTATAGAAGTTCCCAATTTATCGATTCCTTATTGTAGTCAAGAACCAAGAACGACAACTTGGCGTATTTGGAAAAAAAATACTTTTTTTACACCCGTATAAGATTCGGTTGACCCAAGAACTCAAGCCACTGGACCATCGAAAGCGTCGTGGCTTTGCTGCTGCAGTTTTAGAGTAAGTGAAAACGGGGACGGGAAATGTTGAGCAAAAAAAAATATCTTTTCAGATGAAATTAATTTTTTTGTCAAGTGGATACGTCAATAAGTACAATTGTCGTTTTTGGTGTGAAAATAATGTTCAGATCATTTATGAGAAGCCATTGCATCTGCAAAAGGTCACTGTGTGGTGTGGTTTATGGCATGGTGGAATCATAGGACCATTTTTTCAAAACGAGGTAAGAAATGCTACCATTGAAGTATTGAAAAAAAGTTTGATGTAAAGATAATTTCTTATGCAATGGTTAAATAGCCTCAAGAAGTTGTGATTTAAATCATATAGATTACTTTTTCTGGGATTATTTAAAATTAATGGCCCATGTAAACAAATCACGAAACCTTGATAAATTAAAATTAAACATCAAACGTGGCATTGATTTATTGCACAAAATCATCCAAAATTGAGTTCATCGGATTTGCTCCTGTGATGAAGTCGAGGTTGACACTTAAATGATGTATTATTTAAAACATAATGTAATGGACTATGCTTTAAAAAAATAAAAAGCTTGGTTGTATCTGATATAGTTTTTATTTTACTTAATTTTAAAATCATATCGTTCTTATTGGAAACCCCTTTATAAGGTCATTTCTACTACAATTAGATTTCATTATTTTAGTTCAACTAGTGTTCCGGAATCTGTGGAATTTGTGTACAGCTTTTAAATATATATTGATCTGCCTTAGCATTCTTAGCAAGCACAGAGATAAAAAAGAAAAAACTGATATGTTACGGTTACTGTATCATTAATTCACTGTAACCAAAGACCTATTATACTTCCAATAGACAGTCCATCCAATTGCTCGTGTTGCCCTTTAATTATGATGCACGCAATAATATTTGGCTGGGTGTTGCCAGAAGAGTGTACGAAAATTATGCTTTAAAGACTCAAATAAGATTGCCGAATAATAGCGTAAAAAAAATTACCAACCGATCGGATGCAATGCGTCGCGGACTGGCAACCATGGGTGTCGTAAGAGGCCAACAGCATCGACCTAGGGATTTGTGCTACGCGGAAATCTCTCGACGGATCCAAACTTGGGATCCATTTAGGGGTATTCGGTTTAAAAGCGGATGGATTGTCTATTCGGAGTATATACCTGTCTTTGCCTTAACTCAATATTGGCTGTGTTCCTGTAATACTCAAGATGCTTGATGTACCAGTGATGTACCAGTAATATATATGGGTCAGGGTACATTATTTTTGTTTCTACAAAATTTAAAAATATCGAAAGAAAAATGTTCACTAACTCTTAGACTATATATTTTCCAGCATTTAAAAGATAAACCGTAATTAAATTCTGTTTATAAAAAGAGCCATTACAACTGTTTTTTTATTACTCAAATACAGTAATACTTAAGAGAGGATTTATCGAGTTATTAGAGAAACACAGCCATTTTTATTAAATCGCCGTCACTGCCACATGTAAAAATACCATCGATGTCGAATGTAAATGTTACTAGATAATAAACATATAAGATATTTCGCAAATAAACGGCTTCACAAAAGCAGAAAATTTGTTTTTATTTTCGTGTCTGTTTAATTTTTCGGTGCCGCGTGTGTTTACTCAGTGCGGGTCTATTAAAATTTTTAGAACTATTTAGAAAACCTTGTCCTCTATGATCCAAGTTCAGATCTAAAATAGCCGGAGTTATTTATATTTAAATTCGGAGCCTTGGAGATATATCTGTAGTAAACGAACTGGACACAATTAATTTTATTGTTGCAATTTTGGGGTCACATGAGACGCACACGTAGAAATCTGGTTTATATCCAGAGCGCTGGCGACTAAGCTGCGATAAGCGTCAGCACAGAAAACTAACCCAAGATTTTTCTGGGACGTCAGCAAACGACTTTTAACTGAACCTGTAATGAATACTAACAAAAAGTATTTGAAGTTCAAAAACCAAATACTCACCAAATTATCAAGTACATTTAAATTGTAATACTGCCTTCCAACGGAAAACACCGTATGTGATTTTTGTGTGAATATAATGCATGTGTCGTGTGACTCAGTGTGGTCCAATAAAAATGAATAGTTTCCTTAGTTACATTTTAATACAGCGGGAATTTTTTTTTCGCTTTATTGTGGTCCGTTGCTAAGCGAAGTAGAGAGTTGTCTGAATTTTAATCGCTGGGGAGACGTTGATGAGAGTGAAATTTGAAATTTTCTCATTCTTTATATTCTCTCCCCGAATATAACTTGTGATACGATTAATCATCGAGGATATTGCTCGTGAAATCGGAGCAGTACATATACAGATAATATTTTTACTAATGTGGATGTAGCAGAACTGAATTTTAGTACTGTTTTTTGTGATCTGTCTGATCACTATAAGCAGCGTGTTATTTGTTTATGTAGTCCTATTGTTAAAACTGCAAGGTTTTTTTATTGTAAAAATTGTAGAATATAAATAAATGTATTGAATCAATCATCATTGAAAACTGGAAATTGTGTTTCGAACAAGGTCACAATATAGATGAAATATTTACTGGTTTTTTTAATTAGTTTAATTCGGTAATTCTGAATTGCTTTCTTGAAGAACGTGATATAAAAAATAGTAAGCAAATAAAAGTAAATAAATGGGTAACAAATGGAATTACAAATAGGGGACAAATGTCGAGTGATATATTTAAAGCCTATAAAGGTACTAATTAATTTCTTCTTTACGAACTGTCAGCTGAAAATAAATTAGCCGTCCCATAGATAATCATAAAACATGAAACCTCGGCCAATATGCCTAAACGCGTACCGTATGAACTTAAAAATGGCGGCAGATTGATTCACATTAATAATTCTGCTGAATTATTTAATAACATTTTTATTGAAACATCTAAAACGCTTATTCAGCAAAATTAATTACAATTGAATTTGAATATTAATAAGCCATGTACGACACCGGATGTAAATATGGAACTACTCCATATTTTGCCGGATGAAGTTAGCGCAATATTAAGAAAAATAACTAAGAAAGATTCTAAGGGTTTTGATGAAATTTCCGGTTCACTATTAGGTCACGTGGTCTGGTACTAAATAAAAACTAATAAATCTTTTGATAACGGGTTATTTCCATCACTCTTAAAGCAAACTGTGGTAATTCCTATCTACAAAAAAGGGGCAATAGATCGGCTCTCAAATTATCGAGGGATTTCCTTACTTTACGTTCTCTCAAAGTTTTTCGAAAATGCCTTTTGTGAGAATCTCAGGCACTTTGTTGCAGTTAATCAAATATTGAGATATTCGCAGTTCAGATTTCGTGAGGAACTCTCTAGAGAAGATGCCCTTTTAAGGCTTATTAAATGTGATATGACCAATATAGACCGAAAGCTTTCACGGCTGTGGTTAATTAAGAAATCATGGTTCTTGGGATTAGACCGTGTCAAAATGGAATCACTTTCCGACGTTTCGCCTTCGATTGCACGAGGCATCTTCACTTCACGAGATCGGAACACTCAATGAGCTCGGAGAGACCCAGGCCGGCTATCGATAGTCGACCTGTGTTTACCGTGACTGGGTGTAACGATCGGTTTCCACGTATGATATAGACTGAAGCCCGTATCTCTATTAAAATTGTTAGGATGCTTATAAATTTCAATAGATTCTCTAATTTTGCGTTTATAGAATCCCGAAACCGATGCAACAACTTTGGTTTCTTTTACATTTATGACATGTCCAGTAGAATGTTGATGTTCAGATACAGCTGATTGTACAATTTGATTCTTTCTGATACATCGTTCATGTTCCTTAAGCCTAGTCGATATGGATCGTCCAGTTTCTCCAATATAGACATCACCACAGGAACAACGAATTACATATACTCCTTCCGTCTGAAAATAAATAATGCCCTTTGGCAATCGCAAACATTGTACAGTTTTCTTGTGTGTGTTAAAGATTGCGTATGTTGGACCGGCGAAGTAACCTTGCAATCTTGTCTGTGGTTCCGTGTATAAATGGAAGAACTACATTTCCTATCGGTAATTCATTATTAGAATCATTTCGTGGAGTAGGATTATTATATTTTCTAATTGATCGTCTAATATAATCAGTGCAGTATCCATTCCCTCTTAAAGCTTGAGTCAGTTTCTCTGATTACGATTGTAAAGAATTTTGGTCACAAATCGCGAGGGCTGTGTACTGTACTATGTGTCTATAAAAACTTAAGGTAAATGACATAATTACTTACGCTTGTTTAAATAATATTGTTTATATTATGTATCGGAACATTCCGTAGACAGATTAGTCTACATGTTGAGGTATGTAATTTTATTAAAAATTTGCTTCAATTAATTTAAAATTAAATATTTTTATTCAGTTGCGAAAAAGCCAAAAAACATTTTTGTTTGTCAATCTAAACACAACAAATAATCTAAACACATTTAAAAATCAAGACAATGTGGAACAATACGTCAAAACAAGTTGAAGAATGTTACTTTAAGAAATGGAACATAATATTTGTTCCTTTTAAAGACATATGATTTGCGTCATCCCGAAAAGCTCCAGATGCTAAACATCGTATTCTACAAGGAAATGTTGAGAAAAGACGAGAAAGTTCAGCGCCCTTCTCACATGATGACTACATGAAAATACTCAATTCTGGAAAGATAATAACCCAGAGGACCTTCAAATTTTTGTTATCATATTGCTGCTGTTGAATTGGCCTGGCGCGGCGTGGCGGTGAAGCATTCAAATGCCTTACTTCCCATTTCAAAAAGAAAAATACAACGACGGATCATTTACAGGTAAGCACTATAGTTTTTGCTACTACTTATTTTTTTTAATGGGCCTTACCTAATCTAAACAAAGAAAAAATATTTCATGTTAAAGGTTTTATATTGGCATATTATGTAAATTCCTAAATACTAATAGAAATGGTTTATTGTTACATAAAAAATCAAATCGTGTTTTTGAAAATCACACAGAGCTATGAAATGCGCCTATACTAAATGGCTATTAAGGAATACCAAGGCTTCTGAACATTGAAAGAAAAGAAAATTACGTTACCGTTTTTTTACCATGCAAACAACACACAGAGAAAAAGACATTATTAAGGGTCGATAAATGCATTGTGAACTCGAAGTGTGAAAATACCTAAACTTATGGAGGGCGCTGACCCTACGATTTTTCCCAATGTTTCCAAATATTTCGGTAAAAAACTCAGTACTGTAACATGGCTTGTTTTTTTTGATACAGATAAAGAAAACATAACTCTAAATCTAAAAATGTGATAAAAAGGAAAATATGACCTTTTTTTGTGATGTGATTATTGTTTCAGTTTTAAATTTTTTAATTCTCCTTTAGAGAACAAGGGTAACAGTGCCATATCCGGTTTTCAGCTATTTTATCGATTTTTGCAAAAATATTTATACTCATTAGAATGTTGACAGAAACTACATACTATCCGCTTGCGATTTTCAAAAAAATTGCTTCGTTAATTAATAAAAAATTGACAAACTTTCGGGACCCTTGGAGTGAAATGGGGTGCCGGGTGGGGTATAAATTATAAGGAAGTATCTCGGTACCTACTACACTAAGTAAGAAAGCAGTCCTACACAAAAAATCGAATTTAAAATGCTTTTTTTTTAAATAAAAACGTGAAAAAATAGATTTTTTCAACAACATAACCTCAAATTTATAAAAATATTAAATATTGCACAATAATCACGTCAGTAAAGAAGTTGAAAAATGTGGCAACATCGCAAGATTAAGAAAAAAGGGTAAACGGATAAAAGTAAATTTTCTCCAGTTTTTGTCGGGTAAATATGAAAAAATGTTTTTGAAATAGTAAATTGCTGGTTAGAATATTTTCTCGTTTTCGAGATCATAATCTTGAAATTAGAATCATAGATGCTATAGTATTTATCTCCTAAATGTATTATACTAATATTTTACGCTAAACTAATAAAATCTAACCTATCCTAACCAAACCTAACCTAACATATCCTAACCAAACCTAACCTAACCTATCCTATATGGATATTAACTGAAAATAAAAATGAACGTTTAAATAAAAATTCTGCTAAATATCTCTTAAAATATGCTTCCTTCCTCCCATATCGTGGAATTTGTGGGCTGGTAGGATCTACAAATTGAAGTAAATGATTAATTTGTAGGTGTTGAAAACCTTCATTCTGTAAAACATCATAAGATTTCCAGCAATCGGACACAATAATGAAGCCTGGAAGTATCCACTGTTTGGTAACTGCCAGCAAAGATTCTGTAGTTTTATTTTCAACAGAAACTAAAAAAACTCTTTTAGAGTCTCTTTCAAGTCCTCCAAACACCCACTTGCCTCCGATTCTACGACCCCGATTATATTTTCTCTTTCCAAATTTGGCTTCATCTATCTTTACAATTTTTCCAACTCCGCCGATTTGTCGCGATTTGGTAACTACCCACTGGATGCATACTTCTCTGCAGAATGAAGCCAAATCAACTACAACATGACTATTACATTTAAGTTCTTTCATAATGAAACGTTGTCTAGGAAATCCTATCCTCAACCACAAAATCGTAAAATAAACTACACTTTCCAATGGCAACTTCGACTTATAAAACCAAGTTCCCACTTTGCCATTTTTCTTAAATGTACAATTTATTTTTCTTCGATTTATTTTGTAGCTTCTCCCGCAAGTATAGAACAACGAATTTATGTTAATTTCTATTCTACTATTACAAGTATTGCAAGTATCTCATCAAAAGTCCATGATTAACTAAAAAATCAACTAATTGTCTTCTGTCTGATAAAAGTAATATAAAATCTTTTAAAGAGTATTCACAATTTTTGCACGCCATCACTTTCAGAACTATGCACACGAAACACTTTTTTTACAGCACTAATTTATTTATTATATCATAATTAATTGCTCACTATGTCTGATGAACATCGCAATTTCTTTTATATTCTATACGAAAATTCCGGAATTTACAAGAAAATATCCAGGGCAGTTTAACATTGTCGAGATCTCGAAGTTATATTTGCAACTTTGTCTAAATCATAAAAGTTTATTTACCTACCTATTCTATCTAATATTCCAGAAATGTTAATATTCTTCTGGAACTTTGACACAGGTCAAAGAATAATATCTATGCTTTTCAGTTTAATATCGCTGTCGCTTTTTTTGTAGTTGTAATGTTGCCCGATTTACATTTTGGTGGTGATTATTTGACAACAAAATGAAAAATTGTTTATAATTTGGAAAATCAATAAAATTATTATAAATCGCAACCGAGGTGACCATCAGATCAACGAATAGAAGAAATTCATGCAAAATTTTTTTGAAAAAGTGAAATATTCGCAGAAAACCGTTTACGGCATAATTACCCAAACAAGTATTACAGCATTATTATTAGTTTTAATTACCTATCTTTGAAT